>VZRF01001712.1:24391-185570 GCA_013396875.1 Vireo altiloquus
TCCTCCTTCCCCTTCCCCTTCCCCTTCCCCTTTCCTTTCCCTTTCCTTTCCCTTTCCCTTTCCCTTTCCCTTTCCCTTTTGCCATTGTGGTAGGGGGATGCTGGGATACCACTCTGTAGCTGCAATCATAATTTTCTCCTGCTTTCTCTTTCTTTCTTTTCCTGTATGACTGTTTCTGTGAACTGTTTGTGAGGACCTGCCATTAACTACGAGCTTTATTTGTTTCTTTAAAGCCCCGCTTGGGAGTTTAATCAGTAATCATGTATCCTGCCAAGTTGGTATCATGCTAGGAGGGCTGCTTGCCTCTACTGGACTAATTCTGGGTTCATTCGCCACCAGTCTGGAACATCTCTACCTATCATTAGGAATCCTCACAGGTAGGATGCATTCAGCTCCTTTGTTGCTCCTGGAACACAAGACAGGAATATTAAAAATGGTGGCTGATCCCTTCTACATGTCATATCAACACTGCACTGGTCAAATAGAGATACTCAGACCTGCTCCCATCATTGTAAAAGAGGGGCTTTGGCTGCCACCGCGAGAGCTTCATCACTCACTGATCTCATGTAACGCAAATGCAGCACCCTGCCAAAGCAACTCTTACCTCCTATTAGAAAGAGGACTGTGGATAAAGTTCTGAAATTATGGGAGGTCAGGAAGGACTGCAGTTGCAGTTGATATACATGAAAACCTTTCCCTGTTTTGCGTGGGATCTGGGAGGAGTTTGTTATAGCAGGAGTTCTAGACTGCCTGAAAATATTTGAATATTTGGAAAAAAGTTTAAACCAAAACTTAAATGTAAGTAAGAAATAAAGGAGCACTTAGTGAATACCAAGCACCTCAGCTATATGCCTTATTTTGTCTGCATTACATTTGAGTTGAGAAGCAAAAAAACTTGCTGGTTGGTAGTCTTGCTGTAGCAGCTCTTCCATTTGTGCTCAGGTATGGTGATAACAAATTTTTGCTCTGTCCTATCTGCCTGTGTTTGTTGTGCACAGAGGAACTTGAGAGGGGCCCGTGGTCACACTGACATTCCTTCCTCATTAATACTGACCTGGTAGCCACGGTGATATAAGACCTTGTACTTGGTCCCCTGGAGTTTAGTAACGAGTTGGTGGAATTACTGCAGTTCACATGCTGCTAACAGCTTATTTGTTTAAAAAAAAAAATCCTTATTGTAGCGCATGTTGCTCCTGTATTACGATGTTAATCTTTGACAAATGTGTTCACAACAAATAAAAAGGCTTCTTGTAACTTGAGGGACTGTGTTACATACCATGCTAATACCTCAGAGGCTTCCTTAGTGGAGGCTGCTGTGAATACCGAGGTGGAAAGGCAGTTACAGTTTGTGCTTGGAGTTGCCAAGAGCCAATTCTACAAGCAGTGAACTTCTACTCTGTGGGGACTGATTAACAGAGAGGTGAACTATTGGTGAAGGCTAGAGGTGGTGTCCCCCCCGCCAGAGAGCAGATGGGACCATAACAAGTGAATATCTAAATCCATAAAAGCAGCAGGACTTGAAACCAAAGAGTGAAGCAGGGGTAAGATTGGGGAGTGTCAATAAGTAGCAGAGTTCCTTATAACAGGTATGAAAAGGTTTTCAGGCCTATACTTTCCACTTTTCACAGGACATTTGTTGGCTTTTCTGAGACCTATTTCCCTCTGCCAACTCACTGAAAAATAAATGGTGTGTAAGCCTAATAGAGTATTGATTTTCATAGCTCTCAAGTGACAATGTCTAGCCCAGGGCTGCCCCTCTGGCTCTGCAGCCTGTACAGGTCCAAGCCCAGCTCTGTGCCCTGCTTCTCCCCTTGCCTCCTGAGGGGTGCCAGACCGGGCACCCGCCGCCCAGAGTCCCTCTAATCCACTTATTCCATCCTGGCAGGTTTAGTGCCTGCCCCACACAGTGTGGCCTTTGAGGAGGACGTGGCAAGCTGGTTATGGCATTGGGTGATTATCTCCTCTATCAGCAAGTCCTGCCAAAGGTGCTGGGGGCTGTTCTACCCTCAGTGCAGGACAAGCTCCAAAACCCCAGTCAGGAACTCATTTCTATTACTAATTCAGAAACACATATTTTAGTGTTAGGGCAACCACTTGATGATTAAAACCTGCCCTCTGATTCTGCAGCAGAGAGCACAATCTTTTTCTCCATCCAAGAGATGAATCTTATTTGTTCACTCCACTGGATCTGGCTTTGTTTTCTGAGACTTTTCTCTTTACTTGTAGGCAGGGATTTAAAATAGTCAGGACTCCAAGCAGCTGTTGCATGGAGTTTGTTTAGCTGACCAAGAGAGGTTTTTTGTAGAATATTAGTAACAGAGACAGGCTCTCTGTACTGTGTTTCAGAGACCTGAAAATTAATGTTTAGGGTTGCAACAGACCGAAAAACAAAATGGTGCCTCAGCAGGACACTGTATCCAGTGCCAGCATTGGTGCAGACCCTAGGGCAAGACCTTATCTTGCATGCAGGAGAGTCTGGCATACTGATTCTCACGTATTTAGTGATCACCCTTGTTATTAAGTGAACCCCATCACTTCTGTCTGAGTCTTATTATTGTGGATTAATGGTCATCAGGTTTGTCAAGTCAGTGACTCTGCCAGTGGAAAAAAGACGTCATCCTAGTTTCTCATCACACTCAGACTGGGCTGCGTGATACAGAATCAGGAAAAGCTTTCTATTCATTTGTACTAATGAAAATGCATTACATGGTTTGATTTAATATGTTCCATATGTCATGCTTAGTATTAAGCCATCTGCACTTTGCTTTCTCCTCTAGGGCTTGGGTTTGCACTTTGTTACTCTCCAGCCATCGCGATGGTGGGCAAATACTTCAACAAAAGGAAAGCACTGGCGTATGGAATAGCCATGTCAGGAAGTGGAATTGGTACCTTCATCCTGGCCCCTGTGGTCCAGCTCTTAATTGAGCAGTTTTCCTGGCGAGGAGCTTTGCTCATCCTGGGAGGTTTTGTTTTAAACCTCTGTGTCTGTGGTGCCTTGATGCGGCCTATTTCTCTTAAAGAGGATTGTAAAACTGCTCCTGAGTTTCTTGAAAAGGATTGTGTCCCTGAAACAGAGAAACAAGACTTAAAACGAATGTTCATCTGTTCACCTTTATTCAAATTATGGCCTCGTGAATGTTTATGCTACTGTTCATGGAAGGAATATGACTTTTTGCTGATGCCAGGCTTCATGGTGCTGGCAGTGTCAGTTTTATTTATGGCATATGGCTGCAGCCCTCTTTTTGTCTACCTAGTGCCTTATGCCTTGAGTGTTGGAGTGAGTCATCACCAGGCTGCCTTCCTCATGTCCATACTTGGTGTCATAGACATCATTGGTAATATCACCTTTGGATGGTTAACAGACAGAAGGTAAGGGCTTCTGGCTGATCAACTGTAAGCTTTAGCTGATGGGAGGCTGGATGCAAGAGAGGTATAATACATATAAAAGTTAACATTATGGACTCTTTCTGTAGTATGTGTAAGTTTAAAAAAAACCATCCAGCAACACAGTCTAACTTTCAGAAATGCTTTCTACTTAATCCTTCTGTCTCTTCGGAGTTTGTTCAATTCTGCTGGTTTAATATCTTTTCTTCCTGAAAAAGTGATGTGATTGTATGTGTGACAGTGGAAATGTAGCCCCTTGCCTGAGGTATGTTGAGCATGATTCTCTGTATCTGTGTCCTAGAGGATTTCATCCTGCTTCTTCTGTCTTTCCATCCCTTTTGTGCTGCTGGGGAGGCACAGAAGCTATAGAAGAGGGTCAAGGGTCTGGCCCAGTACTGTCATGCATATACTAGAAGGGACCGACCGAAAATTGTACATTTTCCAGTATGTAAGAACTTAACATGCTTTAAGAACTCAGCTCACTCCAAACAGCAGTGCACAGCATCTGTAGCATCAGTAGATACTGGCTAAATTAACAAGGATTTTAATTCTAAAGCATGCATTCTTTGTGCTTATTCAGTTTGTGGGAATTTTTTTTTTTTTTGTGGGGCAGGAAGGGCAGGAATTGTTGTTTAGCTCACACTAACTCACATTTAAGGGCTGACTGGAAGGGTGTCAGCTAAGAGAGGTGTACTGCAATATTTTATACAGAATACTGAGAGAACCTTGCTGAGCTGGGATGTAAAGCCTGATGAAATACTGCTTTGAACGTTGAAACTTCAGAGGAATGCAAAATCCTGGCAGCAGAGTTCTGTCACTGGGAACATCCTGAAGAACACTGCAGGCAGCATGGGCTGCTGCTTGCCTGAGGTTTTGGCAGCTGTAGGTGTGCAACTTTCCCTACCTGGGCTCCTCAGCGCTGAGTTTTTAATCTTGAAGACTCTGTAAGGAAATTGACTTAAATTTGAGATATATAAAAGAGAGACAAAGCACTGCGTGCCAGGGCACAGAAGCAGAGATGCTGGTTTCAGTGATAATATTTTTCTTTTCTGTTTTGAAATTTGCAGATGCCTGAAGAAGCATCGGTATTTTTGCTACCTCTTTGCTGTGGGAATGGATGGCCTCTGTTGTCTTTTCCTGCCAGTTCTCCAAAGCTTCCCCTTGCTTGTGCCTTTCTCATTTACCTTTGGCTACTTTGATGGAGCCTATGTGACACTGATCCCTGTCATGACAGCAGACGTAGTGGGAACTTCTTTGTTATCATCAGCACTGGGCGTTGTGTATTTTCTTCATGCCATACCATACCTAGTGAGCCCACCCGTGGCAGGTCAGTTTTGCCAAATGACTTTTCTATAATCTGATCAGTACTTCAGATTTACCTATTGGTGTGATGTAAAAGGGGAGGAAGAACAGCAAATGCATTGTGAAAGAGTGTGGAGGTAGCCTCTCTGTAGAGGAATAACACATCTAGACATTCATAAGTCTTTAGATCTTCCATCCTGGTCTTGGTGGGATGATTTCTACACATAGACTGAGATGAAATTTAAAAAACAAACCAGTATGGAATGGTCTTCAAAGAGCTGTTACATCACCACTTCACGTAGTTTAGAAACTGTGCAAGTGGAACGAGTAAAATATTTTACTGTGAAATTACATGATTTTCTAAAATCCAAATCTCTCTAAAAAGAGTTTGAATCCAAGACTTTTTTTTTCTCTGTGTGTGTGTGTAAGACTTGATCTTTTAGCCTCTACATTGCTTTGAATAGGTGGGTGAGTCAGCTCCACTCCTGTTTGGTCATAAGCTCCTCCCTGTAATATCTAATCATCATTTTTCCCATCCATACCATTACAGTGCAATAAGGATGAGAGCTGTACCATTATTATGCTTTAGAAAGCACTTGACACAGTTTTTAATATTGTGGAAGGTCAGAGATCTTTTTCAAACCACCAAGTATATATATCTTGCATATTTTATCTGATGTTTATGTCAATTGCCAATTAATCACTGTTTCTGAAGATTTTAGTTTAATTTTCCATAGCAAATTTAATGCAAAATAGAATTGTTTTAAGCAAAGCATAAGCCTAGGGCATTGCTTAATGAATGTTTCTGCATGAGGATCTTAGAGCTCTCTAAGCCTTCTGAAGACTGCCAGTTAAATCCATGCAGTTGGAAAATGTTTATTTAGTAGTGTGGTGATGATTGTTCTGCCTTTTCTCATGGATTTAACCTCCAAAGAAAGGGCCATAAAGATGTTATTTGCCTGCTGAGGACAAATCCCTCCCTGTTCCAGGATGTAAAAGTATAGTGATGGTGATGTAAACCTGTATTTTTTGATTGTATTTATATGTGATAACTCCAGAAGTGTATAACTGGGTCACAGGGTTTGCAAATTATCCACCAGAATACTGGTGGACCTTTAAAAAAAATTTACTTTTTTTCCCTACAGGTTGGCTTGTGGACACAACTGGCAGCTACACTGCATCTTTTCTCCTGTGTGGATTTTCTATGATATTTAGTTCAGCACTATTGTGCTTTGCAAGACTAGCAAAGAAAATCAAAAGAACGCATTTGAGGTCCCTCACTGGTAACACAGCCTTGAAACAGCACATCTGGACAAATGGAGCAATAGCTTATTCTGTCACAGCAGAATTAGACCAAAAGGATGTTGAATTTTTGGCTGTGGATACAAACAGCTTCAGCAGCAGGTGATGAGTGCGTCGAGTTTCAGTACAGCACAGCCTGAGACTGATGTGGCTCTGCGGTGTTACACTGGTGAAGATACTCCTCCTGTGAAACAAGACATCTCTCAATTAGAATTTTCTGTCATGTTTTAGTTGGCTTAAATCTATGTACAGCAACAGTAATACTAAGTTAATGGAGTAACAGAAGAAAGCTAGACAGAAAATAGAGTTTGTAGGTACAAGTGTTCACAGATTTATTTGAAATGCATCGTTGACTCCACAGGTATCAGTCACCAAAACCGAACAATAACATTTACATTCAAATGACACAAGCTTTTTAATTTTGTGGTCTAGCATGTTTCAATGGACTAATCACGCACACTGTGAAAAAATCTCTACGTTTATCAGTCTGCATGAAACTCTGCAAATAACTGTTTCAAATGCCAAAGTAATCTGTTTGTTTTGCTTTTGTTTTTTAAGAAAACCTGGCAGGAAATTGATTTTTGCTGAAAGTATCTCTGGAGAAACTTTATTTTTACAATGTGCCTGAACTTTGTACATACATTGCAATTCAATTTCAAATATGGTTTTAGACCTGTTTTCCCAAGCCCTCTACAGCAATTTTTTTCTTCTGTATAACTTTAAAATTTAATTTCTAAACATTGACATTCTGGGTGTGATCTTCCAGCTTATCCTTGTCTTGGAGGGTGGAAAAGGTGCTGTGGTGGCTCTGCTATCTGAAGAGGAGTAAATTTGTGCCAGGGGACTAGGCATGCTGATAGACAAATGTGCTTTAGTTGCATTAGTTGGAATAAGCCCAAAGGCAGCACAAGAGACCAGAAAGGCTCCTCTGTTTTCAAACACAGAGCCTCTTCCTCTCATAAAATCAGCTCCTAATAAAGAATTTGGTCCTATTTGGAGTCCTTGCAACCAGATGACTGAGAGGTTGCCCACCCCACAGGCTGATAGTGGAGAGGACGTTTGCAGAATTGTTTCTGTGGATTGCAGTGGTAAGCCTGTCTCTTTTCAGACTCGGAAGCTGTATCTTCAGGTGGTGCAAACTGCTCATTTATGCCACCTGCAGAGCTGTCAGGTCACTTTTCCTTGATGGCCAGAACACAAGAGCTGCGACTTGTGGATAGTTTCCTACTACTTGTGTGAGGAATATACTCCAACTGGCTGCTTCGCAGGAGCTAGGGAGTGAATGTAGCTCATGGTGTAACCCACTGATATGATGGTCTAATAAATACTGGGATGTTTCTACATTTCCAGAGTGAAAATATTGTCAGCAATGGGGGAACTTCACATTCTGCAACACAAATAGTTTCAGTGTTTTAATGCTGTATCAAGCTGTATTCTGTTCATTAACAAATTGATCAGAGTCCAAATAATTTTCATTAACACTGAACCAGTAGTTTTGTTAGTCTGAAGTGTGTTCAGTGGCTGCTCATGGCATCCTTTTCCACTCTGTGCCTTGGAAGGGAAAGCAACATAGACTGATGTTCACCAATTTGATTTAGATAATTTTGATAATTAGGGGTATAATGTATTTATACACATATACACAAATATATATATATATGTATAGCATGTGTATCAAGTAGTTTTATTATCCAAGTGTATTTCAAATATAACATATTAAAATTGTTTGACTTCAATTGTCTGTGTTTAAATCAAGCATTTCTTGCTGCCCTGCTTCAGGAATGTAGTCAGACCTGGTAGCGTGATATATGTGCACAGACCACAGAATAAGAGAGAGGAGAGCAAAATCTTCTTAAAGCCAATGATAAAACTTTTCTTCAGCTCAGCATGAAGATTGAGTCTTGGGCTTCAGTTTTGTTTTTAACAAATATTCATTTAAAAAGACAAAAATTATCCAAGGGTATTTCTTATTGAGATAGGAAAAATATGCACACTTGGAAAAAAATGAAGTGGTTTTAATTATTAGTGCTGATGAATATAATGCTTTAGATCTCAATGTAATATTTTAATATTAAAAAAGTAGGGAATAGTGTGGTTAACAAAAAAATTAAGTTATTTTGAACAAGTTATAAATGACCACTGTAAATAAATTTACAGAAGTTTAATTACTTTGTTTATGACACCACAACACATCACCATTTGTTCATGTCAGAACTGCATATTTTAAAAGCCTGTTGGAATAATGCTATATGCATTTTTATCATAGTAAACTATACTGTGAAATATATGATTAGCATTTTTTTCGTTATTTCAAGACTTTTTTCATAGGCTTTTCCTTTTATGTTTTTTAAGCAGTACTTCTTGTTTTAAATATCTTATTTAGCAGCAAAGATTCAACTGGTTTTATATACAGACCTTTTGTAGAAAATGGTAAAATTCTTTCAGGGTTTTCTAATGCTGTTTCTGCTCTGACTTAAGACAATGGAGAAAAGCTATATACTGGAATGATGATTTTTGTGCATAAAACACACTGTGAAATATCAGCCCTGTCATGAATGCTCCCAGTAAGAAACAGAAAGAAGGACGAGTAACAAGAAATTACCTGCATGTGGAAGAAATGGGAATACAATCCAGGCTGGTGAAGCCTCATGCCAAACTTCTAGCTCCTGGTCCACACAACACAAGCTGAACAGTTCACATTCATCCTGCCATGTGAAATATTTCAGGCAACACGTTATAGAAGTCTCTGTGTACAGTATTTTTAAAGAATGATTTATTGTATCTGCAACATTTTTTTTCAGAGTTCATAGTATTCAGGCTGTCCTCCATGGAAGACATTTCCTGGCATGGCACAGTGCAGGAATAAGCCAAGATATCTGAGCTGCTGTGAAAAATTTGCCAGACTAACACTGCATGTTTGATGATTTAGGGGTCTTTTCCAACCTTAATGATTCTGTAATTCTATGTTCCCACCAACCCTGATGGATACAAGCCTTGATGGATATGAGCATGGCTGGAGCACTGCACTGCTGAGCCTATCTGGCTTCCCAAGATGGTGTAGTGGGACTTGGGGTAACATCTGTCCAACACAGATTCTGCCTCAGATGGATCCTACCTGGCAGTATGCTCTGTTCTCTGCAGTGGATGGAAATTCAGCGTAAGTAAAACTGCTTAAAGCTCCTGAAGTTATCCCATCTGTTTTCATTCCAGGAGGTTTGAAATGAGGAAATAATAATTATTTTCAAATTATTCATATTCTAGCGATAATCTGAAACATTTAATAAATTGTACCTTGAAAAATTGTGTGAAAACAAAATTGGAAAAGTCAAGTACCTTCTGTTGAAAAATGGCTCTTTTTTCAGAAAAAGCATTCCTGAAACATTCCTATGAGCTTGGATAATAATTTATCTCCTGAAAGACAGGCTATGTTACTAAAGGGTGAATATATTTTATATTGCCACAACAATTCCTTGTTTGCTTTCTAAGGTGTTACAAATTTCTGTGAGAGGGAAGAGCTTCAGCTTAAACTGTAACACTACTTCATGCTCAGCACAGCAAAGTCCTCAGTGGGGTTTGCCTCAATAAATAATACCTTCTTCTTAGTGGTTATTCTGGTGCATTTCAGTAAAATTTTCTATGTACTTTAGAAGGTTCTTTTGATTCATAAATTAGTACTTCCTGAAGGGTTATCTTCGCTCATTTTTTTTCCCCTGCACTGCTAGCATAGGCTCCAGTGATGTATTCATACTTGGGTGTGAATTGAGAGGTGTGTTCAGCCTCTGTGCAGTTCTAGTTTTGCCCAATGGATTTGGAGTCTCAAAAATGAGTGTTTCATTTTGTCTATCTCCCGAAGCTCGAGCTCAACCTGCTCCCCGTTTCAGCATGCTAGGCAATGCAGCAGCACCCCCCTGTGGGAAGTAACATTTTTCCTCATGTGCAAGACAGGTAAAATCCAGAAGGTTGTGTTTGCACAGAGCATCCCCAGGTAGTACTGTGGTCCAGAGCAGTCCTCAGAATACAAAGGTGAGGCACAACAAATACAATTTTTGCATTACTATGTCTCACAGTCAGTTTCTACACTGTGCAGATCAAGCTGCAATGACTTCATAAAAATTCAAGCTCACATTTTTTTTCCAAAATAATTTATATCTTATCCTTGTTTCTTCAAGGTTCTTTTTCCAGGAGGCATCCTGGTGGCAGAATGCGGAGGGGAGAATGGATGTGCCATTACTCTGAGAACCTGCACCACCTCTTCCTCAAATTCTTCTCTGCTGTCCTCCTCTATGGCCCCAGTTAGATAGCAATGATGCTGAGCTTAGAAGCCCTCAAAATTCACGAAGACAGTGAGGTCATCTAACAAACCCTTTCGTCCCCGTAGCTGGGCACACCAATGTAGGCAGTTACCAGTTCCTGACTTTGACCCCACTGCTGTTCCAGCCAGCTTTCAGGAGTGGTCTGTTTGAACTGTTCCCAGTCCTTCCCGTTCTCCCTCCTCACTGCTCCTTCCCCAGACAGGGTTGCCTTTGTTTGTCAGAGAGAAGCTGGCAGGTGGCTGGGAAACCAGGGTGGATTTTGCTCCAGCTCTTTCTGAGGAAGAGGGTGTTTATAATTATGTACACTTGATTGCTTTTGCTTGTATTATGAAAGATTCTCTGAAGGAGAGCTGAGAAGGAAGAGGTTTATTGATATTTTGTGATCTGGCATTGGAGTTTTGCACTTCTTCATGGTTTGTCATCCTGTCTGTACAGGGGTGCCGTTGGGGGTTCAGGAATGCTCCAGGATGGCTAGAAACTAAAGATCACGTCCTTCCTGATGGACTCTGTCACCAGTTCTGCTTCATGCTACACTAGTGGCTGGGGCTCAGAAGTGTTTTGGAAGTACAGCATTAGTTTTCCCTGAGTACTATGGCCTATCAAATGAAGGTACATTACTGGGGAACGAGGCCAGGATGTTGAAAAGAATATTGAATTTTAGTTGGACACCTGAAGACAACCACCTTGTCAACCCATTCTGTCATTTCAGCCCTTTCTTCCATTCATGTAGACTCTGTGGGCACCCATTCCTTTTTCCACATTCCCCTTATGTTCCCCTGCCCTGCTCTGTGGTGCTCACCCAATTCTTCTCTGGCTATGCTCTACCCTCCACATCCAGTTCAGGTCATTTCTTGTGTGTATCTGCTATCCCTGGCTTGTTTCACCAGCATGGCCACAGACATCTCTGGAATCTCAAAGACTGCCTTTCCTTCCTCTCCAGATGTTTGCTGTTGTGGTTCCTGATAGGATGTTTTGAGTAAACTAGACAGTTTAATTCTTTGGTGCAATGCCCCTGAAGCCAGCTTTGCTGAGAGCTCAGGGAAAATAAGGGGGCTCTCTCCTCAGCTTTTCATATCCTACCAAAACTCTATCCCTTCTTACTTTTTCGAATGGCTATTTCTCTTTACTTAATCTACTAACATGAGGGCTGATCATCAGAGAGATACCCAGAAGCAACAATTGATGGATTCAATAGACTTTAGTAGTTCACAACAATAATACACATTTTGCAAGCTTTCCAGTGGACTAGCTAAACAGTGTTTGTTTTTCATCATTAAACAACATGCAAGGTAGTAAACTGAACAAGGCTTCAGCAAAAGTTTATTTTACAAAAGATATTTTTGAAATACTTAAAAAAGCTTCAGAAATTCTATTTGTGTATAAGCATGCCCTTCAAGTGTACAGACAAAATACTACAATATGATTCCCTTATCTTTTTCTCAGTAGATGGTAATATCTGATTTTCAGCATAGAAGTTCTCTGTTCTACAGATCGTCACTTAAATATAGCATTTATACCCATGATAGCATTGAAGACTAAGTTAGCTATAAATATATATATTATATAGTTATCCAAACATGCTCTTTGTTAGTGAATGAACAAATGAACAATCATTGTCTGCAGTTTCTACGTTATGATCAGAAAATGATGCCAACTATGTTTCATCTGATCATAATGTCTACCTTCAAATGAAAAAAAAAAAAAACCAACAAAAAAAGTTTTGAGAGTCTGTTGAAATGTCCTTGCTTTGAGGGATTTATTGGTACACAGGATTTTTGTGAGCTTTAGCTTGAGATGGAAAGTTGTAGCTCTGATAATGCATTCTGATAGTCTTCATTGTTGGGATCCAAAGCAATGGCTTTCTCATAGCATTCAATTGCTTCTTGTTTCTCACCATTTAGGTTATGAACGAGTCCAAGTGTAGCAATATCTGTGGCATCTCCTAAACCACTCTTAATTTTCTTTTTCAACAATGTCTCCACAGCTTCTCTGCACTTTTTTCTTCCATAGGAATCTTTTTTAATTTTCAGACATTCTATGTAATACTTAATGGCTTTTGATTCTGATTTCATGTGAAAATGCTGAAAATTGCCATAATGGAAGTAGATTTCTTGTTTTTCACCACAGGATAGTTCACTTCTCTGAAGCACTCCCTGAAATATCTCTTCAGCTTCTTCATACCTCTTGCCTAGTGCATATGTGTTTGCTAGGTCACTATGGGCAGAAAAAAATATTGGTTTTTTTTCTATCACTATTTTCAAATGAAAAATGGCAAGCTGGATGAGATTCTCCACTTCCTCTTTAGGTGTGTACCTTGCCCTTTTCAATTCAAGTATCTTGAATTTGTAGCAGAGTCCTAATTGGTGATGCAGAGTGACACACTTTGGCGTCAATTCTAGGGCCTTTTTCAAAATCTTCACTGCCTTGTCCACTTCTCCTTTTCTTCTGTAAAAAGAAGCAGCATACCGCAGGAAAACAGGAAAATCAGGGGTTATCTGCAGTGCTTCTTCAATGTACCTCTCCCCTTCATTAACTCTTTTCAGTCGCTGAAGTTCTAAAGCAAGTAGTGCCATAATGGTAGTGTTCCTCGGATTCAGTTCCACCGCTCGCTCCAGGGCCTCAAGGCATGGACTCATCTCTTCATAATACCTCTGAGCGAAACCTTCTAAGCGATACATTACTATTGCATAGCCAGCATTAAAATCTGGGTTATCAGGCTCACTCTTCAGGGCATTCTCAAAGCAATTCTTTGCCTTCTCCCAGTAATTGTTCCCAAAACGTAATAATGCCCATCCTTGCTCAGCATAGATCTCCGGAAGCTGAATCTTCCCATGAGCAGTACTTGAAAGCTTTTTGAAGCTGTCTTCCACTTTGGTTACATAAATCTGAGCTTCTTCATATCTCTGCATATGGTAATAGATCCAGGCATAGTTCCCCCAGGTAACAAGACTTCTCCTGGCAATTTCATCTGGATGATGTTTTTGAATAGCTTCTTCAGCTTTTTTGAGATTTCTCAGGGCTTCCTCATCTGAATTCTTTAGGTGGCATACATAGGAGAGCATATTATAATCTACGATGTTGTATTCTCCGACAAACTTGATATGATCAAGTACTGTTTCCTCTAGGGCCTCGAGACTCACATGCTCCTTCAGCAAAGTCCATGTAAAATGACATTCTAACTGCAGGAGGGAAGTCTTCAAGGAATTCTTGGAAATGGTGCTAGAAGAAATCAAAGAAAAAGTTGTTTATATCCCATTTGCTTTTTGCTATTCTTATTTTTAATCCAGGCATTATGTACATCAAAGGCAGGCAATACCTCACTTGGTGCCTAAAGTTCACGATACTTTAAACATGCCAAAGCTGTAGGGAGGCCTAGGTCTAAAGTTCTGAATAGTGATTTTAGTAATTCTTCTTGCCAGTGTATGAGGGCACCTCTTACATAGGAGCAGATGTTGCTATGGATGTTAAAGTGGAGGGCTGCTCTCTATAGTAAGGCTGGCACACCCTTAGGCCTCAGGAACATACTTCCTGTGCTAGGAGCAATTGCTGAAGCCTACTCAAAAGACATAATACACAAGATTCCCCTAAACTATAGAGAATTTAGTGCCTTTCCTAAATCTTTGTACATGTAGTGATTTGTATTATAAATTTAATTTGAATTTCCTGCATTTTAAAATCCTTGTATGTTAGATCATAGCACCATTCTTATGTTATGGTTATACTGGTTATAGGGTTAATGTATCCAGGAACTGGCTCCCACATCTCACCAGTCTCTCCAGTTGCTGGCACTTGGATGTACAGCCCATGAGTGTGCAACCCCATTCCCCTTGCTGGTACAGACCACACACTCACTAACCCTTTGGCTCCTCGGATGCTGGCTCTGGACATCCAGTGGCTGGTTAGGGACCTTCTCTCTCTCCCCAGGTGCCTCAGCCCTAGACACACACTCACACACCCTTATTAACCAGACCCTGTTGACACACAACTGGTCCCTAATACCTCTTTCTCCCTGTTGTGGTTTAAGCCCAGCTGGCAACTAAGCATGATGCTGCTGCTCACTCATCTCCTTCCCCCACCCCCCACTGGTGGGATGGGGAAGAGAATCAAAAGTAAAAATTGTAAGTTATGATCAGAATTTAATAATTTTTAATAACAGAAACAAAAAAAATTATAATAATATTAATAGTAAATAATAATAATGATGATAAAAGGAAAAAATAAAACTTAAAGAAAAACAAGTGGTGCACAGTACAATTGCTCACTACCTGCTGCCCAATGCCAGACTCTGTTCCTGCACCCCAATCAGCCCCCTTTCCAGGTAACTCCCCCAGTTTCTACACTAGCCATGATGTTCTACGGTGTGGAATATCCCTTTGGCCAGTTCGGACCACCTGTCCCAGCTGTGCTCTCTCCAGCTTTTTCGTGCACTTTCTCACTGGCAGAGCATGAGACACAAAAAAGTCCTTGACTAGGATAAACAGAACTTAGCAACAAAAAACCATGAGTGTGTTATCCACATAACTGGCATACTGAACACAAAACACTGCAGTGTACCAGCTACTGAGAAGGAATTAACTCTATACCAGATGAAATCAGGACAATCTCTCTCCATCTTTCAACATCTTTTCATCTTTTTCTGCCTGAGGGCTGGGAGCCACCAGGGCAGAGTGCTATTTGGTTTTCCCCTGCTGCCATTGCCTACCTGTGTCCCTGCGTGGGTGCACAGACTAGCCTTTATCATACAATCAAGGGGACACTTTTACAACACAGAGATGACATTTTAGTCCATACTATGCTCTCCCTTAAAGGAGGAAGGACATACAATTCTATTACTGAGGTTACTCAGTCAAATCCTCATTTCTTAGAAAGACTTCCTTGCTGTCCCTCATGTAACATCTGGCAGATCTAACAACCTGTGGGGCACAGTGCACAGTGCTGCTGCTCTGATGGAGCCTTGGGGCTCCTGGCCTGGCTAATTTTTCTTCTTTCTCAGTGTCCCATATCAGGAATGAAGGAGATGAAACTTCTGTTGCAGTTTCTCGGGTTGTTTATTTTTTCTTATCTCAGTTTCAGAAGTGCAGCCTCTGCCTGGCTGTCGCTGCTGTTTTAAGGATTTTACCACCGAACTGCCTGCACAAAATTTTTCTGACTTTCTGTTCTATCCACAGAGACTGAACTTCATTGGAGAAGCAATAATATGAAAATGTTCAAGAGCATCCTTATGTTATTTTGATTCTTCTCTAAATATTCTTTAAAATATTTTCTTTTGTTTGGATGCTCAAAGTCCCTCCCTGCTTACATTAATGCAAATAATAAGCATTCTTTTCCAGTGGCATAGAGAAAAAAGCATCTTTCAGAGACTGGGTTGCTCTCTTACCTCATGGTTTTCCTTCTCTGCTCACTTGTCTTCAGGCAGCCTCCAAACCAAAGGAGTGATGCCCACTGCTGGTGATGCCTTCCATTTTATGTGGTCCAGCCCTCACATGATGTGTGATGAAATTACTAGGAAAGAGAAAGTGAAACTGCAGCTTTTCTCTGGACTTCCTGAAGCATAACAATCAGCCTGCAGCTGAAGAAATGAAACTGTTGAGTCAGTAAGCTGCTCATTTTCAGCCTGGCTCTGTGCCATGTACTACTTTGTGTTGTGAAGAACATGGCAACAGCTCCTAATCCTCTGAGTGTTTACTGTGTTCAAAGGCATAGACATCCACGATAAGGAGAATATTTCAGGCTATTATGGGCTGACCTGGTTATCATGCATAGGCTAGGGAAGGGTCATTTGCCTCTCCTGCCTCTGCTGATGCATCTTTGCACACTTCTGTGCCATGCTGTAGGCTCCTGTTTTATTGGTGGTGGGTCACCTACATAACACACACACAGAAACCCTTATTGTCCCTGCCAGCACTCCTTCATCCTGTGCCTGCACACCACGAGGTCTCTGCTGCTGTACCAGGCCTGTGTTTTTCTGCACTATGCCATTGTCTAAAAGAACTAAATATCCCATCTACAGGAAATGTTTGTTGCTGCTCTCTACATAAACCCATGGCCATCCTTTCGCAAATCAAATTAGCTAGAGGCAGTCAGTTCAAGAAACTGCTGTCACAGTTGTGCCAAGCAAAACAAAGCTGCAGGCAGGTCAGGACAAGGTCAAACTGAGCAGACCTGGCAAGCTTTGGTCCTGAGGCCATACAAAGCCAGCGCAAAGCTTACAGCTTCTTGCTGGGAAGAGCAATGCTGTGTTACAGGCTACACACATGGCAACAGAGATGGGAATGGCCTGGGGACTGGAGCATCTGTGAACAATTCATTCATGCTTTGTTTAAAAAATGCAGACCTGGCTCTGTAAAATTGACTTTGGTGGTAATAAAGAGATCTAACGTGTATCTAACATATATAAATGGCACTGTATATAGTAAATTCAGATGTAACTTGAAGCTGCAGACCAGGGAAGAAAAATAAAGGTGTAAAAGAGTGTTAACAAACTTATAAAAATGACTCAGAGTAGATTTGGTGAGAGGAAGAAAAAAATCACAAACATCAGCATTATGGCAAAGATGTTAGTACCCAGTAACTGTTCTTTTCCCTTCTTTTCTTCTTCTCTTCTTTTCTCTCCTTTCCCTCTTCCACCCTTTCCCTCCTTTAAAAAAGAACAATAAACCAGTCTTACATATTAGAACTTCTGGTTTCAACAAGAATTTGGAAAGCCCCACCCTTGTCTCATTTAAGTGTCTGTGTGCTTGTGTGAGTGCATGGAGGGATTGTTGGAGCTGATATTTCTGAGCTCAAGACAAAGATTAGTACAGCTGCTACTCTGAGTAGCATTAAAGATTCTAGAAACCAGGTATCTGATAGGTGATGAAAAGAGGCAGTGGATTGAGAAGGAAAAGATTTAGGGTATGTACACAAATCCATGTGTTTTATGGAAAATAAAGGTTGCAAGCAGTTACAGAAACAAATGTGTTTAAAAGGTTACTGCAATGCCAAACCCATATGTGGACACTAATGATTTATTATATTACTAAGTATCTGGGTTTCTTGTCTCTCCTTCTGTCCCAGGCATCTGTTCTCCTTGGTACACTGCTTGGTACATATGAAAAAATGCAGGCATCTTCCTTCTGAAATGCAGAACTTTGTCCCAGTTTCCTTATTTTTTACTAATTTAGTTGCATCTATATGCTATGGCTTGACATGAATGCGTACTAAATAAAGTAAATGCCAGGAAGTGCTTAAATTAGAAAAAGTAAGAGAAGAGTTATGCAACACATTTCTGCAGCCATCTCTGTAACTCGCTGGGCACTGCACAGGAAAATTCATAAATCTTTCTACAGCTCTGCTGCTTTCACTTCAGAACGAGCTGTAGCTGGGCTGACTGCTCTCAGGGAGAGCTGCACTGCATAGCAGCAAATGCAGAAGCTTCTTGGAAAACATGTCTGGAAATGGGCTGGGAACGACAACTGCATTCATATTTAATACAAAGTCTTTGTTTACTTGAGTGGGCTGTACATACAGAAGAATAGGAAATCTCTTCAAACATATCTACACATTTTATGAGAGAAAATTCATATGTTGACTTTCCTTGGAGCTGAAATAGATCCATGCTGAAAAATAATTTCCCCTGGAATCATTAGCCCAGCCAAACAATTGCCTGAAATGCAGTTTTCATTTTTAAAATAATGTAAATGAACTATACCATAGTAAATTACAGGATCCCTTTACATATCCTATTTTATGCTGCTTTCACTTTAGCCTAGGTTAGTATATAACTACTATTTTTTCCAGCAGCAATTGTGGCATTTTATAATTTGGGTTTTCCCCTAGGAGGGAAGAGTAACCTGTAATTACTTTGGCAAAAAAGTGAATCACCAAGCAATAGTTTTGCCACCCAAGTTCTTTAAAATCACACCATTTTAAGAAGTGGGATCCAGGAATGCAAAGAGTCTTTGTATCTAGTGACATATCCACATATCAAAACACGGGGATGCTGTAAAAAGTCAATGATTTTTCTATTAAAATTTTAATGCTTTTTAAATATACAGAAACATTTCTGTTCTTGACACCCTCTTGCTCTAGAACTGTGTAATTAGTATCAGGTTTCTGTATTATTCTATGGATATTACTATGGGCCTCATCAAAGTTACACGAATATTTATTTTCAAGGATTGAATTTGGTCCAAGTTTTTGCAAGCCCTGTCACACATTCCCTGACCACAGACACGCTTCTCGGGGAAATCATAGCTGCACAATGCAGTGTCTGCAAAGTAGCTGTCGCAGAGCATGAAGATGAAACGGGTTTGCAGGAAGCCGTGACGGTAACCCTGCCTGCAATTTAAGCCCATTTGTATTCGGTTTGATATGTTTAGACAATGCTCGAACATGACGGATGGGCGATCTGTGCGTGCAAGAGCAGCAGTGATTGCTGTAAGCGCTGTAGGGCCCTTCGGAAGGACGGGCGGTGCCCGAGGCGCAGGTGTGCGGCACCGGAGGCACTCCGGGGATGCTCGCCCCGGCCCGGGGAGCGCCGGGCGGGTGAGGCACCGCCGCCCTCCTCGCTGCTTTCTGCATGCAGCCCGCTGCGGGCCAGCGCGGAACACAACGCAGAGCCTCTCAGGGCGGCACCGTGCGGGCTCCGGAGGCGGAACAGATGCAGAAGACGAGGAGGGCAGGGAAGCAAGTCCACGGGCGCCGTTGTCGAGGCTGCAAGGCTTCTGGAAATGGAGCCCGGCGNACAAAAGCCTCGACCGGGCCCGCTCGCAGCCGCCGCAGCGCCGGCTTCTGCTTCGCCGCGGTGTCCCGGCTCCTTCTCGNCAGGGCGGCACCGTGCGAGCTCCGGAGGCGGAACAGATGCAGAAGACGAGGAGGGCAGGGAAGCAAGTCCACGGGCGCCGTTGTCGAGGCTGCAAGGCTTCTGGAAATGGAGCCCGGCGGGGCGGGGGGGATTGAGAGTATGACTGCAGAAACGCTGAATCACGGCGAGCCGGGCGGCTCAAGGCCGGCGCTGCGCGGGGCCGGGCGGGCGGCGGCACCGCCGATAGGGCCTCGCCGTGTGGGCTGAGCCNCGCCGGCTCGGGCGCGTTCGCCGTAGGGAGGAGGAACGTGGACCCCGAAACGAACATGAACATCGTGAGTGGCGCGGCCGCGGGAAAGAGTGCCCGAGCCTTGTCTGCGGAGTGGCCGCGGGCTGGACCGGGGCGAGGAGGAGGGCAAGGGGAGGCTGGGCGACCTGGGCAGCCGCGATGAGAGCCCCGGCGGCTTCAGCCACCTGCCCGCGGCCAGCCCGCTGCTGCAGCCGCTCACACCCAAGGCTTGCACGTCCTCTTTCTCTACTCCTCCTTCCAGATGCTTCTTGGTCCGCTGTTACCTATAGTTGGTCTTTCTCTCACATTTTCTCTGACCCACACCTGTGGAATTTTGCTAGCGGCTTTTTGCGGCGGTCTTTCGGACCCGCTAGAAAAGCGGGCGTTTGTGAAGCACGGTGAATCCCAAATGGGCAGAAAGGCAATAGTGGGTAAGAACACAGGAGCATGGTGTCCACGGTGAAGAACACCATACTCCTGTGTTCTTACCCACGACTGTTTTTCTCCCTATTTGGGATTTACTCTCTTAACTTTATTCCTCTGCTGCAGTAGCTGACTCTTGAAATATTTCCTGTTGGTAACCGGTATTAGTTGCTCTTTCCTCTGCCCTATCTAAACTGTGCCAGATTTTCACATGCGTGAGAAGATGCTTCAAGATAGAAATGCTTAAAGTGAATAAGAATAGAAGTGCCTGGATCATGTAAATACAGTTTCAAAGACTGAAAATAGTAATTTAGTTTAAGGCTAATAGCATTGGACTAGCACTTGGCCTGACAATAATTTTGGAATGTTAATGGCACTGTGAATAATTAAAGACATATTTAAAAGAAATAGCATGCTTAATTAAATTCTCCTCCTCTTCCTTGCCCAGCAGTCTAGAAGAACTCTGATCATGTCTTGCATTTCTTTGATTTTCTCAAGGCATGGTTGGAGTCATAAAACCAATGATGTAGCAAGTTCACTCCTCTAGTGGAGTTGCATCAAAATAAAATAACATAAAGCCCAAGGTATAAGAGATGGGAAAGTAAACCTAATAATGAAATCCTAGCATTAAACAGGTTGTGGGGATTTTTACTACTTTGCTGTTTGCTTTGACAGCAAAGTCACTTAAAAGCTCTGAACTGGGCATAATGTTTGAGGAGAAAGGTAAGAAATGGCACATCCTTCTCTCCTTCCATATGCTGCAATGGTACCAGTGACTTTCTTCTGTCCTCAATTGTTCATTACTTGTTTTCTTGAGAGCAGGAAGTTTCAATTTTTGTCTGCCAAATCTGTGTCTTGGTGTTTTGCCCTGCTACCATAATTTCCTTTTCAACACTTCATCTTCTTTCTCTCTGTAAGCACTGTGTGGCTGGGACAGTCTAGGGAGATTCAGCCTAGGATTCAGTCTGGCTAGATTCAGCCTGACTCTGTACTGGGATATCTTATTAAGAAAATCTGCTTGATAGGTAGATGGCACATTACTACCACACCCTTTAATTCCACATTCCAGTCTTAAGAAGAAACCCAGGGTACTTTGCATATATTCCTGGACTGAGGAACCTGGCAGTCTGGCTCCAAGGTGGTTTCTTTTCTCTCCTCAGAGTGAAATTATTACCTTCAGAGGATACCCTAGTGAGGAATATGAAGTGACAACAGAAGATGGGTATATTCTTTCCATTAACAGAATACCTTATGGAAGAAAAGGCCGCGAAGGAAGTGAAGGTAAGATTTATGCCTGTTTGGAGAAAGAAAGAATGAAAAATCTCTCTTTGATTTATAGAACTTTTGTTCCTGTAATAATCCAGAAAAAGATAAAGGACTACCACGGTTTAGACCATGGAGGAGCTGCAGGGGGTGTACGAGGAGGTGGGGGAGAGGGAGAATAAGGGGAATGTAAGCTCAAACTTACAGGGGAGCAATATGGGCAAAAGCTTTTGAGAGGACTGAATGATAGAATGCTTTAAAAATGAGACAGGTGTGGAAGAAGACAGACACATACCTTTTGACCTGCTATCCTTGTACAGTGAATATGGAATTAACAGTGTATGTGCAGTGGCTGAATTTGTTATCAGTCTTGCCACCATCCCTTATAAAATTTCCTACAGACATTCATATAACAGCAGCCCATTTGCATAGAAATTACATATTCTAAGGACTGCCTCAGAATACTTGGGACAGAAAAAATGGTTTACAGGTAAAAATGTGAAGCTCACAAAAGAAATTTTTGATTGTCCTATAGTCTTGGGTGTGAATGAGACCTGTGGAAAAACCTTCTCCCCTGTCAAAGGCCAAGCAACAGCCTTCCTGAGCTTATCTGTTGATTTTGAATGAGTTAGGATGTTTGCACTGTCTGTCGTCTTTCACAAGGAGCGTGTAAAGATCAGTGCATGGATGAGCCCCGTCAAAACTGGCAGGTGTCTTTGTATTTCATTTCAGAGAAGCCTACAGGAAAAAAGGCTGTCTTTGTACCTGCTGATTTTGTTGAATCCTTCATTGATGACAAAAGTACACAGAAGTTTCCTGACCTCTGGGAATTCTCCACATAACCCTTGCCACACCCTTGACCCCAAGTTCATGTTTTGCAGAGTGCTTTAATTTTAAAAAACAAGGATTACTGACCACATTTGTGGAAGTATGAGCTCCGAGGAGAATGAAGATTTCAAAGTTCATGTTGATCTTAAGTTTTTATAGACTTGGTATCTTTTCTCAGAAAGATACCAGTGATGTGTTACTGCTGACTTAGCGTATATATGCCATATTTTTCTTTTGCAATACCTGCATAATGTGAATAGGATTCCTTGGAATTATGTATCACATGATGTTTTGGAACAAAACCCCCAATTCTTCAGGGGGAAAAAAAAAAGGAAATGTCCAGAGAACCTAAAAGCAAAACATCAAGATATTTTGGTTTTACTAGTAAAAACTCCCTTAAAACAACTGCATAGCATGGGTAAGAAGGGCATGGGAGTAAGTCTGTCTTCCCACTGCTTGGGTTTCTAGTGAAGAGAACAAAATGTTCTATGTAGAAAGGGTAATTTAAGATCCTACCTTTTTTATTCCCCCTCTGGGTTTTTTAGGATCACAGGTAGAAAGTCATTATTATTATCCAAGTCAGTTTGTCATATGATTGTGCTATTCATGTGGAGGTCTGGTGACTACTTGGTAAAGTGAAAAAGGAACTGGCAGAAATTGGAGGTTAATATGAGAACAGAATTAAAACATTAAGGCAGTTGAACAGTTTTCCCCTTCCAGTGTTACGAAACTAGCAGCAGCAGCTTGAGGAGAGCATGTTCCTCAAAAGTTCAGAAGTTGGTTGATGTGAGTTTAGTAAAAGGGAAGAAGGTATCAATGGCAAGTGGAACATTACTGAAAACAACTTCAATGTTAGGCTTGAAAATACTGTTTATAAGGCAATAAAGTATTAGTGCAGCAGGGTAAACAATTTTGTTGAACTGTACTGTCTCCAGTGCCAATTGGGCACTGCTGGACACTTGCTCTGCTTGCCTGGACAGTATACCATGTGGGATTTTTACAAAATGGGAGAAGCAGGCACTCAAAAACTTCCTTGCCACAAGTTTAAAGATTTCCAGAAAAGGGGATTATTTTTAATTTGGAATTTGAAACTTGAAGCAAACATTTATGGACATGACTTGTGATGGATGATATAGGTGACTGAAAGTTTTGATTTATCTGTTTCTGCTGAAAGATCCAAGTCTAAATTATCAATGGAGGAAGTAATGTGTGAGTCTGTATTGTGGCAGTGTTGTGTCACTGGAGGAGGTAAATTCCTGAGTAATCTCTGGCATTGAGCTTGTTATTGTGTTAACCTGTTTTCGGTTATTAGAGCAGGAGTAAAACCCAAAACACCTGTACTACTGTGAGAACCAGAGACAGTTCTTTGTAGCTTCTGAAGGCCTTGTTTCTCCTAAGGGATTAGATGGTAATTTATTTTCTTTGAGTAGAAGCAGGAACCTTCCATTTTTAAATCTGTATTCCACATAAAGGTGCCGTTTCCCTTTTCAGGATGGGGAAGTCAAGAGAATCTTCCTAAATTCTACCTGGGTCTTAACTATGGTTCTTATAACTACTTAAATTAGGGGAGAAAGTCCTCTGAAACACATATTCCTATGTTGGCTGCTGTACTGCTCTTGAGGTTCTGCCAGAGGTTTGGTGGTGAAAGGGGCTTGCACACAGATAACATCAGTACCAGTTCCAGAGATTTCCACAGTTCAGCACTGTAGTTTGGCATTGCATTGACTGGAAAACAAAGACCTCCCACATATGTGGGAATGCCTTCCCCATGTTTGGGGGCAGGGCAAGGTTCATAAGTGTTAAAACTGCCACTGTGTTTGGGCCACTTTGCTGAGTCTTTGTGAGCTTGAAACAGTTGTAAGGGCTACCTGTGTTCTTCTTGTAGCTCCTGCTTTTCTCATGTTTATTTATTGCACACTTGCTGTCTATTTTGAACTTCAAGTTATGAAACTAAGAAGTTGCTAGTTTAAAATTCTTAATGATAAAAAGTAGCTTTTTGTGAAAAAGCATGTGATTTCGTGGCACTGTGACCATTATACAAATTGCTAGTCTTAGTAGATTAAGTCAAGAAGATTAAATACTCAAGTGCAAATCTAAAAGAGACTTTCAATAGCTCACTTGAATGATTTTTAGGTATGCAATGCCAAATGAACAAGAATCTATCATAAATGCTTTCTTTTTCAGGTCCGAGGCCTGCTGTGTTTCTGCAGCATGGTTTGCTTGCAGATGCCAGCAACTGGATCACCAACCTGGATTACAACAGCCTTGGCTTTATGCTGGCAGATGCTGGCTACGATGTGTGGCTGGGAAACAGCAGAGGGAACACCTGGTCCAGGAAACACACACACTTCACAGTGAAGCAGGAAGAATTCTGGGTTTTCAGGTATCCTCATTTTTGCTATCCACGGTCACATTGTGAACTGACAGGATATTTTCTTCTGGTTACATGTGTTGTCACGCATGTAGGGACAGTAAAGGGGAGTTTTGAGGTCGGTATAGTGTGCTGAAACTCTTAGATGGTCAGTAGAAAAGTAAAAATTCAGTCATCAGAGTTCTGTTTCATCCGAAGGAAGCTTTTCTTTATGTCCACACAACTGATCTGAGCAGGAAAGCTCTGTGCAGCTCTTCCTCACTGATTACTTACACCACTGACTTTCTGTCTTTGCTTTCTAGCTTTGATGAAATGGCTAAGTATGACATTCCCGCCTCAGTGGACTTTATTTTGAAGAAAACTGGCCAGGAACAAGTATTTTATGTTGGCCATTCACAGGGCACCACAATGGGTATGTGGAGAGATGCATTTGTTAGACTATACTGCGTTTGAAATGGTATCAAGTTCCACATTTGTGGTTTAGTGATTAAAAAGTAGGTCTCTTGAAACTGCTTCTGGTGTTTACTGACTTTCTGGAATATTCATCAACATTAAAATAAAAAGACTTAATCTTTCTGTGTTTTTTTTAAAAGTGGAAAGCTGTTGGAGTGATAAATTGAAGTCACAGCTAGCTGGCAGTGCAGCTTCTGTTAAAAAAATCATCTATTAGTTATACATAATAAAATTAGACTCATCAGACACAGAGAATAAAGATTCCCATTTCTGGAATATTTTGCTGCATGTAAGGTCTGGCTCATGTGCTTTAGACCTTCTAGTAGAAAGAGGTAGGCATGTTGGGTGAGTAAGCATTAAATTGCTTTTTGGAAGAAAGCAAGTCTTCTGTATTACTGCATTTAATTCAGGCTAGTAACTAGGTTAATTTACATTGTCTAACATAATTATAGATACTGCAGTTGAACTATTAATCTAAAAGTACTTTTTCACACTTTCTCATAGATTTTTGTAGAATTACTGCCAGGTAAAATTCTTGTCTAACTTGTGTCAGTGACTTTTGTTAATTATTTTTATGTTATTTACAGCTTTTGTTGCTTTTTCGACTTTGCCACAGCTGGCTAAGAAAATCAAAATGTTCTTTGCCTTGGCACCAGTAGCTACAGTCAAGTTTGCCACTAGCCCTCTGGTAAAATTGGGATTGTTTCCTGACCTGCTGCTCAAGGTTTGTATTTGAGTGTAGATGTTTCAAGCCAAATGAGGTATGCCCCTTTCTGTCTGAAAATGGCATAGCAAAGAATGTTAATAGCTGTGGATTAGAGAGTAACATATGACAAGGATTCTGGGTCAGTTTTACCATAATGATGCTGTTGAAGTCAGCACTGTCTTCTCTGGCTTTATTACTGTCTAGTCAGACAATTTGCATAAGTTTAAAGCAGTATTTTACAATTACACCTTAATTGGTGGGATGAAATTCGTTTTCTATTTACATGTTTCTAGAATTTAAGCTAGAGAAATAATATTATTAACTAATCTCTGTGCCGTAGAAGAGCTGTATAATATCTTTATACAGAATACTTCTGAATTGTCATGAACTTTAACAGATTTGTTTCACAATCAGCCCAGTACTTTTTAGTATTAAAAGAGGATCCTTCTGAGGATGATTAAGAGCAACAACTTTATTTAGATGCTGTGAATCATCTGCTGTAGGAGTTTACCTCTTCCCCATTAACATCAAGGGGAATGAGGCAGGCTGCAGTAAGTGCCTGAAGTCAGACATTGTGAACACCCTGCTGTGTGTCAATTTTTAACCATCATTTTTCATTCCACCACCCATGGAGATTCCCACACAGAGTTGTTTGTTCTGTGACATAAACCCTCTTCTGATCTAGCTTGTACTGATTTAAGGTCTATCTGTAGTACTAGTTCCTTGCTCTAAAGGCAGTTAACATAAAAGCGACACTAATAATTGTGATCTCCTATTCCTTGCATAGTGAACTTTGTCTAATGAGACTAGCAGCTGATCAGTGCCCTGTGCAGATGTTCATGTTGTGCTGAGGAACTTGATTCTCATGGTGACTTGGCAAAAAACTGGACTGCAGGGAGAACCTGACGGTGGCAAACCCATGGGTCAGTCATATATTTAAAGAACTGTGTCACTTTTAAGGAAGTTTTCAGTGGGACATTTTAAAATCCTCAAACATTTTAAAAATACTCATCAAGAGGAAGTGGTCACCACATCTCATGCAACTTGTTTTTCTCTCATGGTTTGAAGAGAGGAAATTGCTAGTACAAAGCCATTTAACGTTAGCAGGCAGAGCTTTACATACTTTAGCCTTAAACAATCTGATGAAGAGCCTGTAAGTGTACCTGTAAATTATTGAATTTAAAATTTATTTGAATTTGAGGTTAAGTTTGAAATTCTTGCAAGATTTTCTCAATTCCAATGTACGTTTTGTGGGGTTAATGGACTGCACCATTTATAGTGGAAGCACTAACCATGACAACGCTGATAAGGAGATTCATATGACACACCTGTCACCAGTGCAAATGGAAATAATTACCTCAAGAGTGTTGTAGTATAAAAACTGAAAATAGGTCATTCTGTGCAATTTCATGTTTGCCCTATGTGTTTGTTATTTTGTAGGACATGTTTGGAAAGAAACAATTCCTCCCTCAGAATTCCTTGCTGAAGTGGCTTGCTACCCATGTTTGCACCCACAGAATACTCGATGACCTTTGTGGCAACCTATTCTTTCTTCTATGCGGTTTTAATGAGAGAAACTTGAATATGGTGTGTTCTAGTGCCTTTCTTTAATAGCTAAGTTATTATGAACTCTAACATAGTATTGACTGAATATATAAAAGTGCTTAAGGGATACCATTATTAGGTTTAAAATTCAGCTTGAGAGTTCTGTTGTTCATTGCAACTAATCCCCCAAATGTTTTAACTTCTTATCTGTATGTATGGCTCCAGTTAACTTTTGTTTATAACGGTTTTAAGAGGAATGGAATTTGTTTGTTGTTCAGGAGGTGACAATGGGTAGAAGTGATGCACTATGAGGATGAGTAAACCATTTTAATGATCTTGTTGCAGAGCCGAGTGGATGTGTATTCAACACACTGCCCTGCGGGAACATCTGTACAAAACATGATCCACTGGAGCCAGGTAGGGTTTCCAGAAGCTCAAGTGCCCATGACTCTAGTTTGCTTGTAGAATATTGATGTGTCTGATATTTAAATGAAATAAAATGCCAAAATATATGTGCAGCCTAGCCCAAGGGAAATTCGGAATTGCCAAATGTCAGAATGGCAGCTGTTCACTGCAGCTGCTCTCATGGTAAGGACTTAGAGTGGTTCACTCCTCTTCCCTATTTCTTAGAAAATTTTCTAACTGGAAGTACCTTAACCAACAAAAAATACAGCAGAATAGCTTACCTCAGAGAGATGCTGTAATGCGTATTTGTTTCCCTTTCAGCAAACCCTGTTTTGATTACAAGTTTTAGCCAGTGAAAAGCAACAGATTTTTTGTTCTGTTCTGTTTGGCTTCATTTTATATTTTATTAGTTTATTTTGATGTTCATCTCAATGCACTGTTTCATGCCTGTGATGCTGTTGTGCCTGAAGCTTGGTCAAAAGGCTGACAGATGAGGCATTTGCCATGGAATCAGTGGTCAGTGCTACTTGTGATCTTGTAGCTGGATTTGGTCACCTAATCAGAGGCAATGTATTCTGCTGTACACAGCTATTTAAGTGCTGGCTCAGGAAGAAAGTTGTGAAGATTTTTTTTTCCAGATCCCTGTTATATAAACTTCTGTTTCTGAAAAATAGTAGACTCATGCAGAGTAGACTTGCTAAGAAAACTCCCCACTTTATTCATACACATTTAGGCATCAAGGTAAATATTTCAGAAGTAAACGTGGAGCTGCCACATCTTGGCATTGGATACCCTAAGCTGTTTTCCTTAATCTTTTCTACCATTGCTATGAGAGTGTGAAATCTTAAGGGACAAAGTCTGATGGTATTGAATGTTAATGTTTTCCTTTCCTGTGGCTCTGGGCAAAGCAGTGATACTTGTCTTTGTATCCTGTGTAGCCTATGTTTGGCTTTCCACTGTTTTTTGTGTAGGTTGCCATTGCCAGTTCTCCAGATGACTACCCGTTTTCACCTTTTAATTCTTGTGGTAGTAGTGTTGCAATTCTTTGTATGTGTATTTTTTTTATTTCTAGGCTGTGAGGACTGGGGAACTCAAAGCTTACGACTGGGGAAGCAAGACTGCAAATATGGCTCACTACAACCAGGTAGACATGTTTAACATATATAATTCTGGAATATCACAGAAAATAGTCCTTGGGCACTTCTCTGGGTGCTGTATTTATGCTGTATGCTAAAGAGCTATTAGTGTTATACCATAACCAGACAGAGATCTTCTTTTTTCAAAATAACAAAAAAAAAAGAAACCAGATGGGACTGTAGAGCTCAGAGGTTGTCCTAAGTCAGTGTGGCTCTCATGTTTGGATATGAAGCTGTGGTGGCACTCTCTTTCTTGAGGGAAAGTCCTGGCAGCCTAGATCATGAGATCTCTCTGCACTTCTCATCATAAGGCACAGGCTGTCAGCTCATGCTTATTGTTTATCTTTAGTCTGTTTAGTCTCCATGCATTTTTGTTTCTAAATTACTGCATAAAATGCCAAAAATATTTTGCCTCTTGTCTCTTAGTGACTGCAAAATCCTGTAGTATCATACTTTCAGAGTGGCAGTCTCTTTTGGCCTTAGATTCAAGTTGAAATACCTTGAGTGGGATGCATTCTCTGAGATTCTGCTACACTGCTGTCTTTGTAAACTCCTCAAACTACATTCGGTTTCACATGCTATAATATTGCAGGACACTTGCAGTTACATTTTTGGTTAAGCCAAGACTCCACCTCTAGCTGCCCAAGAGAGGAAATGAGTATATGACACATTTCTTGCAGTTGCTATTATGTTACACTGCAGTGTGGTATCATACCGAAGATTTTTTATTTTTTCCTAATGCTTTTGTTTTCACTTTTGCTTTCCTCAGTCTACTCCCCCTTTCTACAAAATAAAAGAGATGACTGTACCAACTGCGGTGTGGACTGGTGGACAGGACTGGCTGGCAGACCCAAAGGATGTTGCTATGCTGCTCACTCAGATCACTAATTTGGTTTACCACAAAAACATTCCAGAGTGGGAACATTTGGATTTTATCTGGGGCCTTGATGCACCTTACCGCATGTACAATGAAATAATTAACATGATTAGGAAGTTATCTCTAAACTGACATGGTATTTCAGGGTATTAGTTCACCAGGAATTTGTCACTTTTTGGAAAACACACTTTTCTGGCAATAATGCTACATTGCTTAGTATGATGCATTTTTAAAATGTCAGCAATGACTACTATCAATTGGATGATATGAATTGGATTCATGTTTGGTTATATTTTCTCAGTATTATTCCTCTCTCCTCACAGTATTTTGCTGATTTTGCACAAAGTGACATGGTACTCAAAACACAGCAGTAGGATTTAGCACAAAAGGACTATGTCATGTGCATGTAATTTTAGTAATTTGCCTGAAAGACAAATTAGGCAAGTGAGTCCATTCAGGACCTCAGGTGCCTGACACTTAAAACAGTAATCATATCACTGAGCACAAAGCACAGCCGTTTCTCAGTATGTGGCCATTTTTAAGTACCTTTGAGAAGTACTTCTTGTACTGCAGTGACCTATTTGGTGCTGGCACTTTACAAAGCACTTAGTGACTTTTTGCTGTGTTACTATTTTAGCCATCACATAAAAGCTAGCTCCATCAGATTACTTTCCTTTTCAGTATTGCCCAGAAGAACTGTGGTGAAGCCAAAGAAACCACTGTCAGTTAAAATCCCTGATTTGGGACTGATTCATTGCTGCATTTTCTTGCTTTGATGGTGTTCCTGAAGCCTTTTTCAAGTGTTTCACTTACCAGCTATGGATAGAGGTCGCAATTTACCCTGGTGGATTCCTGGAACAAGAGCAATGGTTCAAACAAAACCACTTTCAGTTAACTTTGTCAATAGGTTGAGGCTTTCAAGGATAGTGATGTAACACATATTTTGCACTGACCACTAACTATAAAACAAGCTCCCCAGTCTAGTGCTGGTGAGAGAAGAGCCAAAGCATTAATTCCACAGCTTGAGTGACTTAATTTCTGTGGACTTTTCCCTTTAATCATCTGCTGCATTGAAGATCTGTTTACTTCTTAGTTGCTTATAGGGCGCTCCCCACCACTGTGTTCAGGAACTGAGTAACAGCCTGGAGAAGCCTGCCAGTATTAACAGCAGTTCCATTTGTCTCAGTTTCTACTTCAAACTGGGGCTAAGACCCCATTTAATGGGGAAGGGGATTCACATCTTCCCTCAGGGGTCTGATTTTGGAGCTCTTTCCATTGACTATGCAGAGGACTTTGGCTCCTCTGAGATGCATAAAAGTTCTGTGCCAAATGAACAATCTCCAGTCAGTTGCCTCAGTCCAGATGATAATTTCTGTGCCATAGTTGGATTCAACCCAGATTTCTTCAGTAATCCCGACAGGATAAAGAGCCTTTCTACACGTCATAGGAAACAATGCATTTTAGATTGGGGCAGACTTATTTTGTAAAAAAAAAAAAAAAATTAAAAAAATGCAGAAGTATGCACAAGTTTCAAATTAGAACTTGTTTCTTTGAGGTTTTTTTTTATTCCTAATTCAGACTCAGGGGAATTCTCAGGTGTTGTTTAGGGACAGACTGGTTCAATGGTTCACAATATTTTGGTTGTGGTTCCTACCTGGATCTTTAAGCCTGGTTTATATTTGTATCAGCCAGATTTGCTTTACTTTGCTGTGCTGAAAGGAAGCTTCTGTAGGAATCCAAGGTGGCTAACAGTTGTGAGGGTACGTGGTATGGCAAGAGCCATATGCCTCATGTTTATTAAGCTTGAGCTATTTCAATAAACATAAGACCTGCTTGAAGTTTGGAGTGGTGTGGTGTTTCACTTCTGTTTCATGAATGCATGGGAATCTTTGGGACCAAATCCAGAAAGCCAAGTCTGTTTTTCACAACTGTTCATCCATAGAACAAGTTCAGAAAAAAAGTAAAATAGCTAAGTAAACTTCCATTTTACTTTATCCCTGAAAGAAGCTTTTCCCAAGCCTAAAAGGCATTCTTATTGGACTTCTCTGAGACTTTTAGGTAAGGTACTAATTGTAAATAATTACTCACAAGACAGAGTCATTTTCTAAGCCTCCAGGTGTGGTTTCTTTTAAACCACTGACATGGTGGAAAGCTGCTTGTATCATATTCTTAAACCTTGGGTAATTGGATTGCTTAACAGACTGTCTGGTAATCTCATAAATGACATTTAATCACACAGTGAGCCAGGGAGCTAATCTTTGCCACAGTACACATGAATCAGCTTTTGACCTTTGTCACCTTCAATAATAAATGTGCTCAGGCTATACCTTTCTGTACATTCTGAATACTGTAGTTTTGCAGTCAAGACAGTAGGGTGTATTAAATCCTATGTGGTGCCACCTTTGTCAGCTGTTGAACACCCTGCGTGCCTGGAAATAAAGCCAGAACACTGGAAGCTTTACACAAAAGCCATTATGGAGGTTCTCTGCTTCGCTGGAGTAGGGATGGTTATGGAAATTGGGAGCTGGTTTAGTTGTCCCTGACTCACTAAAGTTGCAGGCCCTGTCTGATAGAAACTTGGAGAAGTGTCAGTGGAAAGAATTGTGCAAAATAAAACACTCTGAACATAGAGGAGATGTGTGAGGAGCTTGGTCTATTAAGAATCAGCTCTGATGAATTAACAGTTCAGTGATGAACAGTACATTTTTCTAAGCAGATCTTAAATACTGTTCTGTGGATATCTGTGTGTTACAGGTATGTATGTACATGCTGTTGAAGGTTGGATGAGCATCAGCTTTGGACAGTAGAAAAATGCACAAGCTTAACAGAGGGCATAAGACACCTTCTGCTGGCTTGGTCTCAGTGTGTAGTGACTGTGCTAGAAAGCCAGAAGGAAGTAGTTCCTGTTCAGCTGATGGATTTTCAGACTCACAGACCTGTGTGCAACTGAAGAGAATGCACAGTGCTGGTCTTTGACTTAGAGATGTACAACAATCAGACATATGAGGGATAACATGGGCATAAAGACTTGGTTTTGTCCTCATGTTGTGCTTGGAACTCCGCAAGCATTTTTTAGTACTCACCTGCAATTATATTTACAGTGTTCATTTCATGCAGAAGGCCTAAGTGTGTTGGAGTGTGTGTATGTTAGTGGAGTGTACTGAATGATGCACTAGCTCCATGCAGAGCATTTTCACACTACTTAGTGATTCTATGGCTAGTGATAACACTGATAAAGATTTATACATCAGTTCGAGCAGTATAGAAGTGCCTCAGCATGGGAAGAGGTGGTAAAACAGAGCTCCTACTCTACCTGGGCCCTATAAGAGAAACAGTTTTGTCAGCTTGGGAACAAAATTTTTCTATAAATTATTTGTGGTGAATGTGCCATACAAAAAAGAAACCTCCAAAACACAAACACTCCCCAAACAAACAAAAAGCCCCCCAAATGATACAGAAGTCCCTTAATATCATAAAAAGTTACAAATGGCTTTGCTCTGTAAGATGTGAGAGAGAAACCTTGACGGCTGGATAGGTTTTTGGATATCTAGTAAAATGACTCTTGGTGGAAGATTTTCTGGTAACTAAAGCATTTGTAATGTCTTCTCCCTTTGTTATCTTACAAAATACAAACTCATGCTGCAGCACTGCTTGTCAGGAGCTTGCCTTCCTTCTCTGCAGCCTATTTTCATATAACTTTATATGACCAAAATAATTGAAATCGTCAATGAACAAAAAAAATTATAAAGGTTTGATGGACAGTGGTCACACCTGCAACATGGTTGGCTGAGTCTTATTTTCTGAGAGGAAGTGTCTGCATTGTGTTCTGACCCCTCCAGAAGTGGTCTGTAGCTGCAGAAAATGCAAATCAATTTCTCATTCCTGAGTTATGCATTCTGAATCAAAGAATTTTAGGATCTTTTCCTGGTGGTTATTACTTTGAAAACTGATCCTGTTAAGCCAAATCTTGAGAATTAGCAATTTTCTTCACTAGCAGTTTTCCATCATCACCCCTTGTTCCGAAGTAATTCAAGTGACATTTGATTATGCTTTTTGCTGTCAGGAGAGGTTTTCAGTGAAGCTTGTTTGAGGAGGCAGAGGTTAAAAATTTGATAAAGAACATGTGTTGGTTCTGTTAAGAAAAGTACTTTTTGTTTAGGTTAAAGTTTTTAATCAAAACTGAAGAGGAATATATGCTCTTCATCCTGAAATTCTCAGCATCCCTGTGGGCTTAGGGTTCAAGCTACTTCTCAGATGTGAGGAAGAGAGTTTCATCTCGCTTATTTGTATCCAGATCCTTCACTTGAATATCTAGAATAACTAAATGGAAGGGTTTAACAGAAGGTTAGAATCGTAGAATCATTTAGGGTTGGAAAAGACCTCTAAGATGGAGTCCAAGCTCCCTCTTCCCCTCCAAACCCATTACACCTATAAAGCCTGTGACCGACCCGTGCCTACCAGCTTTCTGTGCGGCTGCAATCTGAGTGTAGTTATTTATCCCCGTGGCTTTGAGGCGAGGAGCGTTTCCCGGTGCCGGGTGGGCGCTGGGCGGCGCTGCCGCTCGCGGGGAGGCCGCGGGAGCGCACCGGGAGCGCACCGGGAGCGCACCGAGAGCGCACCGAGAGCGCACCGGGAGCGCAGCGGGGCCGGGCGGGGCTGCGGGCGGGGCGGCTCGGCGGGCAGGTGAGTCCGGGCATCACCGCCTTGTGCCAGCATGGTAACAGCTTCCTTTAAAACGAGAGCGGGCACTGCCTCTGGTTTCCGCTGCTCTGGTGCCCGTCCTGCTTCCCTGGTGCTGGTCCTGAGCAACTCACCAGCCCTCTTCCCCAGCACGCTTTTCCCGGTAGAAGGCTCAGCATGTTCTGGGATGTTGCGATGTCTCTGGTACAACAATACTACCATACAGAAGGGCAGAAGAGGAGGAAGGGAAAAGAATTTTCCCCTCTGCTGCTGCATTAGTTTCAGTATGTTGATTCTAGTTTTCCCTCCCGCTAACTTTCCTCATTTTCCTACCCACTCTAGTATTTTGCTGTTTGCGTTATAGCTTGTACCTAACAGTGCAGCCTGGGGTAGGTGCTTGCATCTTGTGCTCATGTGGAATCTATTTAAGACCCTTTGTGGGGCCTCATTCCAAACTATGTGCCCTTCAACCTAAACTCTGTAGCAGGAGTGAGTTTTTGAGAGAGCCATTTAGATTCTTGTAACACATGGGAAAGTTTGGCAGCATTGTAAGTTGAGTGAAGAAAGCTGGGGTTGCGTTGCTGAATTAGGTACAGAAAGGGTTTGTATGTACTTTTTTTCGTGTCGTACCTTGCTTTGACAAGGAAACCGAAGTTAGCAGAGCGGAGAAATGTGATAACTGCTATTTGGTGGCTAAGCCAGACGGCTTGCACTCGGATTCTGGAGGATGAGGGTCTGCCCTCCTCTGATGCGTGAGGATTAGTTGTCCCGAGCCGGGCTCGCAGCGGGGGAAGCCGAGCAGCGGAGCCCCTTCCCGGGTGCGGAGCCATCTCGGGGCGGCGCCAGCCTCCCAGGTAAGTGCTGCTCGCCTGCGCCCTGCTTGGGCTTTATGTTGCAGGATATCCTAGTAATTGCACTGCAGAGTTCCGTTACTTTTCCTTAAGGGACTCAAGAATATTTTTCTATGACCTAATCTGCAGGCAAAATGCCTATTCTTTAAAATTTAGCTTGTAGGCAGCAATGGCTCTAAAACTTTTTGAGACTTTGCATATCTGTAGGGATTGGTCAGAGGAGTGTCTTTAAGGCAGCTGAGGAATTTCTGTCAATCTTCCTTTAGTGAGATTTGGAATACATCATAGATTAAATTTATTCCCTGCATAATTCTAATAAAAGAGAGACTCACTTATTCCATCTGGGAGACTTAATTTCTGATTGTTACTGTATAAATCAGTAGAAATCATTTGAATATTCTTGGACCCGCGTGGTGATCATGTTATTAATGCCTTATTGTGCTGTCAGAAGATTGAAACAAAGCTCTTGGATACAGATACTTATCTGTTAGTGTCTTGCACTGCGTTTTAATTTATGACAGTTAACAGTCTAAATAAATTAATTCAACTGAACAGTCTCATAACAGCAAAGAATCTGATTTTTTTTTTCCAAAATATATGTGGAACAGGTAGAAACCTGTATCCAACAAGGAACTGCTGATTGCCTGAATAATAGCACAGATAATGTTGAAGTAAAATTCTTGAAGCCTGAGGAGAGAGCAGAAAACAGTTGAGATTGAAAGTAAACTTTAATGTTACAAATTCATATATATTCAGAAAAGGTCACTGCTAATTAATCGTTCTTAAATATTGTGAAGCAAGGAAATACAATCTCACATTTCCCCCATCAGTTTTCTTTTCTGATTAGCAAAGAACTAAAATCATCTGAACAAGCTAATAAAGTCATCCAGGAAGCTGAGCTCATTTCCAATATTAGAATAAATGCTTTACCGACAAAAGAGGTGAGTTCATAGGAAGCTTATGGCAAGCTTTGTTTCCCTAAATGTTCAAAGCTTTGTTTTTCTTTTTCTAAAAGCACAAAAGAAGTGATGTCTTAGTGGTTAAATCAAAACTTCCATCATTACCTCTAAGTGTTTTTAGCAAATTAGGAATGCTGGGAGTCAAGCATGCTGGCTGCTGCCTGTGGTGTGTTTGCCTGCGGTCAGAGAAAGATCCTTTAAAGGGCATAGGTCTAACTGGCGGATCTTTTAAGTGCATATGTTAGTTTGGTACATAGGTAAAGGAGGATTTCCATATCAACTTGCTAAAACAGCTGTTGAGATGTGGAATGAGTATTGTAATAACGTGATAATACTGGTCACTAAGCATCCATGTGGAAGCATAATGAGATTTTACCCTGTACTCTTCTTTGGGGCATCTTATGTTCTTCAAAAGTTGTTGGCTCAATTTTGCATCTAGTCAGGTCAGGTGAATTTTTCCATATCAAGTAGATACAGGAACGTAAAGGAGAACATGACCTCAAATTTCATGTTAGATGGAGATAAATCATAGCCACCACATCCAGACTAGAAGTGTATTGTAGGTCTCCTTAAGGTTTTAACTAAGGCTGTTGAATAACCAAGGGATCATTAAGAAAATATGTGTTTGCAAGGAGTCATTACCCACCACATATCCACGTCGGTGGATATCCAGGTCATATCTGGGTACATATCCAGGTCAGAACTGGGCTTTAGGTAGCAGTCATGTAAAAAATCCATGGTAATTTGTATTGCCTTACTTATAAAGGCAAAAGGATAATAGAGGATGATAAAATTCAAAATTAATTAGAAACAGCAATTTTTTAAGTGTCTGCACTAAGTGGAGTGGAAGATGTTCCAACTCTCTTTCTCTGAATTCCAGCATTACAGTTCTGCACTTCTGCTTGTTTTTCCTACAGTGCCAGTCTTTTGTAGAGCTCTGCTGCTTACCTTGGCCTGCTCATTCTGTTCTGAGATTGTAATGCATTGTATCACGTTCTGTATGACAGGAAAGAGAGCTGCCCCTTTAAAACTGCACATGCTATGTAAGTGGAGTGGGCGTGGAGCCACTGCCTGAGCAGGCTGGATAAAAGCCTGCGGGATTTCCAGCTGCCTCAGACTGCAATCGGCATGAGCTGCAGCCTGCCGCACCGAGCGCTGCTCAGCTCTGCGATGGAGGCACAGCGGGACAGGTTGTGCCTGCAGTCTCTTTGGGACTTTGTCACCGCAAGGGAGCCACTCATCAAGTCGCCGTTTTTTCCAGTGCTGTTTTCTTTTACAGCATACATGGCTTTCTGTCTTCCATATGTTGCCCTGGACTTTTTAAGCATCAGACTACCAGACTTGAGAAGATACAAAATCCAGCCACAGAGCTACCCAAGTCTTGGAATGATGATGCCTTGCATTATTCAAAGTGTGTATCACCACGTTGTTTTGATCTTCCCGGTGACATTTCTACACTGGTACTGGAGACCCATGAATCTACCAGTGATAGCTCCGGAGCTGCCTGAGGTCCTGCTGCAAGTAGCAGTTTGTCTGCTGCTATTTGATTTTGAGTACTTCCTGTGGCATTTGATTCATCACAAGGTGCCTTGGCTCTACAAGACCTTCCACAAGGTGCATCACAAGCACGTGTCGACGTTTGCCCTTACTACACAGTATTCCAGTGTATGGGAGTTGCTCTCACTGGGATTTTTTGCTGCTATAAACCCACTGCTCCTCGGATGCCATCCTTTGACAGAAATGATTTTCTTCCTTGTAAACATTGGTTTGTCAGTGGAGGACCATTCAGGATACGACCTTCCGTGGTCAACTCACAGACTTGTGCCTTTTGGATTGTATGGAGGAGCACCGCATCATGACCTCCACCACCTGAAATTCAAATCAAACTATGCTCCTTACTTCACACACTGGGACAAACTCTTCGGGACTTTCATGGAGTCACATTCTAAATAAGAATATTTACCTGTGGATGAACTCTTGTTTTTTTATAGACTAAACTGGGACATTATTTTTTTGAAAGATATACAGAAGATTGTATTTTTGAAGCTGCCTATAAAAGCAATAGCTATTTATAACAAATCCTCTTAATATATGTGTATTTTTTATGTGCACTTGGAAATGCCTAAGTGACTGCAAATGGGAAAGTGAATATCTCTTGCTTAAATTTGAGTCAAAGGTTTAAGGGACGCACTAAGAGACATTCTCTCTCCTTTCCTTCTTTCCAGCTTTCATAAAGCATGTATCATGTTACTGTATGATGTTTTATACATACGCCAGAACATTATCTTACTGTTGTAGGATGATTTATGATGTAAACAGAAAAGGTACACATCATGGATTTTGTGGAGTTTAATCTGCCAGAGAAAATTATTGCATAATGATTTTGCAAAATACTGCTGCCAAGCCAGGGCGGTTGGCTAACTGTTAAATAATTTTGATATTTATATTTTGAACCGTGATGTACTGTCTCTTTTTTATAGAGAATAAATATGGTCATTAAAAAAAAATATTGTGTTTCATTTTAATTCCTCTGTTCATATTAGGAACAGGTATGGTTCCTCTAGCATTGGTGTCATTTACTTGAATTATAGAATCATAGAATTGTTTAGGTTGGAAAAGATCTCTGAGATAGAGTCCAACCATTACCCTGACACTGCCAAGTCCACCACTAAACCCTGTCCCTGAGTGCCACATTTACACATCTTTTAAATACCTCCAGAGATGGTGAGTCAGCCACTTCCCTGGGCAGCCTGTTCCTATGCTTGACAACCCCTTCAGTGAAGAACTTTTTCTTAATATCTGATCTAAGCCTGCCCTGCCAAAATTTAGGCCATTTTCTCTTGCCCTTTCCTTTGTTACCTGGGAAAAGAGACTGACATCCGTTTCAGAGTTGCAGACTTTTATTTTTAAAGTACTGTAATATTATTTCAAAAGTGAACCATTAACTTTTTTCCTGGAGTCATATGTTATTTTAAAATAGTTTTCAATTTTGTAGAAACATAATATTGAAGAATGCAGTTTAGAAAGCCATAGTGAAATTTTATTATTGTATTTTTGAGAAGCTTGAATAATTTTCACTAAGCGGCCCCTTAAAAGGGAGCATTGATCCTTCACAATCATATAAATTAATTGTAACTTGCAAGCAAAAGCCAGGCAAGGAATAGAAACAGGGTTTCTACAAAGTAGATGGTTCTTTGAAGCAGATTTCAGAGGAATAGAATCAAACCTCTCAGGATCCTAAAACAGAGAACAAAATGTCTATGTTTTGCTAGGAGGACATTAAAAACAGAACATCAAAATGTAGCCTCACAGAAGTGACACTGAAAAACTTAAGCATGAAGAGATAAGCAAGTCTTTGATGTCTCATGCAGCAGAGATCCACTTGGATGTCTAATGTCCACTTCAAAACATTTTAATGCTTGTAATAATCTATCCTGTATTACTAATAATAAACTTCCCTGGATAATGATGGCAAAAGAGAAAGCGCAAATAATGTAGAAAGTGTGGAAAGAACACTTGAACATCATCATCCAAAAATGTCTTTGTCCTTCTGTTATGTCTAGAGGGTTGGGTGACCTTTCAGAGGCTGTTTGTCCAGTAGAAGAGAGAACCCTTAGTATTACCAACAATGGGAATTTATAAAGGGAACAGCACTTTGAGACACGGCATCTTTTTGATAACAGGAAATAATTTTAATGAACATCTTCATAAACAGTAAAAAATGCTGCAATCTTAGTACTTAAGTACTCTCTCTGCTCTCTGGACATCACAGAAGAGCAACCCTTCTTTTCCTTGCTGAGAACATGATGCATACTTAGAGCAAAAACTGAGTCTTAAAATAATACTGCAATCTGCCATTAATCTATTCAGCTGTGAGAAAGAATCCCTGGTCTTTCTGATGATTGTAATCTTAAGTATTTTGGTGTGTTCTAGAAAGAGAGGGATGTATTCTTTCCTTTCTGCCAAATGCAGGAGACAAAAAACATTTTCTGATTTCTTTGAGTTGTTTAGCCATTTTGAGATGTCCCAAAATTATATTTTTCAGTTCTAGAAATCCCTCTTAATTCAGCTTGGCAAATTCTGAGCATCTGGCAAGGATAATCTGTGGTTTCAATGTGTTATACTGTATTTTGTAACACTATAACAGTCTGTATCCTGTACCACTGACTGTCTGAGTAAGCAAGGGTAAGGTTAACTGGTTTCTTGGATATGTTGCTGTAGGAAGCCTATGAGCAAAACCCTCAAGAAATGTTCTAACTAAACTCATGGGGATTATTCTGCTTTTTGTATGAAGCTTAAGAATTGATATAGTCCTTTACTCCTGGACAGAGTTCTAGTCAGCTGCAGGCAAAACTATGCTTGCGATTGTCAAGACAAGTGAGATGATTGTTTGATTTGGCATCAACTACGTAACCTGACAGATACTGAGAATGATCAAACTGGCAGTGGAAGGAGGCAATGTGCTGCACAATGATCCTGCCTACTCCTCTCTCCCTCACATCCTCAACATTTGCATCAGTTCAAACACACACCAAGAATGCATTTCCTCAAATATGGAATTTCCCCCAGGTTGTATCTCTACCTAATCTCTAGCCAATCAGATCTGGAACCTCAGTTTAAAGGCTCATTATTGCAAGAACTTGGAATACTCAAAAAAAAAAAAAAAAAAAGTTGTTAAATGAATATTTGACTAATATTTGCTAATATCTGGATCCCATGCCAGAAATATCTGTATTTTGTCCTCATGGCATAATCCTAGCATACATTTCCCCTTTTTCTCCAATGGTTTTCAAGGTAACTTAGGTTCTAAACTCTGAGGGATTGAATCCATTTGCCTGTTGTGTGTACTTTGAAGTGCTTTTTGTAGCAGTGTACTTTAGTCTAAGATTAGTTGTGCATGTGAGAAAAACTCATGAGCAGAAGACCCAAACAAACGCATAACTTCAGGCCTTTGCAATTCAATGAAAACATATACTGGAGATAAAGCAAGTAAGGGTTGGTTTTTTCCTGTTTTCATTGAAAGCTCAGCATATACTGTGCCACTGAGCGTGAAAGGACAGTAGGTCCTGTGTATTGATAGTGCTGAGATTTTAAAACAGAGTTTTATAGATGTTACTTCCTATATTTGCATTTCCTCATGGTCTTTACAACAAGTCTTTACCAGACAAAAGAAAAGGCATGACAAGTGCTTGGAAAGGTTTATGTAAGAAAACCAAACCACACTTTCTCTCTGCTGTTCCAAAATTCTCTTAGCTTCCTTCCTCTTTATAATGTGACGTGTTGTTCCACACAGGCTTCCTATCTAATCTGCCAAAAGCTAAACTGTGGATTTTTGTGAGTAAATAGAAGATATTTGCAGAGGCTCTTGAAGCTATACATTTTTTTTTACTGTTGCTATTGTCCACTTTATATCTTCAAAAGAAATAAGATTTTATGAATTTCTCCATCTTAATTCTTAGGCACACATTGAATATTGAACCTTTTGTCAGCTCTTGTGAATTGCAGGATTTCCCAAATTCTCACTTGCAATTTAGTCCTATACTTCTCTTGAACAAATCTTGATTATTTAATGATAATACCCAGTTTGGCAATTTTGGGATAACAGTGCAAGAGTGCAAAGAGACAGGTTTTTACTCAGTGGGTGTGTTTTCAGTCCTGCTATAAAGTGGGCTCCTCATGTGCTTCAGACATGACACTCCAGTGAGCGTATGACACTTAAAACCATTCTGAGTCAATATTCAGCTCTGGAAAAGGCCTGGTCCTCCCTTATGTTGATCAAATGCAAGCACTTTACAGGGGAAAACCTACACAGTTCTAATCTATTACTATGATTTCTTGTGATTTTTTATGATCTGAAAAATAATCAGTATCATTAATGGATTTAGTGACTTGGTTGATTCAGTGTGTTATCTGAATTAAATGAAAAACTAGCATATCTTTGGGTAATGCTATGTCTAAATTAGTTTTGAAGCAATTTGTGATGACAGAACACTGCCATCTGTTACCTCTCAATAGCATTGGAAGGAAGGACTCACTTTATCTTGGTGGACTCAGCAGTCACTTCAGTTTCACTTATTCTTGCTTTCATGCACAAGTATTAAGCTTCCATTATTACCTGCCTGCATCCATGTAACCCTTTCTGAACTGGTAATCGTTCTGTATTTGAAAAAAATCATCTGTCTTGGACTCTCTGAAAACGTGAACTCCCACTGGATTTATCCTCAGATGTCCTCGGGCGAGAGAGCGACTGGAGTGTGAAACCATCACGTTTACATGTAAACCACGTCAAAGGCCCTGGCTTTGCGTGCTCAGATATTGACACTGGTCCTGCCTTGCTCACTACAATTCAACCTGAAACGTCTTTGTAGCACAGCCTGGAGTTGTGTTTGCAGCATGGTTTTCTTGTAAAATCAACTGCCAAACAATTGTTTTCCAAAACTTAAATGTGTTTCCAATTTATGGAAAGTTGAAGTTGTTTACTCAGAAAAGTCCCACACTCCCCCCCCCCCACCAAGCAGCATAAGCATTCCAGGCTTTAAAGGGAACAGAACCAATGGAGAGGGCTCTTTAGCTGTGGACAATGATCCTGAGTTCTTAATCCTTCTTTTCAAACTGTCTTCTTCTAAAAGGGAAGATTTTAAAAGCTTACTAATCACCTTGTTTCCCAGTCTGTAATGATTGCCATGATCAAGGCTATAGGTGTGGACAGGGGAAGACGAGAAAGGAGGATGGGAAGGAAAGTCCATTTCTGTCTCTTGGTGCAGCACACAGTGCTCTCAGGCACGGATGGAGTGTTGCACTGATATATCCTTCCCACCAGAGCACAGATGCTTTCAGCCCTCAGGTTCTTACTGCTGGAACAGCACAGGCTCCACATCCCCACACAGCCTTTCCTTGTAGTTATCTCTTTCTTTCTGGAAATTCCCGAGCAGAAAAACACAGTGACCTGCAAGAGGGAACTCCAACTTTGGTCAGCAGAAATGCAAATAATTTTCATCACCAAGCATAGGATTAAGTTAAAAAGATCTACAGGAACATGGACTGGAGTGGCTCGTCCATGCTCAGTTTTGAGATAGCAGGTTTTACTTGTAGAAAATCAAAAAGCCAACAATCCAAAGTGGATGGTTTGTAGGCCAGGCAGGCGGAAATGTGACTTCTTTGGTTTCAGTCTACTGAGAGAGACTTCATTACTACAGATATTTATGGGGATGATATTACAGTGATTTAATGGGATGTGGAAGGATGTGCTACTTATACTTCCAGGGAGAATTTAGATGGCACATACTTTTATTTGTCCTCAGAACTAAGCAGCAAGCAATTCAGGGGATTGAGTAGTCCAAAATCTAGGATGAGCTATAGAAAAACTGTTTTTAAGCAAGATGTGTCCTCTTTATCAAAAGAATATGAAAAAGCACTGCTAGAAATTTTGTTGGTGTCTGTTTACACACCTTTTCAGTCATTCACAGCAGCTGTGAAAAATTACACCCTTAAGAAACAATACACATGGGTAATTGCACAGCCCCTTTAAGGGGTTTATTTACAAAACTTCCGGAACAAGTCTAAATAGCTGAGACAGTGGAATTTGTCAAGCTCTCTAGGCAAGTGAACATGGGAAATGGAATGATTTAAAACCGCACAAGCATCTCCCCAGACACATGCAACTTAAAAAACCTGTAATATCGGAAGTGGCCTTCTCAGCAGAGCTCACAGAAAAAGCAAATGCCCACCTGGTGCCTCCCCTCTGGTTTTATCCTAGCAGTTTCTGCTGGAGTTCTCCTTTCCTGATAATGCCAAAATACTTCTCCTGGGCAGCTGCTGGCAATGTCCCCTCATCCCCTAAGGAAACTGGCTGAGTCCTGCCAGCTGCTTTGCCAAGTTTGCCATATTCTATCCCTTGGGCCGTCAGATGATCACTCCCAGGTGCCTCAGATGATCACTCCCAGGTGCCTGCATCACTTGAGAACCTGTAATACATTGCATGCACCAGTCCTTCTGCAAATGGAGGCTTTTATCCCTCACAACCTGTCCTGGGAAACTATGTCCAAGAAGCCAAGCACTTGGTCTGACACTTTTCCTCTTCTTTTCAGCTCCGGGCAGGCTGGCTTCCATTTCAGTGTTTACTCTCAAAGTCTTTTCCCCTGGGGGTGGGAGAGCCCCTGTTACCTTCCCACCTGCCTCTCTAGAGCCTATTTGAGCCCAGCTCATCTCAGAGCAGTAGGAGAGAAGGTGTTTCTGCCCTCTTGTCCAGGGAGGTCTTGGTTTGGCTCCTTGTGCTCACTGAAGTGACCTGAACTCAGGTTGGACTTTGCTGCTGTGGTGGTGAGGAAGCTCAAATCCTCCTGTGCTCTCCTGGGTATAAGTCAAGGGCCAGGTGCTTTGGTGAGGAAGCTGGGCAGGCATGGGTTGTGTGTGAGGGGAAGGGGCTCCTGCAGGGCCGGGATGGTTGTGTCAGTGGGGTTGTGCTGACACAGAGCTGCAGGATGCAGCCTTTAGAAGTGTAAGATTTTCTTGTCAGCAACAATTCCAGTGTGATCAGGCCTAACCCAAAGTTAGAGCCTCAGCACAGTTAATTATGGCTTGTTAGCTTTGCTGCTATAGTGGTGAGGAAAGATTATGTAATTACTTGTTCTGTGGGTTTGATTGTTACCAGTGTCCTTTCTGTTCCCACAGCTGTGGCTCATCATTGTTTCAGCTGAATTCACCTAATTCATCGTTGTCTGGTGTTTCTTGTGGCTCACCTGTGGAGAAAAGCTTTTCCAGTTTATGACATCTCCATTTTGTATTATGTAGCAGGCCTGTCTCCTAAAACAGAAAGCCAAAGCAAAATCACTAGCTTGGACCTGGCCACTGACTGGTGGGTTACAAGTCTATGCAGCAACATTCTTTTGCAAGTAGTATGACTGAGAGTTTACTATTTTATCTGCTTTCTTGCAAATCCTGATGCTATGCTCAGAACTAACCCACCCCTCCCACCCCCATTAAACCCGGGCTCTATGCCTACTGCTCTGCTTCCTTTTCTTTCTGGAGATTAATTGTATAGTTTAGCCAATATGCTGTATGCATTTTTTTTTCTCATTTTGTGACTCAGATTTGTATCTTGAGTAATTGAACCATTTTTCAGAAGAAGGAATTTCAGTTCCCTCCATGCTTGGCACAGCTTTCAGAGGAGCACTGTTAAACTCTGAAAGCTATGGACAGATAACAAAAGAGCAGAGCATGTAAAATGTGGAAAGGCACATGCACTCAGCCATAGCAGCACAACAAGCTGATTCTCTGTTTTATTTCCTTTGTCTATTGAACTTCAGCTTACTGCTTCACTGCTTTTCTTTCTTAATCATAGGGTAGTGGGATAAATTAGTGCTTATGTACAAGCACCAGTCCTGTTTCTAGAAGTTCAAGATCCTGCTTGATCATGCTAATATTTGCAGTTAGCACTAATTTGATTACTATTATTTATCTATAATATTATTTTGAAACCCTGACAAAAATCTAGGTACCAGGAGCTATATAAATAGAGGAAAAAAACTGTCTCCCAAGAGGCTAAAATCATAGTGTGGGTCTGCTACCTTCAGAAATTGCTTAGTCCTGGTAGCTACAGTGAAGTCTTAAAACAAGACTGAAGAAATGTATAATGTGTGTTTTGTGAAAGCTGTATTTACTTCTTTGTTAGAAGAATTTAATCAAAACTTTCTCATTACAGACATCTAAGTTTGAGTTGGCAGTAACTGGTCCTTTCAGATATCTGAAAAGCTGATGTGTGTGTGTTATCTACAAAGCACTAATACTTACACAAAACAAGTAATGGGGCTTTTAAAATTTTTTTGTTTGTTTCCTAGTGTTGTTACAAATCTTGATTATTTAATGTAGGTGTAGCACCTACTAAGCTTCCAAATGGCTGTGGTAAGGAGAGGGATTTAGAAGTTTGTTTTGCTTCTGGCAATGTACATCAAAAGTGGTGTAAAAATCTACTGTTGTAAGAGATTTTTAATAATTATGCTGTTACAGCTGTATACTTAAGGTACTTCTGCCTTTTAATGTAAAAATTCCTGACAATGGCATAAGAAAACCAGCAGGATTCAAGTTTGGACTTAAATCACACAAAGGTAGCTGGTGTTCTGTCCAACTACCTTTGACAGTGGCTCTCAGGGTACAACTGCATTTTCATTCTGCTCCAGTGGGAATTCCAGGATGAGATTATTAGAAATGGATGTGTGGCACTTCTGATGGTTGCCTAGCAATATGTTTGGTGATCGTCCAGCTCATGATAGTGCATATATATCTCCATTTTATTTCTCTATGCAAACATATGCATATAAATATTATTTATATATATATGTATGAATTCCCCCTTGCTTTTTTCTTTTGGTATTTACATACATAGATCTAAAAGACGATGGCATATAAGGTGTGGTGTGATGCTGGAGATGACAACAAACTCGAGTCATGGCTGGTAGTTAGAGACAAGCATCTGCAGAAAGGACCATGAGGGAGCAGCGATGGGGAGATATGGGCATGAATGCTCAGTCTCAGGAGCAGTCTAAGGTTTTCCCCCCAGGTAAAGACGTGCTGCCAGAGAAGAAGGCAGCTGAAACTCGTGTGGTAGCGATAGTGTTGTTTTTCACTCAGTTTCAGAAGGAAACAAATTACGCAACTGCAGCTTATGTCAGAGTCTTCCAGTAATTTGTGGGCTTGTTACACAACTCAGCACAATGGGACAGAGCAGAACAGGTCCCAAGATATTAAGTGCTCTCATATTTGGTGGAAATCATTAGCTGGACAGAGGGAAGAGGTATTTGCACCATTTTAACTCCGAGTTTAGGGGAGGAAGTGACCCTGGTTCACTCTGTGTGAAAGCAGTATGCCAGCCCTGCACAAACTAACAGCAGCCTGTACTGTCTGTGCCTCAGCCTCAGGCCAAGCAAGATACAACAGAGATCTTTTGGGGGGTGTATGTGTGGGGTGAGCTCTGGGGACATGGGAGAGGAGTGAGGATTTTGTGGTTCAGTACAGAAAGCCTGGAGGTAACTGGAGGCACTGCTGCGTCAAGGAAGGCCTGGCAGAGGTTCTGTGGTTTTTGTGGTTGTAGGGTTTAACAAAGTCAATAATGCACAGGAAACAAGGATTTACAGCTCACAAGCAGTTTCTTTGATTTGAACTACGCCCCTTATTTTTCAGTGAGAAGAGCAACAAAATCAGGAGTCACTTCATGACCCCAGCTGCAGTTCTGCAGAAGAAACCTCATGATGAGCTCAGCGGTGTCACGGGAAGGTGAACTCCAAGGCTGTGCCCCCTGCTTGTGGAGAGCAGCTCTTGGTCACTGCTGTAGGAGAGGGAGTGGTGGCAGATTGACCACAGGGAAAACTGGGTGGTTGGAAGAACAGAACGAATCTTAGGACATAGCTAGCTTCAGAGCACACAGGATTTTACAACTGATAATCGTAGACAATGAATGTCAGCAGTTCTGAGTGAAGGCACAGAAATTATGTGATTTAGTTGCATGGATGTGTAACTTCCTGTGATTTTAATAATCTCTGATCAAAAACTGTTTCTGATATCATTATTGTATATCTTTTTCCTAGGTCAATCACTTCTTTTTTAATTTAACTAGTTTAGAGAAGTTTAAGACACAAGATTGCATGATAATAATGTAAGCCAATATAACTTTTGGGACAAAATACATTAATTATCAAATTAAGTTACCTTTTACAAGAGGAAAAGTACTCCACATTAAGTGGATATGAACTCAATGTGAAGAATTTCCTTAGAAATTGCAAATTGCTTTTATTTGTCTTTGAAAATTATCAGCCCTCACCTCATCCAGCTCACCACTCCCAGTTCTGCATCCCCACCTCCAGAAAGCCTCCTTGCACAGGGTGGTTCCGGTACTTTCCCCATACCCCCTTTCCCCTTCTCCTGCTCCTACATCTCTTAGTACTCTCTCAGAGGGGGAACAAATTCTGCAGCGTATCTGAAAATGAAAACTCCAGCTGTTTTTCTTCTTTTTTTTCTTCCTTATTATAGTTTCTCTTTAGCATTTTGGTGTCATCTTGACCAAGTGACAGCTGGCTAGACCATTGTGTTACCAGCTCCAGAAATATCTTTTGGAGATTGGTTGGAACAAGCTGCACAGGCTCCGTTTGAACAATACTCTGAAAGGATTCTGAGCTGCCCACAGATATTGCAGATCTGAGTTGTGTCATCCTGGCTGATATAAGTGGTTTTGCCTCTGGAATAGAAAGTTTCGGGGTTTCCTCCCCCTCATTTTGAGTAGGCCCTAATCCTTTCCGCCAGGTAGGAGCTTGGTTTTGACTTGCAGCATATCAAGATGAAGTTTAAAGCTCCACTTCAAGAAAAAAGAAGTGATGATGAAGACTTCAGCAATGTTTCCCAAGAGCCAAAATTAACATCTGAATCTGGCAGAGTGGGGAAGAAAAGCTTACTCAAAAATAAAAGGATCTGAAATGTTTTCTGGGGTTTTCTCAACTTTGTAATGCAAAAGGGGAATAACAGTCTTTAAGGACAGAGAGAGCAGAACTTTTCTTGTGGTGAAGTGGGAATTTACAGTTCACGTGAAATCCTGGGTTAGACCTCGAGCAGCATTAAAATGGTAGTAGAATTAAATCTGTGGCAATAACTAGTGCAAACAGTGGCTGGGGTTAAGTATCCTTGTTAAGGATGACTTAAGTTTCCTTGCCTTTGCAGTAAGGAAAATTGCTCTGCGCTGAATATTTTTGTACTTATAGTTCTCTTTCTCCTGGATGTTTTTACTCTCCCCTTCTTTTTTTTTCCTGATGCCATGCCACTCTGCAACACTAATTTTACCTCCAAAACCTTTCTGGTTCTTGGTCAACTTTACTTTTGGGCCTCCTTTTGAGGAAATGAAAATTGAGAAGAGTCAGAAGTGATGTTAGTTCACTACACTTGTAATCGCACACTGAGAAAATAAGACAATGTCTATCAAAGCATTTCCCCTACCAGGATTTTGGGAATCATATTTTTAGCTACTGTCTGCCTTTTATAAAAAAAAACGGTCACTCATGCATTTATACTTTTTAAAATTTTGCATAGATTATAACATTTTGGAACTTTTTTTTCCTGGAAATTGGGATAATTTAAATATTTTCTTGGAGACAGGCACGACTGTAGCCAGTTCCAAACTTTACTGTGGCTGTTGGGTGACTAGACTTCATTTGGCTGGAAATTTTAATTACTGATCCCCCAGGAAGCAATGAGCAACACAGATGCTAAATCTTAGCCATAAATCTGTGCAGGACATATTCAACTGGTATTACCTTCATCTATTGTATTTGATTGGATGGCCAAGGTGAAAAAGAAAGGATTCAACTTTGAGGAGGGTTGAGCAATGCTAATGATGTGATGGGACAGAACAGTAATGAAGAACATGTGACTGGTGTAGGATAACCAAGTGGAGCAGATAAAAGATTGAGAAGAAAGAAACTCACAAGTGGTCACCTTGTGATGGATGTGCTTTCTGTCTAGACAGTGAAGCTGCAAATTGATCACAAAATGTACCTAGCATCCACTGTGACCTCTTTCCCTAAGGGCTGCAGAAACAGAGAGCCAGTCTCCTTGCTCCTTTCCTAGTCAGGTGAGCTGAGGACTAAGCTATTAAAACTGCTCAATACTGGACATATCAGCTGACTGACATGCAAATATTCTGCAAGGAATTAGATAAACTACATTTGTCTAATATAAGAATTTAGATAAATTACATTTATGTAAAGCTCACTCTGAAGTGAAAACAGAGGCTTGTGATTTCATTGGGATGCAAAGCTCTGGCACTTCCTTTAAAAGTACTTGCTAAAATGTCCTTTTGGGTTTTGTTTTCATTTTTCCTTCCCCTCCCCCACTTTTAATCTTATCCCATCCTTTAAAGTTTTCCTTAACATCTCCATATTTCTCCTAATGATGACTCCCACAGACTCTTACTCCTCTGCCCTCAAACTGTCATTGTCCTCAAACTTCTGCTGTTCTTAACCTCAAGCTCCCAAACCCACTGTGTCTGTGGCCATAACTCAGTGTATCTGCAGGTGATGCCTTAAATGGTTCCCTAGAAACAGACACTAGACAGGAATAAGGGAATAAAGGAGGTATTTATTTGAAAGGCCTTCAAAGGTCACACCCTGGGGGTCCTGTCTCAGTGGCTCCTGTCTCAGTGGATCCCAAGATGGACGATAGGTCACAGGTTCTTCATACTTTTATAGGTTTGGTCCATTTGCATATCAGCATAAATTTGCCAATTAAAACTTTAGCTAATGATGTAATTTCCCCAAGCTTGCTCCCCACCTCCCATAATGAAGGTTTACGCTTTTGGGCCCAGGATGGTCTGGGTGTCTTTGGAGAGCAAGCCAGAGAGGCTTTGTTATGTCTGTCTTAGCATGAGAGAGCATAGCTAACGAGCTACAGGAAACCTCAGAGTTACACTAGCAGTACAGGACTTGAAAAATATAAAAGTTAAAATCTAAGACATCACAGGAAGCAGCCCAGCAGCAGCAGGGGAGATGAGCTGGGGCACGGGGCAGTGCTCTGGTGTCCCCACCTGCCTCTGCGCTAGAAAGAGCTGCACATGGCATAACACTGAAATCAGAGCTTTCTGTGACTTTAATGGCCTCGCTTGGAAAAACAGTCGTTTGGAATCAAACCAAGTGGGATATTTTGGGTTCCTTATCAAGAAGGAATGTTACATAATCTATTCATTGACATTTTAAATTTTTATGTGAATTCAAAATTATAAATTTAATTTGATAACAAAATTAAAAGCATTTGATTTTTAAAAATGGAAATGAATCATATAGAATTGATGCTTTAAAATTTGATCTATCACTCAAGCAAGAATAATAGAGATTTCCTAATTGTTTTTAATAATCCAAATATGCATCTTTTCGACAAAAATTTGGTTTTCATTCTGAAGAAAATTGCCTAGCTTCTCTGTGATCATTTAACGCATGACATCATCTCTGGAGAATATGTTCTCATACTTCAACAAAAAAAGTGTTTTCCTTCCTTTCTTTACATTTCTTTACTCTGACCTACCTTTTGGTATTGTATAATAGTTAGGAATGCACACAAGACATCTATTTTTTGCATATTATTATGCATATTTCATCTAAACCTCATAAGCTCTTCCTAGTTGCATGCTGACAGTGTCTATTATGGTTTATTGGGTATTTTAATGCTTTCATTTATTTGAATGGATGATTTGATGTCAAGAGGGAATGAAGAATGCAGTCAACTTCGAAGGCGTTGTGCAAAATCTGTACACTGGATTTACATAAAGCAGATGCTGAAAATAATGACATTTCTGCTACTGGGTGCTCATTCTTCTTGAGACTTATTTTGGCTTTGTGGATTATCTGGAAGCAAAGCCTGCAAATGCAGCTTCTGTTTTCTAACAGTGCAAGCAAAACCCTACATCCCACCACTCCTGAAAGCAGTTGGTAGTTCTGCAATTGCAGCTGAATTATCCCAGTGTGTTTATTTTACAGACATCTTGAGGTTTTTTCACCCTAATTGCTGTGGGTTATTTCATACGCCAGAACTATTTTGCTACATACAAAGCAATTTAATTCCTGCTTGCCTAAATTGCTTAAATCTGATTGCATGTCGTCTAGCTTGACAGGAGTCATAGGCGCTAGATCCTATAGAAAATATCACATGTAATTCAGAATTGAGGCTAATTATTAGTTCTTTACTGAAGAGGTCACTAAAGCTTGTATGAGTTTGGTCTACAAAGCTCTTTTGTTGAACTCTGTTCTTTGCTGAAGGCCAGTGTAATCCCTAATTGTGTATCCCACAAACAGGAATGAGACTGAGCAAAGAATCCCTCAGTAACATGCTGGGCAGGGCTCGATTAAAGAGATGTAGGACTTCAGCCTGTTGGAAACGGGCTGAAGTGGAGGGTGGCCTGTATTTCAAAAGACTTGGAAGTCACATAGAGTTCAGCAGTCTGGGACTCTGCTTTCTGCAAAAAGCACAATCAGAAACAGAGCTGAGATTCCTAATGGTGCTCTGCAAGTTTAAGAGATGTTTTGAATGTGAGACTGAAGGAAGACAATGTGTTCTGGCATCGTTGTCTTTTATTTTCTTTACAAACAAAAATACCCACCACCCCCAGCCCAAAAATAAAGTAAAGCAAGCTTCTGTGAAGGCAGTTTGAGTACCTTTAGATACCACTGTTTTCCTTAAGGAGGAAAGAAAAAAAATATTGGTGGGTTATTTTGGTTGGGAAACCAACTGAACCATGGGGAATGTGGAGCTGAAGAAAATCATGAACAGGGAGCAGAACTGAGCACAGTGCAGAGGAAAGGAGGCTGGAATAGCAGGGCTGTCTGATGTGATTTCTGAGGGAAGAAGATGGTTTAAGGTGAGCTCTTAGATCTCCAGAGAGTCTGGGGAGGAGGCTTGTAACAGTGGATTAGAATCACTTACTGCTAAATTTCCTAAGACAAACTTGTCTTAATGACATGGATGCTCACAAGGAAGAAAATGAAAGTATATGGCAACAGTGAGTAACTTTTGAGTGCTTATAGAAGCATTTTCTCACTTAGAGATACATGCCCTATCAACTCAGCTTAATTAGAAACATTTCTCTTATGTATTAAAAACTTAAAGGAGAATACTAGAAGTTGTTAAATAAAATAGATCAGCACCGTCATCTTATTGGTCCTCTCCACTAAAAACTTCAAGTTCCTTGCCACCATAAAACTCTGACTTATTGCTTCCAGGAGAAAATTTTGATACTTTTCTATCTTCATATTATAAGAAATATGCTTTTATGGCTCCATGCTAACTTATTGTTCCATAAATCATTGTATTGTTCCATAAATCAACAGTAGAACTCTGACTGGGCTGGACACCAGGCCCAAGTGTGCCAGATGTCTTCCCAAAAGAAGCAGTAGAATATTGCTAGTAGAAGTAAGGTTTCCATTGTACTCTGTTTTTAAGATGAACTTGGAAATAATGACAAGGAAAAACAACATATTACTGATAATAAGATGACTCATTTCCCAAACATTACTAGACAGTGGCTAATAACAAATCTAGCAGCAGGACCAGGAAATTAACTGACTTTATTGGGTCAACTGGCTTACAACATTCCTGCTGATATTCAAACAGTGATATAAAATATAAATACACAGATGTTTCTGTGGAAAAAAAAATTCTACTGCCCCTACTCTCCTAATGAGATTCTTTCTGTCCTCACCCAAAGTCCAACTCTCAACCCACTGTCTTTATATGTTGATTTTTAATACTTATTTTATTTTTTAACAAGTAGAACAGCATCTCAGTATGTATCTGTGAAAGTGGGTTGGGATAACTGTCTTCTTTATGGGCTTCTGAAAATCTAGGTCAGAGTGTATTCAAATTCTAACTGATGTAATCACTTCTGGTGACAGAAAGTCTAATAGAGCAAAGCTATTTGTACTTGAATGTCAACTCAAATGCTTCCCATACTGAGGGTTTTGATGTCGTTCCTTCACAAGCAGCACAGATAATGAAGAAATCTGTGACACAATGTCTTCATTGTACAAATGACTCTCGGCACTTTGTCTTTTTATTCTTGCACACAGATGAAGAGGCTGCTTGGCTTTCCAGCAGAGGGTGAACTGCATCTCGCCAAAGGTGCAGAGAAAGCAGATGGGTGGAGGAACAAATTTGTGTGTATGGTGGAGGTCCCTTTGATTTTGGCACAGTGAACATTCATGTGGTGTGTTCAGCCTGGTTAGTGACACTTTCTCTTTCACTTACTACAAACATTGGACTTCAGCTCAGGCCTGGAAACCCATTAGCTCTCTGTGGCTGGCACAGAGACAAGAGTTCCCTGATGTCTCTAAGTGCTATTTGAAACTAGCCCTGCTGTGAGCATGGGGCTGGACTAGGTGATCTCTACAATTTCTTGCCAGCCTCCAGAATCCCGTGGTTTCCTCTGTTTCCACAGGGGCCTGAGGCAGCCAGGTTAATCCTGCTTGTACCAGGCACTGCGGCTCCCTGGGGGACATAGGTGGCTTCTGAATTTTCTCCAGTTCTCTGCTGCTCCCCTGGTATTTTTCACCCTTACCTGTGCTCAACCTTCACAAGTGGAAGAGGAGCAATGAACACCAGCAGGATCCTCTCCCAAGGGCAGAGGCTTTTATGTTACTTTCTGCTGGCAGAGAGATGAACTTTTTTTTAATCTTGACTTAGTTCTTCACGGAGTTATGAAACTGGCAGGGGGTTCTCCCCAACAGGAGTCCTGCCCCGCTTCCCCCGCTCCCATCGCAGTGTGATGCAGTGACATCACACTTCCTTCTCTTTGGTGATGTAGTTGAAGTGGGCTCTTCCAGTTCCCATCCCCCAGCACCTTCTGTGAGCTCTCTGACCCTTTGAACTTGCTTCAGTCTGTCAGAAGAGTGTGGGTAGGACAGTGAGCAGAATAATCTCAACAGGAAAAAGCTTCTTGGGAAGCTGTGAATCACTTTCTGGGCCTGCTGTCATGATTTCCCATCTTCATCACAAGCACAGGAGCTCCAGACACCCACTCAGCCAGGAAGGGGCCCTCCTAGCAGCTGGGGTGCATCAGCACAGGGGTCTGCTCCAAGGGAGCTTTGTCACAGCTTTGCTCCTATGAGATGGGTGGGAGTGGAGCTGAGTGTTGGGAACACCAGGAATATCCTCTTCAGGGGCACCAACCTGGAAGGAGAGGAGCTGTGAAATTTGTGCTATGCTGGGGAGGGATTCAGCATTCACAGCCTGGATCAAGAAGCGTTTCTACTGGACAAACTGTTAGTGCTTGTTTATTGTCAGAGTGTCCAGGAGCTTTGCTGATGGATGGAGGCCTCTGTTGTGGCTGGAACTGTGTAAACATGTGGTGCCTACAAAATCATTCTTTCCCCTTCTCACACCCCCTCCTATACAGTGTGTGCACTGGCTGTAAAGCATGACGCAACAGGAAGGTCTAAGGAGTTGGAAGCAGTTTCTTATCTATGTAGCATGGAAAAAGGGTTGTGTATCCTTGGAAAAGTACAGCTCCTGTTTCATGGGTACTCCTTGCAAGCATGAGTTTTTGCAAGAGGTGCCTTCCTGATCCCACAGTGGTGATGAACAGACTGAAAGGTGCCGGGAGCTAATCTTTCTTAGTAGGTGGACAGAGGCAGAAATCAAGAATGCCTTGAAAGGTAGGATTAAGAATTTCAGTTTTATGTGGAGGCCAACAAGAAAAGGATGTGATGGAGAAAAGAGAAGAGAGTTGGACTTTTCAGCTGCCTTCTAGGTGAACTGAAGCAAGATAAGACTGCTTGATAGCTCCAGAGAAAAGGATGTTGCAATATTCGACCTGATGAGAATGTGGATAGGATTTCTGTCTGGTTCTTTAGGGCAGGAAATGTCATAGAAACAAGTGCTGTGATTTAGCTGTGGGCTGAACCTGAAGCCTCAAAGAGAAGCCAGTGTCCAAGTCTCCTCCTTTGGTGTTGGGTAGTAAAAAGGCTTAGTTTCAAGGGAGGAGACAGGAGGATAAAAGGAATTAAAAGATGTATTCAAGATGCAAATATAGTAATATTCTTTTTGCTTACTTGGGAACACTTTGCAACAGACATCTGAACTCCGCTATCCTTTCATGACAGCCCCTTCATTGTGTGTGAGCCTAAATCAGCCATTTTATCAGCTACTTACTGAAGGTTTCTTCTTTTTGTTGTCAAAAGCAGAAGTCCAAAAATTAATTACTTCTAGTTAGCTTTACTGAAGCTGCCAATTTGTAGTGTGTATGCCAAAATTTCTGTAATATCTATCGTTAAATGACTGGTGATGTGGAGTGTTTACATGGGGTTAGTTGGGGAAGTGGTTGCTAGCTCTGGAAAGGACAGGGGAAAAATAGGAGTTTGATTTAGATTAAAAGCTAAGCATGTCTGGGTAAAAGTAAATGGTTGGCTTGGAGCTCCTATTTTACAGGAGTTTTTATAACTCTTTGTTAAATTGTCATGCCCATGGTCCCCATTACAGTTTATTGGCACACTCGCATGGCACATTTCTAGGTGGTTTTATTAGGAGCTTGCCTTTTAACTCATTTCCCTCTTCCATTATAAGTTACTCCCTTTTCAGTTTTATGTACATTAGATTTCAGATTGCCAAAAAACCTCTGTTATCTAAGTTGCAAAATTATGAGAACAGATAACACTTAGAGGTAGAGGATAGAAACTGGTTATCAGGGTGTGCCTTGTACATAGAGGAAAAGGAATGAGGGATGAAAGGAATGGATACCAAAAGTCAGATATGTTGAATATTGGCTATGGTTAAAATACAGATTTGTAGGGATGTAGAAAATGTCAAGAACTTGGTATGTCAGATTGAGCTTGCTAACTGTGATTGAGCAGGCTAATTTTGTAAAAAGGGTTTAATGTTTTTCCACTGAGGATAAAATCAAAAGAAGAGGGAAGAGCTAAACAGATCATGGAGTGTGAGAAGAGAGTTTAGAGAAAACAGAGGAAATCATGAGATGAAGAGAAAGAGTTCTGGACTACACTGGAGCATCTGCTTCCCAGCAATGAACTAGATAAGATTAAATGTACTTCTGTGAATCCCCAAAATTCTGAAAAAGGATGTGTGGTGTTTGTTTGAGTGCTGAGTTTCCAGTTGCGAGTCTAAAGCAGGTGGGTTTTTAATGTTTTATCACATTTTATTTCTGTATGTTTGATCTGAAAAAATATAATGAGTGAAAGTGATTAGAGTGTTAAAATGTACTGTAGGCCATTTATAGTTTATCAGATACCAGTTAAGGCTGAAATGAATCAGTGCTGAATGATGCAAAGACTGTCTCACAGTCTTCTTAGCAGGGCTCAGATTCCCTTTAGCAAGGGTTTGTCACCCTCATACACACTGCTGAGAGGATGATAGTTTCTCACAGACAAACATATTCTTACAGGAAACTGTGTCTGTTCTGGAGGAAGCTTGGAGAGAATTCTCTTGGGTTAAGCAGGCTGTCTGCATCTCCTGTATTGGAATACCCAGCATCATCTTCACCACATACAGCACAGGGGAAAACATCAGTCCTTGATTTTTATTTAGAGGCAAATACTGTGATTTTATAAAATGTTTAAATTGTTTTTCAATGTTTTAGAACCTAAGTGTAGTATTTCTAGGAAGATTTGTTTTGGTCAAAACATAGAAGTAGGTCTCGTAGCCTGGAAGTTTTTCTACTTTCATATTGGATTTGCAAGTTTGTTTGTTTGCCAGGTCCATTAGAGACTTCTAGAGTTCTGACAGATGGAAATGTAACCAGAGTCTGGGACAGCTGGGATGTTTACACTACAGTTTGTAAATTTTCCCATATGAGAAAATCCCTTGTAAGCCCAGGAGAAAGTCTGGCAATTGAAGTATGTGGTGTTGTCATAGACATATCAACCCGTGAGGCAGCAGCACGTGTGAGTTGTAACAGTGTGAAGCCAAAAACATCTGCTCAGCCATAGGTGAGCTGAAACTTTTATTTCCCCTCATCTGGTACACAGATGCCAGGCAGACAGCTAATCCCTCATGCTGCTGCCAGAGGAGATGGCTCCCATGTCTGGATGACGTGTGGGTTAGTCCAGTCACAATAGAAGGAAGGAGGATGACAGGAGGCAGTAAGATAAGGCAGCATATTTGCTCCTTTCCTGTGCTGGAGACCAGAGCTCACCAGAGCAATGACGTGAGCACACTTCAGCAGTCCCGTGAGTGATTCTCTTGCCTGCCGTTTCTAAATGGCTGATAGGAGGCCCAGTGGCTGAGGGATCTGGCTTCCTTTAACCTTCTGAGTCTAAATCTAATTTCACAGTTGAAAATTTTGTACTGATCAGAATTAGACCCAGCATGTATTTTTTTTGTTGAATGATGATGAAGTCCTATTAAGTGCAAAGCACATAATAAAGAGTGAATTTTTTATGCAGATATTTGAGTTAATTTCTCATGCAGAACCATGCACAGAAACACAAGAAGCAACTCTCAGTGCTAAAGGTTAATATTAAAGTATAAAAAAACCAAAGTATATCTCTAGATATGTTTAACACTGATACCTGAACACTTCATGCAAACTAGGTTGTAGATAAAGCCATTTGTTATAGAGATTGGCAAATATACCAATAGAGATTCTAACTCAGCAAGCACAAGGAACAATGGAATTTTGCATTACCTGTTTTCATTATAAGCTAAATGGGAGAAATTACTGAGCCACACACTATCAGTAATTTTTTTCAGCTTGACTGCAGAGTGAACTTGACTAGAGAGAGTTCTCTGATTGGTTTCCTCAGATGACAGTGTAACCTTTTTACTGTGAAAGGAAAAAATACCTTCTATAGGAAAACATGAGCATAAACCCATGAAACCTGATGTGGAAACTTCGGCAGGTACAGCTCATAAACCTACATCTAAATAGTTTCTTCTTTCTTGGTTTTACCCTGACAAGAGCATTTACTGACTGTTCTGCTTTTATGTTAATTTCCTGCTATGGTTTTTGGTGCATAAGCTGTAGGAGTTCTTTTTTGAGAAAAAAATTCCCAGTCGTTCATTTGTGTCAAAAAATTCTTCTGGCCTGCACTTGAAGATAAAGTATGCAGTACAAAACAGTAAGAAATGGCTGTTAGATGAGTAGAATTTCACAGCCTGGTGCTCCTCTCTGTTAAGCACAACTCTCTATGGTTTGTGTTTGCCCTTTGGCATCAGAGCACCCAGGGAAGCACAATGTAGGAAGTAAGCTGCCTTGGACATGTAGGTGTTACTTGCTTCCTTGTCCTGCCTTGTGTAAGGTAAGTCTTGTAATCAAGCTCAATTTTCTCTTTATTTTAGTGTTATCTTTTAGTGTGAATAGGTTCTGGGTTTATGGTTTAGTAGGTTACTGTGATTTTAGTAGATTCTGGGAGGCAACCTCAGAATTTCTTTTGTTATGAGGACAGGGCTGGGTGCGAGATCTGTGACCATTTTCAGTGTGTGGGAGTTAATGCTCCAATCTCAGGCGAGGAGCCAAAAAGGCCATAGCTCCTATGTACACAATTAATGTAGAAGCCCTTGGATAGCTCCTTGTACCTCGGGGAACCTGAGATCTCAAGATCAGTGCAGTTCTTCAGAACATGGGCTTGAACATACCTGCAAAGGGCCTGATTTAATCCTGATTTACATATACTTAAATCCTTATATGCAGGCTGTTAAATTTTCTTTTTTGCTCTGCATTGTCTAAGATTGCTGCTCACTTGTCTAAAAATAAAGTTTCCACTTAAGAGAGACAGGGGTATATCTCAGAGGAGTGACCAGCATATACCAGTGATTGGTATATCCCAGTGCCTTTCTGCTCACAGGCCACTGGCCTCTGGGCAACCTCTGCCATTGTTTAATACCCCCACTGTAAGAAAGTCCTTACATTTAGCCTGAACCTACCCTCTTTTAGTTCAAAATCATTTCCCTCTCACCACATGCCTCTGTAAAAAGTCCCTCTCCAGCTCTCTTGTAGCCCTTTTAGGAACTGGAAGGTGCTCTAAGGTCCCCCTGGAATCTTCTTCTCTCCAGGGTGAGCAGCCTGAACTTTTTCAGCCTGTCTTCATAGCAGAGGTGCTCCAACCCTCTGAGCAGCTTTGTGACCCTCCTCTGGCTTTGCTCCAAGAGGTCCATGTTTTCCTTATGTTGGGAGCCCAGGGCTGGGCACAGTGCTCCAAGTGGGGCCTCCTGAGAGCAGAGTAGGGGAGCAGAATCCCCTGCCTCAGCCTGCTGGTCCTGCTGCTTTGGATGCAGCCCAGGGCGTGGTTGGACCTCTGGGGCACGAGTGCACCTTGCCAGCCCATGCCCAGCCTCTCATCCACCAATTAATTAACACTGTGTAATTAAGTCTGACAAGAGCGCTTGGGAAATGGAAGTGAAGCTTGAGGGGTGGAAATCTTGAAGGAATTCCTACAGGGAACACTGCTTGTGGATCTCATGGCTGCAACACTAATCTATATCCTGGGGTTTAAAATCTTTTATCTTATCTAAGAGGACACCACAGGCCGAGTGATGTGCACCAAAGCAAATGGGGCTGGTGTAATTGTACCAGCTCCCAGTCTCAAAGGGGTCTTACCAATTCCAGAGACTTCCCTTGTTTTCAGTCTTTGTTATGTACGGCACGAAGAAGTGTAACTAAGCTGCTTTTTCCCCTTTCTATTGTTTATCCTATTTTAACCTGATCAGATGATTCTGGCTTTTGGAAACACATGTATATAAGAAAAGAAATACATGTTTTTCTTTCAAAAATACAAATATTTCAGCTTAATCCTTTTTTTTTTTAATTAAACATTCATTTCCAAAATCTACATGGGATAAAAAACAAGATTAATTTGCTAGTTGCTGCAATGTTTAGCTACTATAGAACTATAATTCATGATAGTCAACAATTCTAGTTTTATTTCAGCTATGCCTTTTCCACTTTATTTTGTTGTTTTCCTTAAGTACCATGTTAGTATTGAAGACGTACTGTAACTCTTAATACTAAAATTTTTACAAGTGTGTCTGTCATACACTCTCATTTCCTATCTTGAAATTATTGTTCCATAAAATTTCCCCCTGGTGTGTTTATCTTAATTATCACCCTTATCTTAGAGTTTTCTAAAGGTTTTGAAAAAAAAATGCAGAAATAACCCTTTCAGGCTAAAGAAATAAAAATTTCCAGAAGAGATTACTAATAGTGCAATTGTTGAAACCACAGTGTCTCTCAAGCAAAGTCACAGCTAAAAAATGTAAACCAAACAAGCCTTATTCCCTAAAGGCTGTTTTCATTTAAGAGAAAATGCTCCTCACTCTTAGATCAGATTTCAAATATGTATAAAAGAGAGGATAGCGCAACTGAATTAATTCTCCTGAATGCTCCTTATTTTGGAGAATATCACCAATTTCAGTACCAAAATTACTTCTGTTCCATACAGATTTATTGTTCCTTCAGCTTTGTTATGAATAATTGCTTATTTGAAGAATTGTGAAATGGGTTTTCCTATTCTCTCCCAGAATATGTCCTAGAGAAATGTGGTCGCATCCTGAGTCTTCCTTTTGCATCTTATCCAACTTCTTGACAAAGGAATTCAGAGAAATTTAAATAGAAAAACTGGGTGTTTTATCTCAATGCAAAGAGATTAACTATTACTTAGTTCAACCTCAATGAATAGAGCTATATCTTGTGAATGATTTCTTCAGCTGACTTTGTTTTTTTCCAGCTCACAAATCTTCTGGTTTACATTTTAGTTGTTATTATTATTACTGCCAGTATTATTGTAATACCAGAAAAATGTAGTTACAGAAGAAGGCTCTGTTTTGACCATAGCAGAGTAAAACGTTCCTGCTTCACAAAGGTTGCAGTTTAAGTGTAAAAAAACTGAAATGTCTGGAGGACCCATGTGCAGAGACAATAGGACAGCAGTGATTGCAAAGAGGGATGGAGGTCATCATACACAAATGGTTTTCAGATATTCTGTGAGTATCACAGAGGGTTGAAGGTTTTAAGCAGGTACTTGAAGAAGAGTAATTTTCATGTTGCGAATATTAATGGAAAGATCCTCCAAGTTTCAAGTGCAAAGTGGATATAAAGATAAGGGCAGAAGTTTAAAATTTAAAGGGTAATGATTAGGCAACAAGCATGGCTAGTAGTGGAAGCTGTAATCTGACCTTGATTTTGTATGAGAAATGGTGAACATAAATGGATTTTGTTATGAAAAATCTTGAAGGGGAAGGTCTATAGTCTCTACTTGATGTGCTAGAGCAAAGTTAAAATGCAGAGAACTAAGAAATTTAACAGAGGAAAGAAACTAATTTTGAAAGAGCATGGAGACTATGTATGAAAATGTCAAGAATGGCCTTTTTTAGAAGAAAGACAGTGATGAGATGACTACCTGAAGAGCAAGTCTTAGATGTGTAAAATGGTAACAGCTCTTGGTGGTGGTGTGCAAAAAAAATTTACAAGACTTAGGTATAACCTCAGTCTGAGGACTTAGGGACAAGCCAGTGTCAGAAATAGTGAAATGAATGTTTTAGTGACATCACTGCACCTTATTCACTGTGCCTGCTAAAGGATGAAAGACATTCAGAAGGAAATTATGAGTTCTTTTTAGGTTTTCCTGGGTTTGAGAACGAATCTTAACATCCCCAAGATGATGCTTGACATATGAAAGAAAGTTCTGCTTGGAAAAAGTACCTGGTGTTCAGGGGTGGATCTGTAAACTGTCAGAGAAGGCAGGGGAGCTGAATTTGTAAATCTTTTGACTTACTGGATTTAAGGCTTAAATGGAGAAGTGGAAAGGATTGTATGTTACTATGATTATGATCTTGGGAAACAGTTGGTACTGAAAAGGGATAAGCATCAAATATTGGTTTAGAGGAGAATTAAAATCCAAACTTGCTTTCACTGTTGGGTTCAGGAAGGATGGAGATGATGGATTGTGGCATGAACAACTAATTTTAGCAAGGAAGAAAGGAAGGAAGCCAAGCAGACTACACAGCAATTTAACCATTAGAAAAATAAGTAACAGCATTTGTAGGAAGTGTATAATGTTTTCCTAAACCAGACAAAGTTGGAGAATAACACACATATACTCTGGTTTTATTCAGCAATATTGGGTTGCGTAAAAGAATATAATATTTGAAACAATGTTTGGGGTTTTTATTCCTATAACATATTCAAAACCCGAATATGTGATGTAAGGTTGATAATAAATAAAGGGCTTGTCCTTCAAGCATACAAATAAACATTGATTCAAAGAAACAGTTTGATATTAAAACAATATAAAAACCTAGAACCCAAAATTTCACTTACTTTTTAATAGGTTTGGGACTCTTAACAGCTTTTTTTGACTTCCAAAAAGCATTCTTGCTGATTGTCTTCTTTGCTTGACGCTAGTCTTGGTTTTGGTGAAATTGATTATTGATTTCAGTTGTTGCAAAAACACTATTTGGGGGCTTTATTTTTACATCTGGAAAATTTTTTTACATTTTGATACATAACTCAAAGAATTAATATTATAAAACCTAAGAAGTAAAGGCATCTTTGCAACATTTCTAGATGAGACATAGTATGGATTTTATAGTTAGTTTTATTTTTAAAATAAATTTTATTTGTAATCTTACTGTATAATTTATAATACTTAATGCGTTTTTATAGTAGAAAATAATTTTATTAATTATATTAATACAAAATTATTATATTTTAGTAACATTATATATGAATATTATACTTTATTAAATTAATATTTGCATTTATTTTAACAAAATAGTTCACTTACTGAGGTTTTCATTACTAGCTGCTAGACTTGGTGAGAGCAGAAAATATGAAGGGCATGTTTTACAGCTTAACTCCAGAAAAGTATAAGGAGAGATTTAAGAAGATTGTTGTGCTAACCCATCTATGACAGGTAAAGGAACAAAAAATAGCAAATATTAAATTTAAAAAATATGCTCAGAAACTATGGGTGTTTTGGGTTTTGTTCATTAATGGCTTGACAGGAAGTCTCCTAGCATGTATGTTCCTTCATTCAAGCATTTTCTTTCAAGTGCAGCACACAAACTTGGCTCAGGAAATATAATGGGGAAAATGTAATCAGCAAAGTGAACCTTAATGAGGAAGTGAAATTGTCATACAACTTCTGAATAGCATTTCTTTCTCCTTTTTTCCATGAACAAGACACCATTCTTATATAATTTGACTAAAGTTATCGCTGACATCACAGTACAAGGGTATGAGGTAACCCTTTTCCTGTACTATTTCTTGTCTCTCAGAATTCACTCTTGAGAGTTGGATCTGCTGCTGTTCCTTATGTGACCCTCAAAGACTGCCCAATTCATGCAGGCATTCCTTGCCCCTCAAACCTATCTTGCTCACATGGCAGAAGGCTTTGAGCTTGTGGGAAAAATGGCTTACTCTAAATTCAGTGGCAGCTGGGATGCCTGTGTCAGAGCTGGGGATACTCTGTTGTTTGGGATCAGGCTTAGTGTTGGAGGCTGGAGATGGAGAGGAACGTTTACTCATGGGAACTATAGAAACAGAGCTCACTGACTGCTTCAGAAAGTATTTTCTCTAGGTCTGGTAGTCACTTAAGTGCTTAATCTCTGGTTATGGAGGTGGGTAAAATAGTGTTTTGGTTAGAGGTGTTGAAGAAATCATCCAGAGAGGATGTTTTTCTGCTGGATGTTGTCAGGGAGAGAGGGATCCTAAGCACATAGGAACAAATACCTTATGCTTACTTCTTGGAGATTTTGAAATATCTGTTATGTTTATATAAAATTGCACTCAGGGACAGCACTTGAGAAAGTAGGGCTGGGAGACCAAAGTTTGTTAGTGATTGTTATTGTAATGCCTATGAAGAAAAAAGTGAATACTGTGATCTCTGAATGCAATGTCCTTCATTGCTTTCTCAAACGTTAATTCTAGTCCAAAAATTCAAGGTAGCTTTACTACTATATGGTACCTCAGTCAACTGCAGAATGAAGTCTGGAAAGGGCCTTGCTATTTCATCATGAAATGTTTATGGTAATGCAGCAAGAGAGCTTCCATGGTCAGTAAAAATTGTGCTCAGGGTCTGCTGAGGATGGCTTAGGGTGGGGTTTTGTCCTAGAAATAGCCTTTCAGCAAACAAAGCCCTGAAAACAATATTAGCTGTCTGAAACTATAGAGACTGCGGAGATAGAAATGAGAGCCCATGTTGCCTACCGTATTTCAGATTCTTGGAGATGGCTACACCAGGCATAAGGGTAGGATTTGGTAGGATCTGTTATCCTGGTGGATTTGTCTGGGTTAGTAGCTGATCATCCCTTTTTAGCTGAGTTCACCTAATGTGACTCTGTTTCCATTTGAGCTTTCAGTCTTTAGATGTCCGCGAGTTTCTGGAGGATCCTGATAACCTATAAGAGAACTATGAGTGTTGTCTAAATGCAGACCAAACCAATTGGCTTCATGAACATCAACTCTGTATCTTAACTCTTGAGTATTGAGCTGCCTCAGCTTGTGCAGCTGGACAGAATATTCTTGATGTCTGCAACTCACTTATTCTGTGGATTTCAAAGTGCAGGGTCTTTTTCTTAACAAAAGAACATTTAAAGCTTAAGCTTCTTCATACTATGATGCTTGTTTCCTGTCAATTCCTGACATTTCTTGGGCATCACAATTTCACCAACACAAAAAGCCTCTGGATATTTGTGTGGTATGGGAGCAGGAATGTAATTTCTCATGTAAAAGGATCTATGCAAATGTCAAGCTAATCCAGTGAGTGTCTGCCTGTGTGGGAGGGAAGGAAGAGGTTGTCAGTGTGTGGAAGCTGGTGTAACTCCTACAGAACAAGGAAGTTTCCCAAGTTGTGCAACTCACCGGAGATGATGAGATTTTTCATTGTAATCTTTATAGTCAAGGCTCTTGGCAGACAATCTAGTAGATAGTTTTACTTCCATATTGGAAGAGTAGCATTTCTGATGCTGAAGTGGGGCTCCAAGGGATTTTTTTCTCTCATTTTGAGGATTTTCAGGAATAATTTGAAGTAATTTGAATTAAGGTGAGAACCAGCCTGTCTACATACAATGCAGTAGAATCCATGTTTAATTTCAAATCCATTCTTGCAATATATAATTTGTTCCTTTGAAAAATAAGTCCAGGGGACTCGTCGTATTTGAGAGGGCATGAGTAGGATTGCAAACCTATTTGCAAAATACACTGTTTTCCATTTAATAAAATAAAGCACAAATTCATTTCTGCACAGATTAGAGAGGAGCCTCCTTCTATCGATGGATTTCTTTTGGTTGGAGAGCTTTTATCAGCCTTTGATGGCATTAACAGGTTCAGCAGAAATGTCTCTACTTTCTGCAATCTAGAAAATGCTAATTTCTAGAATGAAACTGAGTTAGTATTACTATGTCAAATTACTGGTTTTGTGCCATAATGCTGTTAAAAGACTTGATGCTTTCAATTTTCAGAAAGAACAGGCATCTTACTTGAAACTGCAATTTTAGTCCTACTAAGAGAATGTTTCAACAAACATTTTTATTATTCTGATTATACCCTCTCTTTGTGAGGCTTAGCTGTAATTATGGGAAATTAGGGAATTTTTCTGCTGTGGAAACATAATAATAACTTCTGTTAGTATTTTTAGGTCTGTTTTGAAAATGTAGTTATGAATGTTACTTTCAAATCTCACATTAATCAGATCTTTTTATGCTGGGAAACTCCTGGCTGACAAAGACAGCCAAAACCTTCTTAGTGGGGTAGATCAGTTTGCATGTTCCTATGCCGAGAAAGTTGGAGGTTTTCAAATTTATTTTTTTAGTGGTAGCAAAAAGAGGTTCAGCAGAATAGGAAAAAGAAAAGGAAGGCTGGGGAGCAGCAAAGCAGAGTTTAAGATGAAATAAAAGAAAGAATGGATGTTCTGAGAATGAGATAAAAGTAGAGTCAGTTTTGGATGAAGGCAGAGTTGCCTTTTTTTTTTTCTGCGTTCCTTTTTTCTCCTTTCACGCTGTTCCCCCTGTGCCTCGAGAGCTCTTGCCACCACCATCCCAGGCCTGTCTCCCCCTGCAGCTGCCTGGGGCCACCATCATTTCAAGCAGCAGTGACCACCCCTGAGTTCTCCTGTTCTCTGCACCTATTTTAATGGTTGTCTTACATGACTGACACTCTTGGTCAGCACCAACCCGAATGAAATATATGGATTGTGACATACAGGAGGTCAGGTTGGCCCAATGATCTCCATGGCCCTAATGAGAACAAGCCTCTCAAGTGGTCAGGGATCAAAATGGTTGAACGTGGGGTTCAAGTCCTGGATCACTTCCCTTACAGAGGGATCTCTTCCCTTACAGGATGACATGAATATGAATCCTCTTCTTTCTGTGAGATTCATAAGTATAAACATTATGACCTCTTGTTTGTCTAAGGACAAAGGGAAACAAGCAAAGGATTTTAGCTTTGGAAGAAATAGAGTAATTAACTCCAACTTTGTTTCAGACGTGAGATATGGGCTGCTGACAAGTTTCTAGTAAAGCTGACCTTGCACATTGCTGGTCATGTTGAAACCAACTCTAATGCAAAGAAACCCAGACTACAAATCTATTCCTGTACAGATAGTTTCAATCCCTTATTTAACATAGTGTCTTTGAATAACGTGGACCTCTGTCCTGAGCAGAGACAGAGTTGTCACAAAAGTTTGTTCAGTCAAATGCAGGGAGTGGAGCTGGAAAAAAAAAAAACCAAACCAAAAGTTGAAGAAGGTGTATTTTGAGAATGTATTGTCAGAGCTGTGTTCACCCAAATGATGAGCACACAGTCATCTGTAGGCCTCAACTGGGCTTCTTGATATTTTGAGTACACACTTTCTTTCTTGTTAAATATCTGAATCTCTACATAAAGAATCTCTAAGTCATTATCTGACTGTTTAGAAGACTAATAACAAACTGAAGAGAAACAAGTTTCTTTCCATTTATGAGAGACTGAAAATGTGCCTTTTGGAAGAAAAGATTGTGAACTTTGTTATGTGCTGCCTGACCTGTTCCTTCAGCAGAAGTCTGTACAACTTCTGCCTGAGCATGTCCTTGATAGAGAAGTATCCATCTAATTATGGATCTGACTTGTTTTCCAGAAAGGGTTGGAAACTATTTAATTGACTGTGTCAAAACATGTGCCACTAGTAATAGGTGAACACTTCCTTCGCAGAAGGAAGAAGAGAGTATTTCTGGAGCTAAACAGATTTTTGTGGAAAGCTCCACTTCCAAGGAATCCATAAACAGTGAGGAATGCGTATAATTTGTTTCAGTTGCCTGCAAGCAGAACTTAGGGCTTTCTTCAAAAAATACACAAGGACTCAACCTCCTCAGTCCTTCTGATGGTGAAAGCTGTGAATTATGTTGCCTGCTCTTGTAGAAGCACCATGGCTCACCTGAGCAAACAATTCCATTAATTTCTTGGGACTTCTGAAATTGAGTTCATCAGAAGATATACCACACAAACAACCCTTAAAATTGTATTGAGAAGGCCACTGCCAACTGGTAATGCTCTCTTCCAGCAGGATTCAGGTGTTAAAATTCTCACTGACTTCAATGGGAGCTTGTTTTTCAGCTTCACCTCCACACAGCAACTATTCCAGAGAAAATAATCGTGAACATCAAACACTGGGTCTTGTTTTCGGTTGGGTTTGGGCTTTTTTAAGCATTAGGGAGGAAACTGTCAGGCCAGAGCTTCTGAGCTGCTTTGTGGATTGTTCAAGCAATTAATCTTTCTGGTCTATCTCTTGACCTTACCTTTGGCCTTCCCATTCTGGGAGCCAGCTGGGAGGAACATGAGAGAGGACAGGTGCTGGTTTGGGCTATTTTAAACCCATTTCAACATGGGCAATGGAAACTGCAGCAATTAGCCTCAATTAGTCAGAGGTCAATTAGCAACTAGTCAGCAGTCTGACCGTTTATGTGCTCATCTGTGTTCGCACACAGAAAAGAGCACTTTATTTCAAGCCAGGCATGGATTAAGTTTCCCAGCATCATTTAACCTTAAAAATATGGAGAAGCACTTTTGCAGCTGAGTGCCAGTTTTGCCTTGCCATCCTGCAGGGCACGGTGCCTGTTGCTTTTTAGCTTACTCTGCTCGTTTGGACTTAGCAGTAATGGACAAAAAGATTTTGGGACCTCACACTGGTCTTTGACTTCTGAGAATTGTGCAGTGCAAACTGGGTGGGTTGGAAGATGAGAGTTATTTCTCCTTCTGGAGGGGAAAAAAGCCAGAGTTAAATGCCATGGTAGATCTTTCTGTTTCCATGAACATGTTAAAGTAACCCCAATGAGCTTGATTTTGAGAATAATAGGCAGGGGATAAAAGGCCTGCTATTGATTTACTATGACTATGTTTGGCACTTTGTCATACAGATTGGCTCCTGAACTTTAAATGTTTTTTTCCTTGATTCTGAGAGAAGAATAACAGATATTTTCAATACCCTACTGGCATAAAAGTTTTCTATTTTGGGAGCTATTCAGAAAGCTATTCAAATTGTGTCTATGAAATAAAGGGTAAACAATGTTAATATATTCCTTTGCAAGAAAAGGCAAGTTATACTGAGGGCCACAAGATTTTTCCCCTCTTATTCCTGGAGTAGCAATTTACTTAAAAATATTCAACTCTGCAGAGGACATTTTATTAGCAGATCCTCCTGGATAATAAACTATTGCTTAGTTTTGCAATTTTTCTAGTGATGAATGTGTCACTACTACCACTATTTTATTAAGAATTTCTTCCTGAAGACATTATATTCAAGTGATTTATGTTTGTTAAAATATTGTTCATGTGTATTGCTTCTTGTAGAATGTCCACCACCCTTAAACTAAGTTATCTCCTGGATACAAGGACTCTGTAGACTCCATCAGTGGCTATCAGAATAGGCAAGAGTAAGTCCTGAGGAAAACTAAAAGTGTAAGTACTGACAGCAAATGTTTATTCTTAAATTTCTCTTCTGTTCCATTTTTTCCTACTTAGCATCATCAAAAGTATTCCATTGAAGTGTCTCTCCGTTGCAGATGACACAGCTGATGTCTTTGTTTGAGCTCCTGGTGACATTTTAGATAAGATCACAAAGGCATGCTTTGTCAGAGGTCTACAGCCTCTACTTGCCTATATGACAGACCTGTGGTTTTGGATTTAGGCTCATGGTCTCAGCTGTGGTTTAGCAACATTTTTCTATTTGTTTTCCTCTTGAAAATTTTTTAATACAGAGTGCCACTTTTTCTCAGAAATGTGTTGGCCCGGTCTATCCTGTTTTCTGATTAAGAACTTGCCTACAATGTTACAATGCAGAATCTTGAATTCATTTTCCTGTGGTCCCTGCAGGGCTCATTTTCTTTATGTTGGTTTCCTGATGCTTGTGTCATTGCAAGAACAAGGTGTGTATTCAAGACTAATACATGATTTTTAAGTTAGACAAGATAAATTATTTTAATGGTTTCAGGCAAGCCAGTAACAGTAATTCATCTCAGCGAACACTCTCATGTAAACACAGGAAAAGCTAAACTTTACTGCATCTTCCTATAGAGGCAATGTTTTCTGACAAATTGGACGTCTTTGTTTAAATTATAAAGTATATGGATTGTAAATGAACATAATATTTTTGATCAAGTACTGCATGAAACAATTACGTATGCTGTGACTAAACATTTCAACTTATTAAATACCATAGAAGTTCCTATTTCTATGATGCTTTCCCCAAAGCACAGCATGTACTTGAGGAAGTTGTAGCCAAGTCCATGTACGAACTCCAACTGTGTATTTCAGAGCAGCCTTTTCAGAATTTCTTTTCTTTTATTATGAAGTCAGATAACACATATTTTCCAACTTTTTAGAACAGTTGCTTCATTTCCCAACTTCCTCCTACTCATTTGGATGCATGCCTCTCCTCTGCACACCGTAGAGATGACCGGTTTCAAGTTTGAAGAGGTCTTTTGAGTGGTTATGCTCCCTCTCAAGCCAGTTACAGGGTAAAGTCAAAAGTAAGAAAGGAGACACAGGGAAGTATTTTAAGAAACTAATTGCTATCTACATTGATATCATCTTGCAGGGACATCTGAAAATTGTCAGTTGTTCATCACAGTGTGCTGAAAATCCAGGGTGCCTTTTATTAAGCAAGTTGAGAGTAAGAATAAGGGGTTTTTTTCTATAGTGATACTCATTGATATGAACAGAAAAGTGAAATGTGTGCTGTCCTGGTGTGCCAATCAATTCCACTGACAGCAGTGTACACCTTGGGGTGCTCTGTGTCAGCAGGGATAACCAAAATATTAGGGTTCCTTTGTGAGAAACAGCAAAATAAGTGGGATCTAATCCCAGAAAATACTTGCAGAGTGATCAGCCTAGCATAAACTTTGGGGCAGCTGTAAGTCAAGGCCAAATTTAATTCCATTTAGGAAGCAAATTCTATGATTTCAGAGAAATTTGTATGTGTTTCCTTCATTTGTAGACTTGACAGATTCAGCCTGCTCCCAGCTGCTTTTTCCATCGTTTATCAAATGTTACCAAGTGTGAGCTGAGACACTGCAATTTGGCAAGTACTGAGATTTAGAAAATGAGATTAACTTGGTTTCAATTTTCACTGTACGAAACCCAACACCCTTTGATTTTAAGATTAACTAATTCTGATAATGAAAAATTTCTCTACTGCATGTTTATCTCTGCCAGATTCTTCATATCACTATTTATTTTCTTCATCAAAGATAAATAATCTTGTACTTCTTGTGAAAATTAGTCTTCCGCTAAGGGTTTCGTGTACTTTTGGAAAAAAGATAGGCTTAAAAGATTATGTTTCCCAGAACAAAACAAGGTAAAAAGCCCTTGATCTGTCCAGATGTTTCCTCTAGGGACATGCCCTTCTCTTTGGGATTCCAATATTTTCAATGAGTCATTAAGTCGTCCCTTTCAGTTTTCATGCCTTTGTTAAACTAGAAAAGGTTTCCTTTCTTGGTGGGAGCTGAGTAAGTGGAACACACAGATGAGAGTTACCTTTGTAGTCCAGATAAATGTTTATTCTTATAAGGTTATTAATGAGATGTTTCCACATGTTAGGTATTAGCAATCTAGCATTTCCTTAGTTGGAGTTTTCACTATCAGTGCCTTTGATACCTCCTTTTAGAAGCTCAAACCACTTCTCAGGTATCAGATTTTGACTAACATTAGCCTTTAGGTCTTCTTCTATTCCTCTTCTCTCAACTTTTGCAGCTAAAATGCAAAATCCTTACAGGTTTTGTCCAAGAAGCAGACATGGATGGATGGAAGCAAGATCAGCCAGTTCATTTTACTTGTTAGAAGAAGCTGGGCCATGGTAAACTTAACTGGATATGTCACTGCATCTCAGAGATGTGGTTTTGGTTTCAGTAATGGCAGGAATGTTCAGTCATGAGAACAAAATGCTTTTTTGATATAAGAAGTAAAATTAGCATGACTGCAAATGGGAATTGGACAAGCTGAAGCAAGCTTTAACTCTTTTTCTCCCAGAAAACACTACCACCAGATTATCTACTTTGTGACAGATCACCTGTTTATTTTCAGGGTCTTTGTTTTTCAACATGTAAAGTGGTAACAGAATCAAACAGGTAAGAAATATATTAAGAATAGGATTGTTTCTCAGAGGAGTCAAAATTAAAACCATAATTTTGAAAAGTTAATATTTCTTTTGAAATTTTCTTCTTTTTAATTTAATTTTATTTGAAGGGCTTCTTTTTTTTCTATGACTCTATAGTGCATAAAACAAATTGTCTGAAATTAGTGTTGAGATTAGATAACTACGTGTCAATTAATGATTTTTTTTCCCCATTAAACATGTACATAAAAGCTATAAGTTTTCCAGAGAAGAAATAGTTTGAATAAATTAAATCCAAGAGCTCTAAGACTTATGCCAACCTGCTTGCCCTAACACATAGGAAAGAATGTGGGAGCATTCCTCTCGATTTATATGGGATTCCCATTTCTTGAAGTGGAAAAGATGAATGGATGTTTGGTAATGAGAATTATTATCTACTCATGCTTCCCTCCAGACTGGAGCACCTACCTATAGTTGACTTGTTTCTACTAGATAATGTCAGGTGATTGAAACTGGAGTAGGCCTGTGGACTTTCACTCTATGAAACACAATATTATTGCACTCCTACGTGTTCTGTGTGTCAGCATTTGGAGGCATTCATACTTTCCATTCCACCACTTAGGTGTTCCAGACCTTAACCCTGCCCCAAGGGCAATTTGCATAGCTTCATGAAGAGTGGTAGTGTCACAGAAAAATTCTCTTTTCTCATTACGAAAAACTGTGAATACTTTGAAATAGCTTGCTGATGCCAAATCTCACTTCCTTGTTCCAGATTAGTCCCCAAAAGGTTTATTTCTACATTAAGTAGTATCATCAGTATGGGTGGAAGCTGTAGTTATGATACATTTTGGAAGGTTTTTATAGGTGATTCTGTAAGAACAAAGATATTATGGGAGGAAAAATAAATTCCTCATGTTAATTGGTTGCTACTCAACCATTTCAGTTCATGTAATATATGCTGGCAGCACTTCTTTAGGGATGCCTATTCAATAAAAATTGAAGAAGTACATGGTACACAGAGTGGTGCCTTGCATCTCTGCCTTCGGCCACATCTAATGTGAGAGGAGCAAGGCTGGAGCACAGGCAGTGTGTGTGCTAAAGCCAACCAACAGAGCAAATTGCAGCAGCACTTCCCAAGAAAGGCTTTCACAGTGGGTAACTTCTGGAATAATAATTATATGAACCACGAATTTTCAGAACCTGACTGGACAAGGCCTTGAGCAGCTTGATCTGACTTCAAAGCTGACTGTGCCCTGAGCAGGGGGTTAGAGTAGGTCTTCTCTAACTTAACTGATTCTGTCACTATGTTACCTGATCTTTTAACTGACTAGCTCCAATGATTTCATGAGATCTAATAAATGAAAATATTCCTTTTTCATAACAGTAGGAAGCTGCAGAAGTGTCTGATCTTCCGGAAGATCCTGTGTTACTGCAGTGAACTGATCATAGTGGTACTTTAAATTCCATAATAAACTTTTTTTCTGTTGTCTCCTTGCATACTGCTGACTTCAGTGACTTCATCTGCAAGATCCTGCTGAGCTGAGCTGACTGTACACTTGTGTCTATTGCTCAGATGCTCTTTTTGTACTTTCTCTGTATCAATGAGAAGTAGGAAAAAAGAACTGAAGGCTAAGACTCATCAGCTTAGTTTAAATTCACGTCGTAATAGACCAGGAAAGGATTTCTAAATAGATCAGTCTATTTCCCTTCTTAGGCTCCATTTAACTTGTGAGAGTGGAGGAAGGAGTAGGTTTCAGATGATTGTGATTTTACTAAGGCTTTGGTGCTGTTCAGATAAGCAAATCAGGGAACTGCACTAGATAAATCTAGTAAAGGATGAATAAAATGGAAGAATCAGGTGCTTCATGAACATGTCTTGTGTCTGACAATATTTTCAGTAAATTGAAGGACAGTAGATGTTGAAATAATCTTAAAAAATTGAAGAAATGGATAAAAATAATATGTTTTTTTAAATAAATCAAACAGTCTGTCACAGATTTTTGTGAGGAACCAGAGTTTAAGTGGCAGAAATAAAGACTGAGTGGGTGAAAACATGAAAAGGCAGCACCAGTGCTGCTATTCTGCAAGTGAAAAATCCTGGGTAATATAAACAAAGCTTGGGTTGCAGGGAACATCAAGGTTTTCCACTTGATATTAGCAAAATGTTAGCTGCAGCTCCTTGTCTAGTCATAGCAATATGGCTTTAGAAGGATGTAGACAGATTGTAGGCAGTTCAGAGAAGAGCAGAAGCAACAAGGAGTCTTTTAGGATACATGATCTATGAGGAAAGATGGAAAAATTTGGCATCTGAATTCCTTAGTCAAAAAGGAAGACTAAAGGGAAACATACTGGCCTTCAGATGCATAGAGAGCTGCTTCAAAGGTAGAAGCAGTAGCTCTTTTTCTCTATACCCACTATAAATAGGATAGAAATAGTGAGTTTCAGCTGCAATAAAGGAAGGTTTGGTTAGACATTAAAGAAATGTAATGTGTTAGGGAGACATATGAGAATTAAGGATCATGAAAATCTAGAAGATAATTCTCTGGTGAGTTTTCAGTCATCATCATCAGAAAGAGGAGTTCAGAGACATCCATTACGATCCATCTGGATTGGCGATTCTGCCCTAAAACAGGGAGTGCTAGTTAGTAGATATATATTAACAAAGTTCTCCTGTTGCTCAATTCTGTACAGTCCTTGGAAAAACCCAGAAGCACGTGGCTGGTGGAGGCACAGATCTGTCAAATGCTGTGTGGGGCATCTTTCTGCCCTGTCAGCAGCACACTGCTAACTTAAACTGGGAACCTGTGAACTCCCACTGTGTTCACGTGTTTACCTCCCCACCTCTTCATACTTTCAGTTCAGTTCCTGGTGGACTGCTTATTCTGTGCCTCTGTGTAAAAGGAAGGCATGTACAAACTATAAATAGAATTGCTAGTAAACCAGGAAAATTAGTATTTCAGATAAGGAAAGTTCAAGTGGGTTGGAAGACAGCCCAGCTCTGTTACATGAGTGCTAATGTGATCTCAGCAAACAGATTTGATGTAACTTGGAAAGATTGAAGCAATGGTCTCCTGTGAATTTAAGTTACTTTCTCTACTGGCTGGATTTTTCAGGTTTCTTGTGCTGTGTCTCTGCATTTATAATCTCATATTCAGCTAGATATTAACTGCTGACTTATGATATAGAACATAGTTTTGTCCCTTCTACTACAAAATGTGTATTTGCTTTTAAATACGAACAGAGACATAGATAGGCAACAAATCCTGAAACCTTGGGAAATTCCCTGTGCTCTTTTGTGACAGTTTCTGAAACCTCAGTTATTACCAATGTAGTAAAGAAATGGGAATTTTCCAGCTGCTTTATTCTAAGTAACTTTTCTTGGTTTTCCTCAAAAACATTCCAAGTTCTCAGCAGACTCAAGTATTTGACCTTCCTTGTTTTCAAATTCTGTAAACAGTCTCTGCTGAAAGTTGGAAATGCCTTCAGATTTTCTTCAAGAAAATTCGGTGTTTCTACCTGTTGATGCCAAAAAGAACTGTGTAGTTGACCATTTACTATCATGGTTGCTATCTGACAGGGAGCTTTTACATTTTCATTGAGGCCAAACTTCAACAGTTTGTCTCTGCAGACCACACACCAAAACCAATTTTACTTTACCAAGAATATATTCATGGAATATACACAAATCTCTGAAAATACACATGCCGTACTATTAATCAAGGAGAGCAAGAATCTGGTCATAAATGACATCCAAAATTCTGTATATCTTCATGCAACTTTACATGGGATACATGATCTTTTACCAACAAAACATTGCAAAGGGCAACTTTGGTTGTGGAAGAAACCATAAAAAGTAACAGTTCTAAGTCAGTCCTCCGTGAAAGTCACTGCACAAAATCTGCTTTAATTAATTGTCAATCTCTCTGTAGGATTAGGAGGATAAAACTGAGAATAGTTAAAGACAGTGGATTAAGTCCTATAATTGACAAACAAAAAGGGCTAAGTTTATATTAGGGATTGAGAATTATTTTGTTTGCTATGTTAAAACTGTTCTGATGATATCATCTTTCAGGTATCTTACCCTTGTGTGTCAGCCTCTGATATCAAGAGGGTGGTGACCTTTGAATCTGTAACAAGCATATTGCTTTTCCAAGGAAAAATGTCCCAGATATGACCTACAGGTCAGTCAACACTAGCTTCCTTAAATAGAAGATCAAGTTTTTCTGAAGATCTCTCGTTGCAGAACATGCTTAATCATTTCTGACTCAGGACAAAAATGTCTGAATGATTCCCACGCTTGATTTGGTTGTGAGAAATCAAGAGCCAGACCAAATGGCAGGGAGGGAAAAGATGCAGGAGTGACATGGAGTATAAGGCTGCAGTTGGTAGGAAGAAGAGAAAGCTTTTTTTCCCCCCACTTCTTTAACCCTCTTTGTCTCTGAAAGGTACCTCGGTGCATCCTGAGAGAGCTTGTGTGTTTTCCATCAGTCTATGAAATGTATGGTGTGGAGGTCAAAAAACACACACAGTGTGGTATAGCTTGTTTTAAAGATTGTGGGGAGCAGTCATCCCAAACTAAGCATCATCCTGAACTGGTTGGTTTTAGCTGGTCTAAGTCAAGGCCAATACACTTTAAAACCATTTGAAAAACAAATCATCTGGATATCAGGACAAGAATTTTGTGTTTCCCTCAGTAATTTCTGTAAAATCTACAAATTTCTGTCTGTCTTGGCTGTGATGAACAAATACTATTTTATCCACATTTTATCTTTAGTCTTCATTATTGGTTTGAAGTGACTCAGAATTTAAGGTTTTATCCAATAGGGAGGCTTTCCTTGTCCCTGTTTAGGGAACTGATAAGTTGGGACATGGTCCTGTCTCTACTACCCTCTTTCTCCAGTGCAATCACCAGCTTTAACGGGTGAACTCTTGTAAGCCTTGTGGATAAAGGCTGGCCTGGCATACCCTGGAAACTCCTCAGTGTGCAACTCGGTGCTGGTGTCCATGCTTGAGCAGAGAGCACTGGAAAGCCCTTCCTGCTGCCCACATGCAGATGGGTCTGACTGATAATTTCTAAACTTAAAAGTTCTTGACTTAATAATCACAGTATTTCTTTTAGATCCTTGTGTCACATTCTAAACCATCTTTCTTGGCTTTGGTAAGACTAATCAGTTATAAATTTGACACTCTCTTCTCTCATTGCCTTTCTTTCTTGTTAGAAAGAAACCTGACAGAACCCTGTCACGAGGCAGAAGGGAGTTATTCTCCTACTTTTGGTAAAATAATTACTTTGATCTGTCTTAAAAGGCTTAACTGAGTCACACAGAGGAGTTTAAGCACTTATACGTCATTGAAATCACTTACGTATTTAGTAGCTAAACAGTAATTTGGTGTTCACCTCTGTGAAATTGGCATTTGAATTCCAAAGTGAAACATAGTAGGTGGAATACATTTTCACTAACTCTTCCCCTTACCTACATCCTCTCACTGCCCCAAAATGATGTAAAAATATAAAAAGATTAATTTTGGGGCAACTGCCATAAGTCACCATGCTCTGCTTGGCAAAATGGGCCACTGGAAGAGGATGGGTAAAAATGCTGTGGTGATGCACTGGTGACAACCTTAGGAGCTGTACTGACCCATTAATTGCTTAAATACCCTGTGTTTGGCCATCTGGCTCTCGTGTTGGGTCAGAGAATTGAGACGATACAAATACCTTTCCAAAACTGGCTGAGGTAGAAGAACAAGCCCTTCTACTTGAGAAGGCATCAAGCAGGAACATCTTGTGTTTGAGGCTTCATGGCTTTCAAGTGCAGAAATATCACAAGAAGAGGTCAGTGACTGTCCTGATGCCTGTGATAGTATTCTTGGCAAACCCAGACATTCTTTTGAAACTCCTGCCTGTTAATGCAGGTTTAACCAGCATAAAATATCCTGATCTGATCTCATCTACAACTCAGCTCCTGGGGGAGTAAACAGAATGCTCGCTGAATGTTGATTGTCTTGCCAAAATTGAGAGGGTAGCTGGAAGAAGATGTGATAGGATCTACATACCGTGTGGAAGTCCAGAAATCAGTGAGATGTGCTCTTGGGAGCACCTAAAACATGGGCATGGCAGATCTGTCTGGTGAAAATTTTGAGACAGTTAAAGCTATGGTTCTAGTTGGATCTGACTCTGGTAAGTAAGATCATAAGAAAACAATGATTTTCTGCTGGCATGAGCTAGTGATGTGGTGTATCACAGATTTTCTGATGTATAGTCTGTTCCCTTGTGGGGATTTTGGAGCAGTTTGGTGGTTCAGCCTTCTGTTTCTTGATCATTTACTGCCTGAGGAAGTAGCTTTTCCAAGCAATGACAGAGCTAGACACTACTTGGATCTCATCATTGTGAAAGTAATGCTCTCTTTTAGCCTCCTACCAAGAATTACCAAGGAATGCTGCAGCAACCTTTGCAGCATGGATCTTGGCTTGGCTAAGCTTCTGCAGCCTCTGTGCAGAGAAATACATGTTGTTGTCTTTGAGCTCCCTTCACTGTTAAGCAGTATGGAATACAGCAATTGCAGAGTGACAGTACAGGATTATATCACAGACATAGCCTTGCTGATGATCAGACATGAGGTATATTTTGCAGCCTGCTCTTGACCCCCCAGATCATGGGTCCTGTTAGGCTGCAGCATGTGCTGGAGGGGTTGGGTGCATGGAGCAGAGATAAGTACAGGTCTTGGAGAGGTGAAGAGGTGACTGCTCCAGGGGTGGGCTTATCACTGCACTGCATCAGCCTTCAACACTGTCTCGCCCGTACTGCTTCCATGTGAGGCTTATGTGCAAGACCTCAGGGCATTTGTCATGTGGTTCTGATTCATGGCAGTCACATCATGGTCCAAGAAAGTGGCTTCCAGTCAATTCTCTGTGGCTGGGCTCTGTGGCTTTAGATTAGCCACTGGTGCTCATCCAGCTTTATATGAAGATGTCAGTACTCCTGAAATGGGAAAATAAAACCTGTCATTTTCTCCCCATTTGGTCTTCATTCTACTAATTTGTTCAAAATGGTACAGTTCTCTGCTTGGGCCATCTGAGGTGTGAGGTGGCTGGCACTTACTGAACAGTCCAGAGCAGTGCTGCTCCTGTGTGGAGTATGTCTGGGAGGAATGCTGGTTTTCTGGAACATGCATGCTTCCATTGTGGCTGTAGAGGCACGGTGATCCTTGGCCTGGACCTCTTGTGTGAGCAGGCTGGGCTGATATGGTGGGATCCAAGGAGTGGGGGAGTCAGATGCAGTGGTGAAAGGAGGCTCCACAAGTATTTTTTGCAGACTTGCTTAGTACAGCACCCATTCACGACAGGACTTGGTAAGACAAGAGCAGATGGGTCCAGGCAATGTGAACAGGGAGAAGTGTCCCCAGAGGGCTAATGAGGAAGCCAGCTGTCCTGGTGTATGCTGCACCCTTGCTACAAACTGCTCTCAGTAGCTGTTGTTGGGGCTCTGCCTGTCTCTTGCCTGCATCACTTAGCAAAGACTATGATTGTGATCCAGCTGGCAGTGCAAGCTCCTGAAGCATGCAGCTGGAGGAATGTGTGCAGCAGGGGGGAAGGCTGCCGGGAAGGCACAGTGAGACAAATGCCTCTGGGACTTGTTCCAGAGCTAGGGCAGAAATGACATCTGGGACCAGAGACTGTCCTGAGGTCAGGCTGGGAATTGCCACAGAGGATGTGGCACTGCTCCAGAGGCACAGAAGGCACAAAAGGCAGAGTCTCAGGCCAGAGAAGGGGGGGAGATGGGAGCGACATCATTCTGTGTGAATTGTTTCCAGCTATAAAGCTAGAAGGTAATGAAAAGCTTAAATAGGTGGTAAGGAAAAGCCCTTTACTAGCCAGGTACAGGCTTACACTGCCCTTAATTATCTCTTAGAATTTCTGGGGAACTGAGGTTATTCTGACTCCCAAGAATCCTGTTTTCATGAGGAGTTTCTTCCTCCTTCTCTGTTCTCCCCCATAAATCCTTTCCCTTTCTCTTAGGTAGACAAACTATTCCTGAGTGAAGGAAAGCACCACCTGCAAATTTCTTGGGGCCTGCTCCTCAGGATGTGCAGTCCTGCTCAGGACATGGATAAAATCCCAGGAGTATGGGAAAGACACCTTCCCCTCCATGCTGCTGTCTCTGGCTGCCCAGCAACCCAACTCCACCTTGCGCTCTGCTCTCTGCCAGCCACTTTGGAGCACACACTCCCCTTTGGAGCGTCACCTGTGTGACACTTTGGAGTGTCACCTGTGTGACACTGCATCTCACTGAGGCCCTCAGCCACCATGAGGTGTCCTGACAGTGCTCACAGGTCAGTCAACTCCACTGGGCTCCCATGTGGAGCTCGTGGTGTGGGATGAGATACAGCAGAAGGATAAGATATGAAGCTGTCGGACAGTGTGCCAGACAAAAACCGAGGGGATTTAGAGGGACAGAGGCAAGTAACTCAAGAAGTCACTGTTGAAGAAGAAATCAGAGGGCAAGATCACGTTGTAATGACTAGAAATAAGGTAAAAATTTGAAAGTAGAAACATAGGGCAAAAGCCCATGTTTAGAGAAGAGCAGAAGGCAACAGGGAGAAAGGAGGCAGAAGGGAGAACCTGGGAGAATAATGAAATACATGCAGGGCAGCCCCATACTGTATGGGCAGCATGTGTTACCATAAATCCTGGGGGCACTGCTGCAAGCAAGCAGGACTTTTGGAGATGCTGGGATGTTTCTAGAAAGGATCAACAGCTTGTTTGATCTGCCTGTGGCATGCCCAGTCTGGAAACGGAAGACCACAGCTGGGTTTTGCACATAGCCTAGCCAGAGCCTGACACTGCAGATTTACAGCAGGAAGTCCTAAATGTCAGATCAGCAAAGATGTTCTTGCTCCAACTCCAGATCCCAGGCACCTGTGGCATGTTGCTGCTCTTTCAGGAGCACTGATCCAAGTGTTTGCCCAGCTATCCTGTGAGCTGCCCTGGGAGAATAATGCTGGGGAAAAAACAGAAATGGTAATTTTTTTAAAGTCAAATCTGTTCCTTGATTCCATGGTCTGGCATGGTGGGGAAGGTCAGTGTGCCAGAATTAAATAGCTAGCAGGCACTGCTTTAAGGCAGTATTGCTACATAATTTTTGTGTAACAAAACCATAATCAAAATATGAATTTTCTTACAGAGGCCAGAATGGCTGTGATGTGATGGTGGATAACCACACTGCTTTTCTGTTTCTACTACATCATTATATTAATATCTCTCCTTCACACAGAATGCCTTACAGGCACAAAAGAACTGATTTTATGTTTGATAAGTTATTGAATGGCAGAGCAGAAAATGCAGAGGAAGACAGAAGTCTAACAAACAGAAATTTTCTATAGAGTGCAATTCAAGATTTCTCTAATCTTGTATTAGTTTTTCTCTAAGTCTTTCTCTAATGCTGTCATGTTTAAAATAGAGTACTCTTGAACAATCTTTGCTTGCATAAGAAACTTGTACTGCCTTGAAAATTAAATGATCTCCATTATGTTCAGGTTTGAGAAAGTTTGAGAAAGTTCCGTGTTTATGCAAGCTGCTTCATAAGTAAATACTTCTAGAAGCAGTTTTAGTTTTTGCCAGCTACTTTTTGTTATATTTTGGTAATCTTTGTCTAAACAGATTTATGTTAGTGACTAATACAGTTGTCAGCTACCCACTCCTTTCCCTTTCCCAAGAGCTTCCTACCCAGTCTCTGGCTGTCTTCAAGCAAACCTGATGGTGGCATAAGCCTTAAGGCCATCAAGTTTCTACAGGTGTGAAAACACAGTGCAGTTAAGAACTGATTTTGGCTTCCTGTACTGATGTCATCCCCACTTTCCCCAGATTAATATCCCAAGTGCTGAATGCTCCTGCGGGCATGACTGGCAAAATGTTGCGCAAGCACAGAGTTAATGGCATGCTGGTCTTGTGGAGTCATGGCTTGTGCCTGGATTCCTCAATGTCTAATCTAAGCAGCACCCCAACTGTAGCCCTTTCTTCACTCTGAAATCTGTCTCCACCTCATTCGTTTTTCTGCAAGCTGGAGAACACCCTTTCTGTGGCTCATATCCTGTTGTCAGGTTTGCTTGAGATTGGCCACAATGTGTAAAGCCATTGGGAAAAGGAGGCAGCAGCATGAAAGGCTGACTTCCACATGCTGTCAGAGTGATCACAGGGAACTTTAGGTGTGATAACAGGAAAAGGAGGCAGAGTGGAGCTGAGGGAATAGTGCTGGAGGATTCTCTAGTCCAAGCACAGCCTGCCATTCACAGCTTTCCTCCACCGAGGCACGCAGGGGTCTTTGTGAGCTGCCTGCCTGTGGCATTTAGGTCACTGCAGTGGGCTGCAGGAGCAGGTGCCCCAGCCTTCCAAATGGCACAGGGTGTTCTGTCATTCTGCTTCTGGGGGGCCTCCAAATACTGCAGAGCTCTCATCTGCAGGAGAGCAGGAGCCCTTAAACCTTTGTTGCTATAAAGAAGAGGAAAGCTGGTGTTGGACAAGTCTGCTGACTTCTCCTTCTGTATCTCTCCAGAAATCAAGAATATGAGGGTCACTTCATGGAATTTCTTCATCCCCAGAAGCCCTTGCCTTGGGAATGCAGCCACAGGATCAATTCCTTCGGAAGGAGTGTAAGCATAGTCATTCTGAATGTCTATTCTTCCTTATTTCTTGATGTTTTCCTCTGAGATGAAAGAATATGTTGCTAGTATTTGGCTGGATTTAATTTGGGTAAAGCGGAAAAAGTCAAACTAAATCCTTTTATATAACTCTAGCCTAGCCCTTAGGACAACTCTGAATCCATAAGACTCTACTGGCTTTTCTTCATAACTGATTCCTTTCCTCTGTGCTGCTAAAATTGCATGACATTAGTAAAAATTAAACACTTATTAGAATTCTAATGGCAGTAATTGAAAAGGCAATATGATATGTAGAAATTTTTCCTTATTCCACAAACCTTTTGAGGGACTTAACAGCATCTGTTTGCTTCTCTGCCATATGGTCAACAGTTCCTTGACTTGTAAATGTGCATTTTTATGCACAACAGATCCATGGAGAGCTCCATGGACCAGGAACAGCACCTGCCCAGCCTACAGGCAGATTCTCTTCAGAAAGGCTAAATAGAAATTATGAAGTTTGGTGTCAGAACAATAACTAATGTCTAATGAATTTTCTGTAGGCAAATAGGCAATTTTATCACTCTTATATGACATTATTGATGTTGTTGCCAGCTAAGTTAGGTGGCATTGAGGGGATTTTTGAAGAAAAATATTTGTGGCTCTTTTTATAACTTGAATTCTATGTCCAGAGCAACTTGCTGAGACAGAATTTTGCAATGAAAAGTATGCAAGTTTAAGGACCTTGCCAAGTATGGGCACCCTGTAACCTGCAGGAGCATTTCCAGACACTTAACTGATGCTGGCTGCACAACAACTTCAGGAAGGTCTAAAGGTGAAGTTCTGGGCTGTGCCTCTCAGGGGTGCAGTACGAAACTTAAGGCTCAGTGAGCTGTGAGCTGTGTAAGCCCCAGCTATTTCTTCTGGGAGCTGGAGGACACTTGGCTCTAACCCAGTAAAATTGGGAGCTTATGTAAGTGGTGACTGATTCATGGTTCAGAAGTAAACCTGGGAATTTCATGGTATTGTCTCCTGGGCAAATGGACTTCCCTCCCCGACGGCTGTGCTCCAAGCAGTTGGCACCAAGGGAATCCTCACTGATGCCACACTGGAATTTTTTTTATTTTTGATGAAGTGAGATAAAAATTTCTTTTCTACAGGCTTTTGAATGTTTTTTGAAAATTAGTAAAATTTAATGCATCCTATTCAAACAATTATTATTCATTAAAAAGGTTTTATTTTTAATTATAATTAGTCAAGGTAGACTTGATCTACTTCCAGGGAACTGTTCCCACCGAGTTCAGTGTATGAAAGATGAGCCTTGCCTGGCTGGTTGTTTCAGAGTGCAGAACACTTTTGTTTCGGATGAGACTTCCTGGTCAGGTGATTTTATTTGAGATAAAAACTGTACTTTCCAGTCATGTTTCCATTTGAATCTATTAATTCGCTGTGGCAAAGTTCCTGAGTAGCCTCTGCTGACTGACTGACCCCCTGACTTTTGATGAAATGTTCTAATAGTTTTCCTATTAGCAATAACCAGACACAGAGTTTTGTATGGGACTAACATCGTAACAAAGATTATGTTTTGGCTTTTTGTTGTTTGCTTGGTTTGATTTTTCCCCCCTCAGAGACTGTTCTTAATTCTTTAGAGAGTTCTCTCTTATGAGAAAAAAAGTAGCACAGAAGATGAATTGCCACATTAATCGACAAAAAATTTTGGCTTTAATATGCTACCAGAAGTTGTTCATGAGTCTTTGATGTAGGAAAGCATCTCTACATTGTGTAAGTCCAAGCTCCAGTGACTGCTGATTGCAGCTTTTATAGGGATCACTGGGTTTGATCTGTTGAGAGTTATTGAGAACTAAAATGTTCTTCAGTGGCCAGAGGAAAAATTTATATTTAGATTCTGATGATTTAGATAGGTGCCAGCACACATGTTTAAGCAATGTGAACAGTAAGTTTTCTTATGCATCAGTGTGGATGTATTGAATTCAGCCCTTCTCCCACTTAATCAGCTGAGAACTTAGATTACTTTGAATCTTGAAAACTGAATTGGTTTTGAGCTTACTTCTGCCCTTGATTGCTGGAAAAAGCTTAGTGATTTCACTGAGAGCTCAAACTATATATGAGATTAAAATTTGCATATAAATAATTACTTCTGTAGTTGCCAAATTTGATGGTTTTTTCAATGATCTCTCAATAGTTTTGTTCTTCTATGTTCATTGTACAGGTGTAGGTCCCCTGCCCTGTTGGCAGGCACAGTCCCTCTGGGTGTGTGAGGTGAGAAACTTTCAGACACAGAGCTTAGGTCTGTGACCCTGGGGAGGTGTCAGTACCCCAGTTTCTGGTGGGAGGACAACGCCAGCCCAGAGGGCAAGGAAAGCCAGAGGGACTTGGAAATGGCATCAGAACTGATGGCAGCTGCTTCCTGAGCCACTGAGCCGGGGCCACCTGGGTGTGGCAGTGCCAGGCTGGTGCCAGCACCTTCATGCTGTGCCAGGGGCTCTGGCAGCATCTCCAGGTGCACAGCGTCCTGGGCAGGGAGCTGGCATACCCTGCAAGAATGTGAAATGAGAAGTCTTGCTTGGCATGTGATGGGAGGAAGTAAAGCAACTGTTCCCTGATTTTGAATGTCCTCATGCAAGGTCAGTTAAAACAAACAAACAAAAAAACAACAAAAAAAAAAACCCCAAACATAAACAAACAAACAAAAAAACCTTCTGTAATATCGAGCTGACACTTTCTCCCCTTGTTAATGTTTACGTTTGCACCTGACTTTAAGCGAGCCCGGACTAGGGAGGAAAGGGTTGCAGAACATGCATGGTTTTATAGTGGCCAGAAAAGGATCTGCCCACCACTGCAATAAAACTTTTGCTTAGGATGAGAATCTAGAGTGGAGAAAACAGAGAGAGGAAGCAAATGACAAGTAAGCAGCCAGACAAAACCAAACCACTTCCATGTAAACACTCCTGGAAACTGCTGGCACTATGCCATGCCACGTTTGGAGAAAGAGGCAGATCACGAGATTTTTGTACACTGATTACATGTGAAACATGTTCTCTTTCTCTTTTGGTCATATTAAGTGGAATATCTGGGGGTGGAAGAGCCTTTACCATCAGCACTGTGGAACAGAGACAATTATGAAACCCCGTTCCAGGAGGGGAAGCGAGAAGTGGTGGAGTGGGGACATGGAGAGAATTAGCTAGCTCTGGTTAGATTGACCAGATGTTTGTTTTTTTAAGGGACAGAGGCAGCAGATTGTTCTGACATCTTTTAAGGAAGAGGAAGATGATTTGGGTCAAATAAGCGGTGGTGGAGCTTGGGCTGAGATCCCTGTCTTCTCCTGTCATGAAATAATTATGAAAGCAGAATAAACACATCTGGTGCTGCTGCTTAATGGGTGAACACTCTGCATATTGTTGGCAAAATGAGAACACAGAGCATCCTGGAGCTGTTCATCAGAATGGCAGAGAGGTCTACATACTCTGGAATTGTCCCAGGATTCTGATTCTCCTTCCTGCAGTGGTATGTCCATTTCTACAGCCTCTCTGTTAGCTGACATGGAAACATGACACTACCAGGCATCTTGTGCTGTTCACTCAACTCATTTTCTCCCCTCTCTGATCCCAGCCTGCTTTCTCTGTCCATGTTTCAATTGATGCCATAAACTTCAGCTGCTTCACAGACATATCCTGGATATGTCTTTATTTCTTCTCACTGGTATTAGCCTTGTTGTTCCTACTTAACAAAGCAGTCTTAAGAGGTCTGCATTAAGAAGGCAGGAGAAAAACCAGTTATGACACTGGGGAAACAACCTATTTTTTCTTCCCCAGCAAACTCACTCTGGACACTAGTACTGGGAATAAGCTCTTTTTGTGAAGTTTTTTTGGGAGATGCATTGTGGTGTATGTCGGTGAATTTCCAGACATGGAGGGTCACTGCCTTTCCCTGAGGCAAGAGAGCAAAAAGACTCCCTAGGTTTGCCACAGTGGTAAAGCAAATATCTAGAAATTCTTCAAAATGTGCTTGACATGTAGGCTATTTCCCTTGGTAAGGGTGGAATCCATGACAGGAATCAAGTGCTGAAAGCAAGGTGTCCTGAAAGTCAGGATTTCTGATCCCTTCTGCTAATTAGGACAGGAGAACTCTGGGTTTGGAAGAAAATATACAGAAAGCCTACAGGCTTTCTGTCCCAGTCACTGTCCTAGAATGTACCTGTGACAGAGGAGAGAAAATGAAGAACCTCAAGGAAAGATCGATAAAATTCCTCTTTTTTCAGGGTCAGTCTTGCATGATCAGTGGAAAGTCTCTGTGCAAAACAGGTTCCTTGGCAAGAATGCACCTCTGCCAGGTGAGAAGCAGATGCCCTCAAGACCAGGCAAAGCATCCAGCGTTTTTCTTCCTGTTTGCCCTAGGATCACATTAGCAGGTTATGGGAAGAAAAGCTGGGAACTGTCTCTTTGCCTGTCATTCTGAAGTGCACATGGGGGTTTCCAAACTGGAAAAAGATGGGCAAATATCAGCTAGGAGGGGCTGAGGAGCTCAAGGTGCCCAGGTACAAGCTATTTCTCTTGCCAGGATAATTCTTTGGCTCAGTCCCTGTGTGCTCTCAGGCTACACCTGAGGAAGAAGGTGGCTGGCAGTAGCTTGGACAAAATATTCTGCAAGTGGCAACCTGTTCGTTGCTGGTTTCCTCCCCAGACATGCACACACTGCACTGAGGGGGTGCAGCATGCCTGAACAGTAGCTCCACTGCTTTCAAGGAGCACCACACTGACCCGGTTTATGTGCCCACAACAAAACCCTCTTTTGTTTTGCAATAGCAGCAGATCCACTCTTCTTGTGGAAATAGGCTGACCAAAATTCTGAGATATTCTGGTGTATTTCTGTCCTTGACACTGGAGATGCTAGAGGCCATGACAGAAATTGAGATAGAACCCAAGAAAAGAGACAGCTTTAGGAGTTTAAGAATTGGAGGTGATAGATAGGAAGAAAGGTATGTGGCCATTTATGTAGTTTGGCTATTATTTTTGACACCTTAATTTAACAGTGAAGGAGGAAAACCAAATTTTTGCAGATGTAGCTTTTGTGGAGTCCCTGTCACATTGTCATGCAAAATTTTTATCTTTCACTTGAAGTGGTATGGCTGCAGCTGTTGAAACAGTCTAGCTTTCTGAAAACCAGTAAAATATCTATGTTGTTTTATTTTTTTTAACTTGAAAATGGCAAAACTGAATATTGACATTTATCCAGTTAATAAAAGCAAAAGCCATATATACCTTTCTATTTATATTTAGGCCCTGGAATTTTTTTCGATTAACATCTCATTGAGTATCGAACCTGTACATATTATAGTTCTTTTTCCTTTCTTCTTGCATATTAGGTAACAGGAAGTCCTTTTACTGTGATGTACCACAGTGCAACACATCATAGCCCTTGGTTTGGGCTTTTTCCTACACGTCTCAAATCTTGACTCTTCTTCAGTTCTCTATTTTGATTCTTTCCACACATGGATGGAACTGAAAGTTTCTACAGCCATTGCACAATGTGACAGGCAGCCTTCCAGGCCAGCTGTCTGGAAGGTCTGGTCTGAGTCCTGTGGTAAGGAGACATTGTCCTGTTGCAATTCCAGTGTAACTTACTCTGGTAGAAATTAAAAAATAATTCTATAGAAATGAATGAGTTATGTCAGCTATCTGAATGTAAGGAAAATTCAATCTAATAATTTCAAAGGGATTCTTCTAATAGACCTAGGCTTGATTAATGCTAATTTTCAACAAGGAAGCTCTTTCTTTGACTGTAGCTACATAATCAAAATTTGCTGTGTTTAGGTGTGTTACCTACAGCAAGGGAAACTCCTTATACTGACATTAGGAAGGCCAAGGCAGAAAAATGTCAAACAAATATACAGGCAGCCAAAAGACCCTTTGTTTTGTGCTCCAGTAACATCCTTTATCTTATTCCTTTTATTTACAGTTACTTTTTTAAAATAGAAATAATTTACCTACTTACCTATGATTTTCTTCTCACACAGTCTCCGTATTACCATGTCTGTCATCTTCTCAGCTTGGTTTCTTGCCAGGTCCTTTCCTGCTTCATCTTAGGTGCCTGTTTGCATCCCATATGCAATGAGCTGGGATTGCTGGTTAGGTTCCTACCATGTATTTACAGTTCTTCTTATTTATTTGGGGTGTCTCCCTACAGTCTAGCCTATCTCTGCCCTATGATAATGCAATTTTGAATACCCACAGAGAAACCTGCTGTCTGCCTGCCTGGCTGTCACCAGTACTGCAGGAAGGCAGGAAGGAATTAGGTTGGTGTTGTGGTAGCAGTGGAGGTGTTTGCATCCATGATGCACCATTGTCTCTGTTGCTTTCATTCTGGAGGTGACAGTAGCTTTTTGTTATCTGACATAACTAAAAGTAACAGATGAACAGATGAAAAAAAAAATCAGATTTTTAGGAGAAGAAAGTGAATTTTCATATCTGTTGTTTATATTCTGAACATCTGTGCCCCTGTGGCCACTAAAAGATTGCATGTAAAGGACAAAATACAACATATCTATATGTCTGCAGTTACAGTGCATTTGCAAGTAGTGCTCGGTGTATTTTAACATGGATATTCAAATGCTGCTACAAATGTAGAGCTTTGGCAGGTTATTGGGAGTGCAGAGAGGCAGCTGAGATAACTTCTGTCAAACACCACCATATCTCAAACCTGTGAGGCCTCAGAATGACTTTTCAGATGCTGGTTGTGTTCAGTGTTTGAGTGGTTCCCTGAGCTGGGCTGTGTTTTGGTGTGTGGTAAACATTGTGACTGATGTCCCAGATCCTGGAGCAGTTTCAGCTAAGTGACCGCTGGCAGCCCTCTAGCACTGTGTTCTTCCAAATATTTATCTGATGCTGTGGCACATGCTGTTTACTTTATTTGCCTTCAAGTGGCTTTCTGTTAAGCATTTACCATACTTCTTTTTCTTTTCCTTCTCACTTCATCAGAATGCAGCAAGTCTGAGTGCTTGTGCAGTGAAAGGTGCCAAAGGAGCCAGTGCACAGCTTGGGTCACAGAGCTTCCCTCCAAGATGGTAAGTCATCTAGATCCAAAGGGATGATTAGATCCCTGCCTTGGCTTGAGCTCCAAAAATTATCTGGAATCCAAAGTTATTCTGGTAATAAACTGGTTCACCATTGTCATCTGATAGTAGGGTAGTGATGGATACAGTGAACAAAATAATTACATCTGTAGGATCTTAGTTGTGTGATATATACACCAGTGACAACCCCTGGCATGAAAGGAATCCCATCGGTAATGAATGGCATGCAGGACCCATGTATAAATGAGATTTAGGGCACACAATGCCTGTTTCTCAGTATTCTTCAGTGCTTTGTTTATCTAGATTATTGCATGTTTTCTCACAACCCATTATATATTTATATATAAAGTTATGCCTTTGAATTAGGCACAGAAGTACCTATTTGCCTTGCTTGGTTTAATGCATTTAGTATTATTGATATCCAACTATCTAATTTAATTTCAGATCTTATTTTAGTGATAAGGTATTTTAAAAAGAGTTTCCTCTGGCACTGAGCAGTGTTCTCAATGAAGTTCCTATCCACACACATCGTAAAACCTTCTCTGAACGAGTGTTCTCTGAATTTGTGTATTTAGGGAAGGTGTTGTTTCCGAGGAGGTTGACTATTTGCTGCTGAGAAAAAGAGAAAGCTTTAATTTTGAATCTAAAGATATTTGTATTTATTTCATTTGTTCTTCTGTCTCATTCACTGTTTTTGAGTAGAGCTCACGTCGTGCTGCTGCTGCTGCAGAACAATGATATGTGGTGGAACACGGTGTGTTGGCTGCCTGTGGGGGCAGCAGCTGAGGCAGGGCACACCAAGAATCATCTCTTTGCTAAAATCATCTTAAAAGTCAAAAGAGAAAAAGGCTGCCTGCAATGTCCCAGCTGTGAGGAAGGAGTTGTTTATAATGATTCAGAAAGCCATCACAATGATTCAGAAAGGGCCACAGTAGCAAAGAGCATAAGACTTATGTTGAAATTTAAACACTAATTCCAGGAAAAAGCTAATTTTTGGCAGGTCACAATTCCTGGTACTGGTCTGGCTGTATCTTGTAACTAAATAGTAAAAAGATGGGTAAAGCAGCAAAGCTGTGACAGCAAAGGGCAGGAGTTAAAGGTCTCTGTTTAGTATAAGATGTTAAAAGTATTTTTGTTGTAATTTTGAACTGATAACTCCTAACCTTTCCAGTGATTTAATGATCCCATAGAAAGTTAAGTAATGTATTTAAGACCTGACAGAGTAACAGAAAATCATCCATTTAAAGAAACAAACTGCATATTTGTGGCCTTGTTACAGTAAGGATGAGGCAGGAAAGCGAGAATTCCTCAGCAGACATTTAGAATGAATAGGAATAAAGGAAACAGAATAGGAATAAGAATGAATAGAATAAAGGAACAGATATACAGAGTTCTTTTAAACTCTGAAACTAAGTGAATACATATTTCATCCTGATAAAAGCAATATTTCCCCTGGAAATGAAATCCAAAGCATTATAATTCCCAATATTTTTGTACAGAGCCCAAATCCATGGAACTTCTCACAAAGGATATGTGAAAAAAGAGCGAGAATAAGCCAAGGTCTGATTGTGACAGCAGACTTGGTCCTGTGTAAAATACCTTCACACTTGCAAAGCGTGCCTGGCTATGAGCCAAGGAAATTCATTTCAGATGTTATATTTTCACCAAGCATTTGTGGAACTAAAACTCTAACTGCATAATTTCTGCTTCTTTTGCTGAGGTGGCAATGAATACAGGAGATTTAGCAGAATTAGGTTGAAATAATTGAGCATAAGATTTTCAAAAAGAATCCTGGATTAGACATTGTATATCCCTAAGCATACCTAGTTCCTTGTGAGGGAAAGTCAGAAGTCCCTACTTGTTGAATTGTGGATTCTAATGTACACAGAAAGGTGTACGTCTAAAAGTACACTCTTTCTTTGGAGACTAATCAGTAAGTTTCAGAGTTAGACAGCCATAAGGAAATTCAAGGGTAACTGAATTAGCATGCTTAATCATGCTAATGTCATCATGCAAAAAAAAAGAGAAAAAAAATGTTCCTTTCATTTAGGTGTGCATGTCAATGTTAACAAGACATGCCCCTCAAAGAAAGGCCAGACAAACTGGGGCTGTGTAAGCTAAAGTTTCAAGGAAAAAAATAGGAGAGCCAAAAAAGCATGACAATGATATTCAAATATGCAAAAGGCTGCTGTTAAAAGGGTGGAAACAATCTCTTCTCCATGTTGTTGTGAGTGTGGCAGGGCTGGAAATACACTAAGTGTTCATTTTGATATGAAGACACAGTTTTGAAGAATAAAGGTTGTGAAATATCAGTAAGGGGGGTTTTGGAGTCTTCATCTCTGAGATAGGACAAAAACATTTAGTCAACCCTTCCTTAGTGCAAAGGACTGTCAGGGCAAAGGACAGGCATAAATAACCTTACAAGTCTCAGAAAGTGCCAGTAGTTTTGGAGCAGAAGGGCTTTTGTTCATCTATTTTAAGGTGGCTAGAATTTCCAGCCCTTTCTTATCTAAATAGGAACTCTCTCTGGAGTCCATTGTTCAACAGGAAAAATTCCTGGGTTTCACCTTAGCTGAAAGACTTAATTTCCTGTTTGATATTATAAACAGAATTGTGTTCTCAAAGAAGAAAGTCCCAGAGACCTTATTAGGAAAAAAGAACAATACAAAAGAAAAATTCCAGAAGACAGTATAGTGTGACTAAGTAAAAAACTTTACAGTGTGACACTGTCTTCAGAGCACGTATTTTATTCTTGCTAACTCCTGAAATCTAACCCAAATTAGTTCCACAGAAAAATGTGTGTACCTAATGTCTCAGTAGATGCCAGTGTCAACAAGTGAGTTCTCAGTGCCAAGCCCCTGTGCATTTGTTGGGTTCACAAATGATGACCCTTGGCTGCCTTTCCCATGACATGTTGGCCACCAGATAACTAATGTGGCTAACCTGATCACTTAGGATACCCTGGCACAGAGAGAATCCATCTCAAACTTACAGAGCAATGAACACCTAATGGAAGAGGCTCAATGAGAGGGATGAGGAAAGTGATGTCCTCAATTAGGCCTGACATGCTCTGGAAGGTGCCGGACCTGCCTGCAATTTTCTGCTCCAGAGCAGAGAAGGGTATTCCAGCCAAATTCTGCTACAGCTCCTGTCAATGTTGACATCTCTAGCACCAGTTAGTGTGGGGTTAGAGAGGAAGAAGGAGGAAGAACTTGCATTTCTGTGTCTGATAATGTGTCAAGACACCAGAAAGGTAGGCACCACCGCATTTTAAATAATGCTTTGATCTCCGAGAGTGCTGTTCTAGTATTTTTAGGTTTTAAAAGTCTGCTTTGCTTTTTGGCTCTGTCATGGATGGCCCTGTGGACTTATCTGTACTAAGGTTTTCTGTAAGTCTGCCCAGATTTGTTAAGTAGGGACTGCAAACTGGTGACCGATTAGATCCTCATGTGGAATGCTGTCTAGAAAAAAAAAATTCTCCTTGTTTTCTAGTGATAATAGCTTGTCTCTTCAATCCTAAGAGCTAGCTTGACACCAAGTAGAGCAGGATTGCACTTGAAGTCCTACTTTGAACTACTTACAGCTTCTGACACTTGCTTTGCTAAAATTTTCTGGAGCTGGTTGCTGTCCAAACATAATGTATTGATTTAATTCGAATTAGTTACATTTGGAAGAACCATTTCCTGCATTTAAGGAAGAAAATCAACACATGACTATCTTCCTTTGAAATACATCCACAGCTGAAAGAAAAAAAGTAGGAGAACAGTATTTCTTTTTGAGAAATGTTTCTGCATGTTCTGTTGATGGTTGGTTTTTACTTGGATGAGTTAGGGGATGTTGAAAATGGCATTTCCTGAAAGATCTGTGCACTCTTATTGTGATGATGTAGAAATGTCTTCGGATGAGGGAGGATGGAGCTGGTCTCTGATAGACTGTTGACTTATGCAGAACAGACCTTTTATCTTGTTTCCAGATCCCCTATTCCAGCTCATTAGTTTACTCATCTGCTCTCACTTGAAAATAAGAAGAGACCTTAAAAACTTGCACTGACAGCAGGTTAATAGCCTTACAACTGTAAAGGCAAGCAGTGGTAAGAGGACATATAACTTGACGAGTTTTCTAGGCATGTTGCTGTTCCCTACAGTGTGTATTCCCTGGGTCACCTGGCAAAGGTAACTGAGCTGCAGTCATTGGCCCCAGGGACCTCGCAGTGGGGCCACAGCTCAGGAGCCTTGGAAGCACTTTTTAGTGTAACTGTTCAGCAGACTGCTTGTCCCAGGCTCCCTAAAGGCTGCCTGTGAGCACCTGTCCATGTAACCTATTATTATGATTTGGGTGCCATTGAGTAACGGTGCTTATTGTTTTCCTTACAGCATCTTTATGGACTGCTCTCTACTCTGTGGGTTTTTTATACCAACACGTCTGATGTCAGAGAGAGGCTTTTGAGTGCTGCAGGGAGATCTGATAAAAGCTCCTACAAGAAGGTGCTTTCTCAAGAAAGACTTCTCAGTAAAGGAGCTGTGCACCTTGCACATGTCCTTGCTGATTTGCTGTTTCCCAAAGATGCATAAATAGACTTAACAAAAAAAGCAGAATACATGGAGTACTTTGTAACCTCTGTCTGATGTCTCCTGGTACAGGATTATAGATTTTAAAGCACTCATAATTGTTCCAGTTTTTCTGATGGAAGCAACAGCCATAGATTTTGTAAGATTAAAAAAAATCTTGGCAACAAATTTCCTGAGGTGGTTATTCCAAACATTTCTGTAGCTAGAACAGAAGTCAAGACTACATTTAATGTATAGTTATTTAAAATGATAGGCTAACTTATGAGCCTGGAAAAGAAAGAAGACAAGACCATTTACAATAGCATGTTGCAGTAATTAAGGGTATTATTCATAAGCCAGTTCCTCCAGAAAGCCTCTAAACTGTTACCCACCCACTCCTTCTCCTCCCTCAGCTTCAGCAGTTGCTTTTTCACTTGATTATGGTGCTACAAAGACTACCCTTCAGAGAGTCACACTTTCTTTCCTAGGCTTTTACAGGCACTGCTAACACCTGCCTTTGATTGTATTTCATCAGTTGTGTAAGTAACAATCAAAGTGAACCTCTAGTCTCAACTGATTTATTTGTGAATGTTTATTAAGGCAATGCACATTCATGTTGGCACAGGTACTCCAGCACGTACTTCAGTCATAGTGCCAATTCCAGACTTCAGAGAGCTCAGTTTGCAGCCTGGATGTGTTATGACACCATTTTTCCATGTGGTATTAAATTTAAAACTAGTGATGCCAAGAGATCTGCTCAGCTGCAGTGGAGTTTGGCGTTGCAGTGTGGGACTTCCTCGAGCCGCCTGATCCTAGGGCTGGTTGAAGGAAGCCAGGCTGTGCTCAGCCTCAAACCTGAGGGGTGTCACAAAAGCTGTCCCACAGCATTTTTATGGCATTGTAGATATCTTTTCAAGTCTTGTGGAACACGACCTGAGGGATCCCACGCAAAATCAGAGCTGGCACTGTCTCAGCAGAATGACAGGGTCAGGTCTGGCAGAGAAAGGCTTCCTGCCCTCGACAAGCCTGTCTGCGGCTCGCTTCGTGTGCGAGCTCGTTTCCCGTGGGAGTAATTCATCCCCGAGGTCCTGACAGCCGGAGGGCCGGGAAGGAGCCGGGGGAGGCGGCGGGGAGGGAGCTGTCGCAGGCGCCCTGTCCTGGCTGAGGCAGCCCGGGGAGGGAAGGAGGGGACACGCGTGGGACTGCGCGGACACAGGCTGCCACCTGCCCGCGGGGACACGCAAGGACAGACGGCAGCGCCTCTGGACCCCGCCAACAGCCGGGCACCCCCAGCCCCAAAAACAACCCCCACTGCCCAATGTGGTTGTTTAAACAAGTTTAAAGAAATTTAAGTCTTGAAGAGATGTGATTGGGAGGTTTAAAAATACTGGGTTTAGCGATCACTGTTCATTCTTGGATAAATGAGGGGACACTGTCTGGTATGAAGTTAGTTGTCCCCCTGCCCCCCAGGAATAGGTTTTGCCCTCATATGTTAGAGACAGACCTTGAATCTCCAGACCTTTTGAGGTAGCCCAGATCACAGCCATCTGTCCCAAGAGCTGCAGTGGCAGCCGTGGTCCCCACCCAGCAGAGCCAAGTCCCAGGGCACAACCAGCCCCAGCAGGGATGGAGAGTGGCATGCCAGCGGCCTCACTGTGCTTCACAGTGATTTGAGGAGTATCATAAAACGTTCCCAGAGATAAGTCTGGAGAGGGACCTTCATTTAAGGAAGGACTAGGAAAAGACAAAGAAACAAAAATCTTCAGGTACTGATAATTTGGAGTATGTATCAATCCCATTACTGACTGTAGGATAATTATGCAGGAAATGAAACTGGGTACTTCTGTTTCATCAGTTTCTTGTTCGTATCCCAATAGCACACATACAGGCAGATCCGTCCCATCCTACAGAGAGCCAGTCATGTGGCATCACTGTGGGAAGATGTATGGGAGGCAGGGTCAGTGACCTCTGTGTCCTGCGTGCCCCTGGGATGTGAGATGCTCAGTGCTGTCTCTCCAAGGTCTGTGCCTTTGGCTTCCTCCTGCCATTGCTTTTCATCATTTACTCCTCTCCTGTATTTGTTCAGGACCTACTTTTCCAGCATCCCTTTGGTCACAGGCATTTTTTGCTGATTCCTCACTAGGTTGAAAATAAATTGCATTTTGTCACAGTTACTGGTATACTGGGGAAGTGAGAGACCACTGAGTAAAGTGATGGGAAAGGGCTCTCTAGCACTCCAATAGTTTTAAAAATCTTGCTTTCAGTTTGGAAGGGAATTTCAACTAAAACCACTGAAAAGCTATTCAGAAAACACTGACTGTACATTGTTTTGTGATTGTTCCCACTTCCCTCATAATTCTTAACCGCAGCTCTGCACTAGAGGCTGGATACACATGGTGGGTATTTTTGCTCTTGCTAGCAGTGGGATAGCAGGAATGCAAGCTTCCCTTTGAAGTCCAGAATCAAAGTATTGACAAACAGTAAGAGAGGGATGTGAGTTTTGAGGTTGTAACTTCCCTTAAAACAAGAAAGCTGTGTATCTCCAAGGCTTTTCCAAATACTCTTTTATTTTTCTCACAAATTTGTTGGTATTGTTTTCCTGTTCTCTTCTCCATACAGAAAATAAGCCTGAGCTCTCTCACACTTTAATATGCTTCTCATGCTATCTGTGCAGAAACATTTCAGACTCTTTGTACTGAGCACTTAATTTCTCAGCCACATCTTTTCAAGAACTGGCAGCCTGCAGAATAACTTTGAAAATAATTTATTTCATATTGCAGCAGTCCTGTATGCTGGTGCTGTCTTTAAGCATTCCTGTGTTCTTCTGGTACCACACTGTAATACTGATTTTGTTTCCCAGGTGTTTGGTTTGCTTGCAGAGCAGCTGGAACTGCACTACATTTTGCAGCATGGATGAGCAGCTGATGTGGGTCTGCACAGTGAAACAGCCCTTGGAATTTCTGAACAAACATCTCACACATGTGGTCACTTTCAATTTGCAGAGAGCTTAAGATAATCCCTCCAGCTTTTTATTTCTATATTCCTGTTCTTCTGTTGTAGGTATTTTAAAATAATTGTTTTGGTTTTACTATTTGCATAACAAACAGAATTGTTTTGAAACATTTTTGCTTCCTGAAGAGAGAACTTTTCCTTTGTAACCTGCTTTTCAAAACGTAACAAGTCATTCCCTATGCAAGTTTCTGTTTCAGTTTTCACTTGTATCGTGTGCCACTAAGGGAAAATGTGATGAGTTCTTTTAAAAATGCATGGTCAGGAATGAAAGGAGGCCAAACGAGACAAACATTGTATCTGAGAACCGTTTATCGGTAATGAAATAAAACCCAAATAAAAAGGAGTTACCCAACTCATAAGAGCTGGAAAAGACAGAAAAGAAGGAAGGAGAATGGAAAAGAAATAGGGGGTGGGGAGAGAAAGAGGGAGAGAGAAGAGACAGAGAGGAGAAGAGGGTGTTACTGCCAGAGGTCGGGGAGTGCTGTCGATGTCCATCAGGGACACTGCGGGGCTGTGCATACTGCCTGCCCGGGGATGGCTCCTGTGACCATGGGCAGCCGGACACGAGGTGAGGGCACTTGGGCAGGAGGGCCAGAGCCTGGACAGGGTCACAGTGATGGGCTGGCTCGGAGGCCGGCAGGCTCAGACGCAGGTGGCTCAGGCAGGGACACAGGGAGGCAGGACAGGCCTGAGGGCGAGTGAGAGCTAGCGAGGGCAGGAGAACCAAAAAGCAAGCTGGGTCCAGAGCAAAAAGTGTAAGTCTCCAAAAGCCCCAACTCAAAAGCAAGTTTCGAAAAGCAGGTCTCAAAAAGCCCCTCGGATCACTGAGCCTTAAAAGCAAAAGCACAGTCACAGAAAAGGCCCAAGCCAGAAGCCCACAAGCAAAAAGCAAGTTTGAAAAGCCATGGGTCTTGGGACACAGTTGCTTTTTATGCTCCTGGCCCCTCCCAAAGTCTGCCTGCTGACAGGAGAGCATTGGCCCAGGCCAATGTCCCACTGCAGTCCCTTGGCAGAGACCTTTTGCCATCTGGTTGGAGAACATCTCCAGGGTGCCGTGTTCAGTGTTCCCCTGCTGGCTGCCTGTCGCTCTCAGACATGAACTGGTTTCCAGGCAAAGTCTGCCCAGAGACAAGGCTTTCCTCTATCTTCTCCTAGCTGCCTCCTGGACGTGGCACATGTGCAACCCCTGCGCCACATGCCTCTGACCATCATCGTTGATGCAAATCCAGACTGAATTGGCTCCCCACAACTTGCTTTTCTGATGCCGCATTTCCATAAAACAGGAGAGTTTGGCCTTTCTTATTTTTCCTTGTGCCGTCCAGGTTTGAAAATTGTATCAGAGGCAGGATGGAAATCTGGGTGTGCTCCTGCAGGTCAGCAGAACTACATCACTTTCAGTCCCTGGTCCAGGTACTCAAAGCTTGATCCAGCTCTGCACTGCTGACAGCAATGTAGACACACAGACTCCTTCAGAAAACTAACAGCACAGTATAATCAATCCTCCTATTTGATGCACAGTAATCCAGTTAAGAACAAAAAATTATGATGTATGCTAACCACCAGAGTTAATGGCAGTCTGAGTTCAGCCTTGCAGAGCTCTCCTACTGACTCATTGCTCAGGGACTTTTTTTTAACCATCCTCTTTATACTGAGGTTGGGGAATTCCAGTGTGGTGAAAAAAAATTGTCATTCTATTTCACTGTCATAAATTTATGAGGTTTGGTGCCTCCATTTTAAGATCAATGTAGCTCAGATTGGTTATAGTCACTTCTCCACTGAAACTCTGAGAGGTGGACTACCTTCATTTCTGCTGGTCAGATGCCTCACTTAGAGAGACAAAGCCAGAAGCCAAGGGAAGCCAAAGTTGAAGTCAAGCACCTGCCAACACTACAACCTTTGAACTACATTCATAAAGTCCTGGATGTGACATGGTATAGGGAGCAGCCTATCTACCAGGGCTTGTGAGAGCATGGAGCTCTCCTTCCCTCCTCCCTTCCTGCCTTGACTGTGCTTCTACACAACTGTGTCCTACAAAAGATGGCACAGCTGACACCACTGCTGTGCTTTTCTGAAAGACAGTTTATTCTCTTTAAAGTGTGGAGCCTGGCCAAAACAGGACAAGGAGCAAGACATTGTCACAGCATGTCAGATCTGTGCACAGGTAGCACAGACACAGGCCATTTATACAATGCCAGGTCTTGAGTCCATGAGTGCACAAGTTTGGCCCATGGCTATTAAACCATCTAACTGCAGCAGTCTGAAGGTTCTCCTTCAAAAAGCAGCAGTGTGGGGATTTTGGAATATAGAAGTGGCAAGATGATGGATTAGACACTTAGAACACACAGCTAGATTAGAGGCTACAAAGTAGGGTGGAAGGTTTTTCTGAGCGCTTAGCATGAGTGGTCCTTAAGAGCCGTACAGCATAAACTGGGCCTGGACAAAACATGCTCTATGTCATCCAGACCTTTAACAGGTCAAGTCTATGAAATATATAATGAGTTCAAAGCTTCGTCCTGCCTTTCCTCTCAGCTTCCTGCTTGATGCCATTCACAGATTTCCAGCTGTTTCCGAAGGCCATGTACTGCCCTCCCAGTAATCTCCCTTCCAGCAATGTGGCATTTTGGAGGAAGTCCACATGGCTGTGGGCACTGAGCATTGGCAGGCATTACCAGCCTCTGGCACTCTGTGGCCAGTCCTGCCTCGCCCTTTCCAGGTCCTGTGGTCAGGTGGCAGCCATGGGAACCCTACTCCACACACCCACACACTGGCAGGCAGGCGGGAGCAAGCCCAGGTAGGTCCCTTCCTGTTTGGGCTGAGTCGTGATACTGGCTGGAGATTTTCTCTCAGGAGATGATGACAGAGCCAAAGAAAGTCATCTTTCTTACTGTGTGACCTGGGAAAAGAAAACTTTTCCAGAAGTCTGCCCTTCTGTTGAAAAACTTTGTGAGATTTGCACAAATGTGTGTGTGAGAAGGAAAGGTCTCACAGCAAAGCTGCCAGCACCAGACTGGTCCTTTGAATTTAGGAGCTAAGTCCTCTGCACTTTGTGATGGAAGAAAGGTAAGGTGTTTTCATGAAAAGGATCTCCTTTTTTCTGATTTGCTAAACTGAGTAAAAGCAAACCTAAACATGACATCTATATACAGCACAATAAGAAAAACAGAAGTTATGTATTATGCAATTTTTTTTAATTTTAATGACAAAGATGCTTTCATTATATCAGTTTCTTCATACACTTAGAAAAAGCTTCATACACTCTGCAGGTTGCCTTCCAGAAATCATGGTTCTATTGTGCTACTTCAGCTCCTATTTCTTTGAAGGGTTCTAACATTAGAAGAGGCTTATAAACATTGCTGAGAACAACAAAGATAATAATTTTTACCTAGAACTGGGACCTTTTTATATAGAAAACTTGCACACATATACAAAACTCAGTATACACACAGAGGTGCTTTTATAAAAGATAGAAATCGTATTTGCAGCCAAATAGAATCTATATAGCAACACCTATATTTCAAATTAATTAGGTGTAAAGCAATTAATTTTTTTTCAAGTATTCTTCCTAGTACACTTTGTAGACTCCTAACACCAGAGTTTTCCTTTTAAACAAAAGGAACATCCCGCATTTTTAATGTAAGCAAAACCTTACATTAATTAAATAATGCAGGACCATGCATTTAAACAATACCTTTTCTTCAAATAATGACAGCTTTTTTCTCTTGTAATGATTCCTATAGCTGGAGTCTTATATTGCACCTTGTAGTAAACAAGTCGGAAAATGTCTTCCAGTCCTTAACAACCAAAAAAGGCTCAAACTTTTTTAAAGGAAAGACATTGCTAAAAAATTTGTTATTATTCCTTTTGCATATAACTTACTTGAGTTCTGCTGATGAAATTGAGTTCTGCACTTGAGAACTGCTGATGAAAATGCCATTTTAAAGCTTTGTTATTTATGTTATTATTTATGAAAAATATTAAGAAATAATTTTCAAATTACTCTGTGCTATGTCTCTTCCAAATTACCAGTACAGGATTTACTTAGCTCAGCACTATCATTGTAACAGTTTCTACCTTCCTGAGTGCAAGTTTTGCTTTGCTCAGTGTCACAGTTATAAGACTGTTCCACTTCCTGAGAGCTGGAAATAGCTGCCTTCATTTTATTCTCAATTTTATCAGCTACAGCACACAATTTTAACTCTCTCAGGCTGCTTATTAGGGTTCCATAGGCTCCCTTCATCCCATGTCCCTGATACCAGGCTCGAAGCAGCCTAATGTTCTGTTCAGATGTATCACCAGGATAATCCTGAATGATTTGGTCTATGACAGTTTCTGGTATGCGGTGGTGACGAGCAAATTTCTTGACTTGTCTGTGTGTCATCTCTGCCGCAATATCAGCAATGTGGCTGCTCAGGTCAACATCTAGGAGGGTGAAAGGAAATGAATGCACCTGGCTCTTGTATCTTACTGGGTTTTATCACCTGCACTCAGATTTGATACTTGTCCTATCCAAACCAGATTAAGTTTCAGGTATTTGTGAATCAGTATGTTTTATTTGCAATTTTTTACATGGCACGTCTGTTCTTACTTGTTCCTACCAAATGCTATGTATTTCAAAGCTTGCCATCCATATTGCTTTCTACCACCTTAACCAGAGTATCAGTTCCCTCTGTAACCTATTCTGTCCTTCTCTATCATTAAAGTGTGGTCGGTCACCTCTCATGTACCCATTTTTCTCAAAATAGTGTTGGGAGAGGTCCTGAAACAGGACAACTCTTCTGTTGTGATACAGTCTTGGAGCTTATATTCTTTTCCTGTTGTATATCACTCCTGTGGATTTGCCCCTGAACATAATGTAGGTTTGTGAATCTTCAATCCCGCTGTTCCATGTGGGACTGCTCCCTTATCATAATTATCCATGATTACAGAAACACAGTTTGCTGTCTCCTAGTGTCATGCAGAACTGAAATTCACTGGTAGAAAATGAGTAATTGCTTGCTATACATCAGAAATTCCTCCTGAAGCAAGACTTCCATGATGCCACTAAATGCCTTGAGGAGCATTATACGAACTGGTATTTCTTTAGTAAGTGTTTACTTTTGTGCAGGAATGACAGCTCTGGACAGTGACAAAGTCTACACAAAAATACTCTTTTTTCTTAGTCTAAGAGTTACATATGTATATCTGTTTTTTCTTTCTACTGAATTTTGAGAAATTACTTGTCTCTTACCTGTGGGTATGAGAAATGTGTGCTCCTGAAAAAAAAGCAAGAGAAAAATAAGTAGAAACAAGTATTGTAAAACACCGGCTTTGTATAAGAGGCTAAATACATTTAATGACACTTTAATTTTCTTTTAGTTTTGTCCATGACTCCCATTTTATGAGTGAGAGACTCAGATCAGACAGATAAACCTCTTTTGACTTGCTTAAGTTTGGGCAATCACCTCACAATTGCTATTGCCTAAAATTGTGCATGGGGACAGGAATATCCTGGGTTGGTGGAGGCCTGATGATTTATGAAGTTTTGATCTTGGTCATGTGACTTAGGAAGCATTCCAAGAATTCTGAAGAAGTAATACAGGGTTTCTCTTACTTCTCCCAAAAGAGTCCTTGTGGTGAAATTTACTTCCTTCATGTCATAGAAGAGAGGCACACAATGTTTGGGGAGTCCCAGTGTAATTTAAATGGAAAAAAGTTCTTTGCTAAGCAACAATACTTACATGAGGCTCTGGTTTGCAAACTCCTTTGTTTAGGTTCTTATTCATTGTAATACCCTTCTGTTTTCTCATGCCTGAAACAAAAAGAGCATTTTTAAAATCCAGGGCAGGATATCTCACCTTAGGACTCCAAGAATATAAAATTGTATCTGAGTAAGCATCTGAATATCTTATTGAGAGTATAATAGGAAAAAGTAATAGGGAATCACTTACACCAGATTATGGCTCCAGCTGTAGCTAGTAGTGCTACCACAACTCCTAAAGCAATGGCCCACGACAGCGTTCCTGGTTGTTGGAACATTGGAAATTTTACGTGAAAGTTAGCTCAAGGAATGCAATATAGCAGCACACCAAATTTTAAACAAGATAGTGCCAGATTTCAAAAGCCCTCCTGTTGTTTCCTAACAACAAAAGCCAAATAAGGTGAAGACACACCTATCATGAGTTGCACCTAGAAAGGAGTAACAGCTCCTACACCTGCACAGTGATCAAGGGAAAATCATACTCTGCAGGTCAGCACAGGGCCCAGTAGGACTAATGGCCTTAGCTGTCAGGAATCACTATGGCCAGTGCATAGAACAGGACAGTTGCAATTGCCTCTCAAACTACAGCACATGCTGGACCTTGCTAAGTCTTAAAATGGTACCTTTCGTTCCGCACAGAGTGTCTGAAGTTGGAGTACATTGTTTTTCAATTACACCACTTTCACATCTGCAGAAAATATGAACAGAAATTATTACGAGATTTTTTTTCTTTGTGAACTGTGAAGAGAGCAAATCAAAATCTTCTAACATGTTTTAACAGCAAAATATTTCATAGATCAAGATCTTGGGGTTTGGAATTCAATAGGTATGAAGATGGCATGGAAATTTGTGGCAGTGGGAAAATATATGAAATTATTCTTCAGTGTAACAGTAGATCACACAAACACAACGGGAAAGATCAGATGCTTTATCACACTTTTTGAAAAGCATATACAGACTCAGTGGATATATAAGTTTTTCTGCATGCCTTTGGAAAGCCTTTATGGCTGCAAATCGAGTTGACTGAACTAAGTTAGCTCAGGTGCAAAGGAAAATTATCATGCTTTCCCTGAGATTATAGATTATCTTAGCCTCTGTCTTGAAACCAGCTGGAAAAAAATGTGATTACATATTAACAATTTCATATGTAGTGATGAGGGCATTAACTTACATGGTACATGGATTGCAAACTGAACATGACAGAGAACCATTGCAAAAATGGTTCTTTATACAGGCACATTTTGTGTCCTCTTCTGGGGTACAGTCCTTTGCAACTTCCAAACCTAAAAATGAATTCCTTAAAGTGTATTAGTTTGAAAAAACAGATTTCTGCCCACAAGTTCTTGTCCTCAGACTTGCTGCTAGCTCTGCCTCTGCTGGCACTGGCGAGGCTTAACTTTATAATGCACACACAGAGCTTTTCTGAGGAGCCAGGCTGCTGGAGCACTGTTATCTCTGACTGGGAGCTGTCAGAGAGACCTCTGCTGGAGGAGAGCTCAGGAAACTGATCACACAACAAAGTTCTCGCCAGAAGAGGACTCATTCGGCACTGCCAAATCCCAGCTTCTTTTTCCCATTCAGAAGTGTAAAGCCAGCAGGAAACTCAGAAGATCACACAGTCAATCTTCCCACTTGATAATGGAGATGGTTCTTTGCACTCTCTGACAGACAAGAAGTTTTACCTGTCCTTGAGACCTCCAATTATACGCTCTCTTTTTAGCTAACATATCTATGTTAAGTATTCTTCATAAGAATCAAAACAAATTCATTCATTTTCTCCTATCCTCAGTATATAAAATGATGCTATCTCCATCTATGAAAAAAAACTGCATTAAAAATTACTCGATCGACTATGAAAGCTATTTTCATAGGCATATAAAAATAAAATGAATTTTTGAGTTACTAAATTCAATGCCCTGCTGTAATTTGAAACCACTTCATGCTTCAAAATTTGATGAAGCTCTACTGTGAAACTGGTGTTAAAGCAACTCACAGAAATAGGAGACATGAATGATCATAAGAATGATTCACATGGAACTTCAGTGGTAATTTTCCTCTTGCCTAATGTCAGTCTACTGACTCATCTTGAACTACATTATTGTCCACTGAATATTGTCACTAGCCATCCCATTACCCTTTTCCTCTCTTCAGCTTAAATGATTGTGACACAGTATAAAATATTGAATCATTTTTTTCTAGCCTGTTTCATCACCCACGTAAAAATGCTTATTATAGTAGCAAATGAGAGGAAAGATTTTCTATCCATATTGAGGGCCCAAGGGGAGAGGAGAGCACTAGAAATTGATATTACCATAGGTGATCTGAGTACAACCATTTTGGAGTTAAGAACTGTCTCTCCACTCACCAAACTTGATTTTGGGTGTGAGGAATGAAGAACTATCATCCCCTAAATCCAAGGAGAGCAGATCTACAGGATACCTGGTGGAACTGGTAGGAGATAATTTTAATGGATTAAAAGAAAAAAAAAAATCTGTGATGGGTATTTATGCAACAGGTAGTGAATTTCTGCTGTCACCCAGCAGATTCATGAACAAAGAGCTCATAAATAGACACTGAAATGACTAGGTAGGGATGTATCTTCTAATGTCCTTTCCCACAGCTGTGGGTGCTGATGGACTGCAGGGAATAGACCACAGAATGCAGTCAGGTTTGTTTGTGTTATCTCTAAATAGCACCACTTGCCTCTCCTGCTGAATGCAGAATACTGGGGTAGGTGGGCCTCTGGTCTGACCCAGCAGGGCTTGCCTTGTCTTATACGTGCATCCCACTCAATATCTTGAGTGTTTCAAAAGACAACAATCTATTTTAATAATATTATCAATTACTACAATTGAAAGACTACAAAAGAAACTGTCATTGCTTCTTACACTCCCCTTTTAAACAGAGGGTGAAGAAGAGGGAGAACTTGTCTTCCTTGACCTAAGCAATTTGTAGTGTCTGCTTTGCAAGGACTTTGGCTAAGCAGATATAAGGAGAAATAATGGACCAACTATTGTCTTCCTACTTTGTGGTTGATGAAAGGGAACTGAAGGATAAACTTATGACTTTCTCAAGAATTCATTCATGTTCTACCACTAAAAGTTTTGAATCTACATGCTAACCATGATTCAGGTGTTGTGGAGAGTTTTCAGTGAAATCCTGTATGAAAGAAGAGTCATTGCTACAGTTGCTATTTCTATGGACATACCAAATTTGCTATCGCACAATCTGCATCTCCTACACTTGTCCGAGTCATTGGGGTGATCCATGAATTCCTTTCCTTTCTTACATGGAACGCAGTGTTTGATTCTATCTGTTGGGCAGGAGACATTTTTAACAAAACCTGTAGAGATAGAAAACCAACAATTTAGAGAGAAGCCACCAGCTCTAAGACTTACATCAGAATTTCATTTTTTATCCTTAATAGTTTTTGATTGCAAATATGGAATCTATATTCTTTGTGCATGTGTAGATGCACTTCAGGAATGTAGTATACACAACATCTGATTATCCCCACTCTTCCTACAACTTAATACTGAAGGAGAACACACCAGACAAAACTGCACATGAAAAATTGGAAAACCCATGAAGGTATGGAATCTTGTAGGCAAAAGCGTGTGTTTTCACTTTTTTAACCTCTTTAAAATATGTGTATCTTAATTCTTGGCTCTTTTGTAACAAGCATTTTATGAGACAACTACTGTCTCTAGTGAGAAGTTATTGGTGCACTGAGCTCAAGAAATATTTTGGAAGTGGCTTATATCCTGTAACAAAAAAAGATACAGCTAGAATGAAGCACTGCATCCAGGAAAACACGTCATGCCACTTCAGTATCCCATCACAAAGTGATTCTGCTGTTAATGACTGCTCAACAGTCTTAAAATAATACTCACCACTTTCACATTTCTTGCAACACTGAGTATCTAAATTGTATTCATCCTCATTACACATAATTTCCCTCCTGGCAATGATCCTCCTATTGTACCTCATTAGGGCTTCAGTATCATTTTTGCACTGTGTTTCAATAATAATTAATGCAGCCACCTATGAGAGAAGAACAAAAAATTAGACAAAAAAAACCTGTTTAGGAATATAGGTGTGCTTTAGTTCAAGCACATTAATAGTGTTACTCTATAACTAAACATATTGATACTCAATCCCTTATTAAAACTGTTTATTAAAACTCATTTAGATTTAATGGAGTATGAGGGCCCATATTAAAGCCATGAACCCTACCACTACAGACATTCTTCTTTCAAATTAATTTACAGCAGATGCATTTCTTTGAATTTCTTTGCACTGTCAAGTTAAATTGCATAGTGCTTGGGGGGTTTTTTTGTTTGTTTTATTCCTGTTACTAGTCAGTAAGAGTTCTACTAATGGTCCCTGCCCTGCCACTCATGATAATAATAAAGCACTGTGGCCCAGAGGCCAAACCTTTTTTTTTTCCTATTTTGGAATAAGGTGGAAGAATGATAAGAATAAATCTGGCATAGTTGGCCTTCTTCTCAGCAACATTTTCTGGGGAATTCTGTATCTACTCTGCATGCACTAAATATGAGATGTCTGTATAATAGAGCTATGGATGCTGACGATAATTTCAGTTAGATGCAGAGAAATTTTTATTCTAAATTACTGAAGAATCAGTTTGGATATCAAACTGGGTTCTCAAGAGAAGGAAATGTTATCTGTTGCTAACTAAGTGATGAAACCAATATGACCATTGCCTTCTAGAGATAGACACTTCTTTTGATCCTATAGTCTATTCAGAAGGGAGAAGGTGGAAAGCCTTTTATTTCCTTAGCATCTATCTGTTTAATATGTATATAATATTAGTTACTAGACTGAAATTAAGAAGGCCTTTCTTTGCACCTGGAGGTGAAGCTCCAGCAGCAGAAAGAGCATATTAGCACTTGAGGAACTGTGGGTACGGATGCTCAGCCCATCACTTCTCCTGTTTGGTGCTGTCTCTTCCTTTGCTGCTGAAGCTTTCAGGGTGCTCTCCTCTGAATCCCAGTGTAATGATGTAAAAAAATTAAAGTCTCCACAGAAGCTTTCAAATGGATATGTCAAATTAGTGTCATTTGTTTTCCTTTTGCTAGGAGAACTGTCTCCCTAAACACTGGATTAGAAAGGCCAATTAAAAAAATAATTACTAAAATATAGTCAGGGATACAACCAGTCTGGTTTGGTTTTTCCTAAAGCACTATGAAGAAAATGTCCAGAGAGTCGTGCAGAAAATAGAGTATAATCAAAGAAGGAAATCTATTTCTAAATTACTAATATCAGTAAAACTTTGCTGATTTTACCAAATACTTGCAAACACAGTGTGTGCAGAGACATGTGTTCCCTCACATGAACAAAGCTCTCTGCCTCTTGTTTATGCTTTTATACAAATGAGCTATGCTGGTACGAGGGGCTGTAGAAACATAACATTTTTGGATGGATGCCCTCTGCTCCTGCTCACAGAGATGAACTTCCTGGTACACTTACAAGAAGTGGGGGTCACTTCTCAGAATTTGACACTTAAACAGCAACAAACACCTACACTGGTTCTGCCTGTAGGGATGTCTTACAATGTCTTCCTGTAGAAGGAATAATGATAAAACTGTGAAAACTTTTTTTCAAAGCAACACCCTATTTTTTTCAAACTTTTTTTCTCCTCCTGGATTTGTACCCTCTCAAAAGCAATCCATTTGCTATTTACAAATGTTGGTGTGTCTTATTGGAAAAAAGAAACGAAAAAGAGTCGATAGTCATTTGGCTTCCTGTGTACACCTTAGTTGCTTTTTCTGTTGTCACTGAGCAGTAAACACTAATATCAGAAGGGAAGGAGTTTAGGGGCTTTTATACAGGCAGGGATGACAGGTGCTTTTTTATGACACATACACTCAAGCAGTGGCTGTATGTTTTCAGCCTAAAATGACTCACAGAGGCTCTCTTTTAACTTTCTCAACCTAAAAAAAATAGTTTTCATTTCTAAACTGAAGTCTTAGATTGCACTAAGCAGTCAGTGGGAATAAGATCAATAGGTTGGGGACACCTACCCTTAGCAGAATCCATAAAAATAATCATATGAGCCCAAATTTTCTGGTTTCTCTCGATTTGCATTGCCCAGGCAATGAAAAGAGTTTTCTACCTGCTCCCTCTCCTTCATTCCAACAGAGTCCTCCAAAATGCTTTCACTAACTGATATTTGCTAAGGACACGTATTAAACCTGGTTTTGCCTGCATTTCTAGGGCACAGTGACAAGACTTTAATCTCTTTGAATACTCATGTCATTTTGGGATTCTCAGACCTCCAGTTTCTCCTCTGGGATCAGGGGATTCTTCATTACATGTCAGTCTATTTCAGCTGAATATCTTCTGCAAGACATGGCTTATAGGTATGTAATCTCAGCCTTGAAAGTGTGTGAACATGTAATTTGCATACAGGACTTTTTAAAACTTTACAATGTTAACACTGCGAGGGAAAAAAGTCACTGCTTTCTCCTATTATCTTTATAATGCATTTTATTTTTAACAAGCCATTCTCCCATTTCTAATCCATAAATTCTGATGAATGAGAAGGCTGATGACACAGAATGTGGTCCTTTTATTTTCCACTCCACATTTGGTACATGGACCAAGGTGCATGAGCTCATCAGGGGCTTTCTAAGTGTTAAAAAAGGAGGAGGGGGGGATTTTTCTTACCTTTTTTTTCCCTCGTGGAAGTTGGGTTGCTAGAACTAGCTTCATTTTAATATCCTTTTCTCTGTAATTAATCTCCCTTGTATTAACTCTGTCAGGATGGCATTTTCAAAGAGTAATTTCACTCAAAGAGTAATCTTAAGAGGATTCTCTACTTCAATTCTTTCACTATAAAAAGAAATTTCTGCTTCCAAAATCTCCAGTATCATTTTTCCTCCAACTCTTTTTTTCTTCTCCCACCAAGGCAGAATCTCATAGTTAGCACCAAAATAACCTCTAAAAATAATATTTCACATTCTAAAATCTTTTATTAAAAGAACAAAAAGAATCCAGTTCCATTTTTTAAAGCCCAACAATGGGAGTTGGTATTTCTCCACAACTAGAAGTATCCTAAGCTTTTTAAATTCAAGGAAAATGCATGTGTTTAGTGCCTATGAGAGCAAATAGCCTCAGCTACTTTCCAGCATCTTGAAACCCTCACCGTCCAAATTCAATCCACTACTCTTTCACATCTCAGCTGACTCACATGCAAATTGCAACAATATATTGGGCCTGGGAGTTGTATGATTGGTTATTTTTTTGGGTTTCGTTTTTTAGAAGTACTGTACTAGTGAGCACCTAGTAAATACTGCACAATTTGGAGAGTTGGGAGTTCTCACCTCACTTTGTTGCAGCTAAAGATGAATTGGAGCTGGACAGATAGAAATTTAGCAACTCTTCCCCTTTCCCTTTTGTAACGCAATATGGTTTTCTTATGACTTTCTCTTTTTTCAGTGAGTTACTGCAAAGATAAATGTAGTTACTGTAGAAACATGCACAGACATGTTTTCAGAATTGGGGCCCTTATACTTTTCACTTGAGTCTTGGGTCATCCCATCATTTTATGGCTGTTTATGCACATACATGTATTAGTTTTCCATGATATGAGGAAGAAAGATCAATGCTCAAGGTTGGAGCTCTGTTTTCAAAGGCATGTCATCTGAACTTCCATAAAACTGCCTGCTCTGTAGTCATATCAGACAATTACAAAATATTTAGATAACAGTTCACTCTCTGGTCTGTTCCTTTAGAGTGTTGTCTGAGGATGATTTTGTGATGATACTTTATTCTCTAATCACGTGCTGTATGCCCTGAAATGGCTGCTGTAGCTCTGCTGTGAACCAGGGGGCAGGGCTGGAGCCTGGGAACGCAGGGTGGGTTTCGTTCAAGCTCACTCTCCAGCGTGCTTCGGGCACAGCCAGGGATTGTTAGTTCTTTGCCTTTGCTGGATTAGTTTTTTCACTTGCTTAGGCAAGAAGCTGTTTTTTTCCTTTCCCCACCTTTTTCTCTGGACTCCAGCAGACATCCTTCAGTTGCTTCTTTTTGGTTGTTTTTTTTTCCCATGAACTGGCTTGGTTTGGCTTTTTTTTGCACTCCAGGGAGCCCTGGCCAGTTGGAAGCCCCAGAAAGACTGAGCCAACAAAAGAAAGGAAACTAAAACCCACCAGTTTTGCCTGCTGTGAGGAGCACACCAAAGCCAGAAGCTCAACAGGTTCCTATCTATTTTTTGCCTGAGATGCTGTGTGGACTCTTCCTATCCCGGAGACAAAGTGAGCAGCTGCTGTCTTTGCCTCCTGGCCATGCGCCTGGGTGAGTGTTGGGGTGTAAAGTTCAATTTTTTTCTTTTCTGTGCCTTGTGGGTATGTTACTTTGTTAATAAACAGGGGCTTTTTTCACTTTCACTCCCTGGTATCAATTTCTCTCCTTGGCAAAAAGGGATTATTTGAGTCCTTCTCTTTAGACGAAATGTTCATTCCTGAGTGTGTCTCCTAAAATTTGTCTCTCAACTGAGACAATTGTGTCTCTCAATGGTACATAGTTTTGTAGCTTTTTCTACAGGGAGAACTCAGATGTTTTCTAACTGCACAGACCACTGCTATTTTTTCATGACTATTCCTAAAAACTGCTTTTCCTTGAGTGCAGCGTGGAGTTCCATGCAAAATTGAGGTCTCATTCAACAAACTATTTTCATATTCTTTATGAAGAATATGAAAATTTAACCAAAATAATATGTCAGACTCTGATCACATTTACTATTTGATAAGTAGTGAAACAACATGAAAATTAAAACAAATAACTTTTTTAAAACAGAAATTTTGTAGGAATGCTACAGTCTTTCTAAGGTGTACTGAAATTTGGAAACAATTGGAAAATAACACTATATATTATGGAAAATAAAATTATATATTTTCTGGAGCAGTGTTATAAAATAAAGTATTTTTAATCTTAATATATATTCTGAATAGTTCCGACATGCTGAACTATAATGACATTTCTGTCACTAGTTGGCTGCTCCCATACGGGAACAGGTCAGCAGATGAACTTCCTATTTATTTAATTGTGCTTTGATGACTTGTGCAGGGGCATGGATAGTTCTCTGAAACACTTTAAATAATTTACTACCTGTTATGCAGTAAATCAGATCACAATTTGAGTGGTTTATATATTAAGACTTGGTTTTAAATGCAAAACAAACTGCGTTTGTTGGCAATATAACCACACTGAGAAGAGACTTCGAATGTCAGCTCCAGTGAGATGTCTCTGGAGCGGGAGAATTGGGGCTGGGGAAGCAATGCAATACTGCACCCACACTTCCAGGCAGGTGGTGGCTCTGCTATGCAGCAGGGCTCCATGCCACCGGCCTCATCCCCCCCTCTCCAGGCCTGGGGGAGCAGGGCTGCCTCGGGGCAGCTCTGCCAGAGCGCAGGCCGAGCCAAGTGCCCCTAGATCTCATGCCCTGGAGCTTCCTGCCACTACAGCTCTTCGGCGTAATGCACTTTTACCAGTGAAGATCACTGTGCCGGCCACTGACACACTTCCTTACTTTTCCTGTTCTCGGCAGCCGTTCAAAATGGATCTTTGTGAAGATAACTTTATTGATGAGAGTGAGATACGAGGCCGAAGCTCTCAGAAGTTGCAGGGACTCGTAGTGTGTGCGCATGGCATGATTCAGGCGAGAGGGGAAGGCCCTGCCCTATTGCTTCCAGTAAATGCTGCACACTCTGTCGCCAGGCTTGGACTAATCCTCTAGCTTCTCCTGGGCCACTATCATAGTGGTTCAAACTCCTCCCCCACAAGTACTTGCTTTTATGCTGCTTTAGCAACTTGCCCTCTCAGGGATCCGCTGATCCCGTGCAGTGCAGGTCGGCTCCCACCGAGCCCGGTTTTAGCCCGGGCAGGTCCCGCACCTCCCCGTCCTGGCACTGCGGGGTCGCTCCACCTGCCCCGCCCGCGTCGCCAGCGGCTATGGGTGGCTGCGGATGAAGGTCCCTGGGTCCCCCCACCTACAGCTCACGATCCAGTGTCCCAGACAGCCACCTGCATCCATCCCCCTTTTCTTCCGTCCCCTTTTCCACAACACGCGCTCCACTTAGCGCCCTCAGAAGTGCCTGAACTTGAAGGCGAGCTTTTTCCACTTAAAACATCGACTAACATCGAAGTGTCGGTAGCAAGTTCGTCGCGGCCGGCGGCGAGCAGCAACCGGGCAGCCCTCCTCCCCCGGCGGAGCCGCACTCACCGCTCGCCCCCGCACCGCTCGTCCCCGCACCGCTCGCCCCCGCACCGCTCGTCCCCGCACTCCTCGTCCCCGCACCGCTCGTCCCCGCACCGCTCGTCCCCGCCCGGCCCCGCCTTCCCCGCGCTGTCCCGCTCGGGCGGACACTTACGAGGAGCAGGGGAAGGAGCCCCCGGGTCATGTCGCCGCTGTCCTGCACCTTCCCCGTGCCGCCGCTGCCCAGCACTGCTCCGCGCCTTCCGGCAAAGCGAAAGTCCCTCCCGACGGGACAGCCGGACCTGCCCGCGTCCTGCCCACACGGCTCCTCCCATGCTGGCGAACACGGCCCGCCCCACCCCCTGGCACGGCACGGCACGGCACGGCCTGGGCCGGGGTGCGGCGGGGTCGGCGGTGGTGCCGGGCAGCGCTGCCGCTGCCCCGCGGGAGCTCGGTTGCGGTGATCCGGCCCCGGAGAGAGGCTCCGGCCGCCTGGCGAGCCGCGGGCACCGGCGGGACAGCCCCGCGCTCAGTGCCAGAGCCCCGCGGTGACAGGGAACAAGGACACGGAGGCTCCGCTCGGGTGTCCCGGGCGCCGCGGGGATCGCGGATGCTGGGTCGGGGACACCCACTCGGTAGCTTGTGGATGCCAGGCGCGGCCCCGAGGTCACGAAGCCAACTGCCTTAGTTCTGGGAATCAGGCATTCCATTCCTGTGCTTCAGCTGCTAGGAGGAGCAATTGCCTCCCCACCCAGGGCAGAAGCTCTGCTTTTGTAGTACTGGCGAGGGCAAGCTTGGGACAGGCAGTCCCGTATGGGTGGGATGGAGCAGGCGCTCATAGCAGGCGAAACTCACTGTAGCAGAGGGTATTGCCCTTTGCTGTCTTATTGAAAGGATTGCTTAAGCCCGTGACTTCTATTTTGTAGCTACTTCCAGTCACTTCTTGCGTTTTTCCTGCAAGCTTTCAGTGGTTTGAAATGCTGGTAGTCTGGCCTCCTTTGTAGAGTTAGAAATAACATGACGGCGTTAGTTACCGATACGTGTTCTGATCTTTCATGTTTTGACATGATGCCTTGGCAGGACCATGGTTGCAATTGAACTAGCATTTTCATTTTAAACACCATTTTTCAGTGGTTTATGACTCAGATTTTCAAAAAGCCTTCAGCTTTTCTGCTGGTATGGCTCTTTGCTGCAACACATAACATCAACAAAAAATAGCTACTGTTTTAAATACTTCAGGCCTTTTAACCACTTCCGTATAAACCAAAAGGTACCGCTGACACATTTTTAGAGATGCTGCATTTGGAGTACCCTTGAACAATCAGCTTTTTCCCTTCCCAGTGGCAGTATGGAATATAACAAACGAGAGGCACCTCTCTTGGGTGCAGTGCCTGGGTTACATGTCTCTAGTTCCTACTGGGCAAACCCAAATCAGCATGTCTGTGAGGATGCTAAATTTAGCGGAAATTTGCGTGCGGGTAAGGGTGGAGTAGGGACTGCAAGCAATGTTGTCCGGATCTGGATGGCTGCTGCAGCAGAAAGCTTGGTAGAATAGTTTTCAAGTCCATCACTCAAGGGGATTGTGTTTTGTCCTAAAATCAAAACCTTATATGACTGGGCCCCCAGCAGGCATCGCTCAGGGTTCAGCGACACCTCGATGTGCCTCTTCTACTATTTATCCGATGTCTTCTGCTGATGTCACTCAAGCCTATTAGGTGCATGTGGTTTGCACTCCTCCCTGCCCCCCCGGGTGTGATGACTGTGTTCATGTAGCTGCTTCGGGGTGGAGTGCTTTTGTCTTGGAAGGGAGCTTTGAGAGACGTTTGAGAAGCCACCAGATTCATGTCAAAATAACAGTATCTGCATGTGACTTGAAGTCATAGCTTATGTAGTTAATAGGTGCAGTTGTGTGGGGGTTTTATACATGTAATCAAGAAAGAGAAATGTGTTTGGAGGACTTTTTGTTGTTTGACTATTCTGAGTTGGTATCAGGCCAACTATAAGGCCAGTGTTTTTACCTTTACTCATCTTTGCATCTTAGCAGCTTCTTTTTTGCTGGTAAAAGTGGCAACATTGACTCTTTACTCATCCTTCATCTAAAGCCTAATTCAGATGTCAGCAGCAGCCTGCTAAGCAGTAGAGGCTCTGCAGTATTTCTCTGCCAGCAGATGGCCTTGTGCCTCTCTTAATGTGGGAACAAGGATCATATTGGGGTGGGATCAAATTCGAGGAACAGTTAACACACACTTTTTAGCTCCTTTGCAATTCCACCTTTGAAAATGCAAGATTTTGGAATTAAAGTGAAAATTTTGAAATTTTTTTACTCTGCTGATTTGGTTTGTGTGTGTTTTGTTTCTTTTTTCCCCTTGTAATTGTTGTCCTATGTCTATACATGTACACTGGTCATAGGAAATTCTCGTCTGTGCAGAACCACTCTAGGAATAAATCTGGACACATATGGTCACGGTATTCTGGCACTTAGTATTGATGAATTGGAATCAGTATCCTTGTCTTAACTGGCATCGAACCTTTTCTTCCCTCTACAGAAAGCTGCTTGCACCTAAAGAAGCTGACTCTCTTGGTGTATTATGACATTATGGATTGCTAGATTTTTGAGAAGATTAATTTAGCCAGTCTCTCCAGGTGAAGAAAAATTTGTCAAGGTGCAAAAAAACATAATTGAGGGCCCAGAGCCCTGTGTATTTTATTAGTCTCACATAATAATGTTGAATCCGTATTTATATTCCAGAAGGAAAATAAGAGGAAGAATAAGATCTGACTTGCTTTCTACTACTTTTTTCATGTTAAATTACTAGAGATTCTATCATTTAAATAAAAAATATTTGGTTTATTGTCTGTCTTTTGTGTTATTTTGCTTTTCTCTTTTTTGTCTCCCTTCCCTCATGTATGTTCAGAACAACCAAGCTACTTTTGACTTTTTGTTCAAGTACTAGAATGAGTGATCCATTACACATGCAGCTGTATTGAATCTCCTTCATCTGTGATTCAAACCTCCCAGTAACGTGACTCTTGTCCCAAGCAGCAGCTAACACTATTGGGAGATGATCAGAGTGGCATCAGTCTTTAAATAATCACCTCTTACTCAGTACAGTTTTATGATGGTTTTATTGTTTTCCAGATCTTCTGTGAAACATTAAAACAGTGACCTTGCTCCACGCTTTGCATTATGGTCTCATAGACCGAAAAAGATCTGTAACTGCTGTAACTATTGGCTATTTATTGCAATATGGTATGGCCAGACTCTGACAACTGAAGGTTCCCCTTCTCCCTTTTTTTCATAAACCACTATATGCTACTTACAATCACCTGCAATTGTGGTGTAGCGAGAGGTTCTTGGTCAGATGATGTGGTAGCAAAATGCTTTGTTGGCCCTAACACCCTGTTCTGCTTGTGGAGAAGCTGATATGACAGCACAGAAGAGGGAAAGTAGGGTGTGACCAGAGAGGTTTATGAAGACCCTGTGGGGTTTTTCATAAGGGTGCTGCCTGGTGTTACATCAAATCACAGATCAGCGTGTTCTGGCATGCAGGATGTTTCTTTAAGAAGTATTAGTGATCTGATACACCAGCCTGTGGAGCCATAGATGCTTCTGTTTATCTGAAAAAATCCCCCACACTAGCAAGAAAACAGAATGGAAACAAAAAAACAGCCTAGAACAAAACAGTGGAAAACGAAACTTGTAGCAAGTCACTTTGTCTCCTCTAGCAGTTCTCCTCTGTAGAGGGTGATAAAGGAGAACTGGGCATAGAACTGGGGATAGAACTGTCATTCTAAAAGAAAATTGAAACAGATGTGTGTCCTTTTTCTCATAATTCCACTTCCCGACACAACCCTGGATCCATGCTTTTGTTAACAGACCCAGTTTTATGACGTCAATGCATTCTTCACAGCAGAGAAAAAAAAATTTTTTTCAAAAAAACTGAGCATTTCCTTAGACTGGAAAAGCAAATTGGCTGGATGCCTGGTGGCTCCTACAGCCAATCACTATAACCTTACCATAAATGTAGATGTGTTTCTGTCTTAGGGTTGATTATTGACTTTATTTTAGACATGGGACCATCCTGTCCCAGTCCTCTGTGTGTTCACTGTACAAGGGGGTGCTGAGATACTGAATGCTGCAATATTTACCAAATATTTTGCACATTACATGGGCTCACATAAAATTTGACTTTGTGACTTGATAGATTGTAAATGCATCTGTTTCAGTTGTTTTGCAGAACTCTGTATCCATCCAAATCGTTCAGCAGGCAGCTTTGCTTCAGAGCCTGGCTAGTGATCTTTTATCTTTTTTTCAAGCTGATTGGTTTTATTCCTTTTTTAAATATGCTGTTACTCAGATAATGCTTTATACTTGCAAAGCTTGGTGTACAGCAAATGCTAACTGTTAAATGTGTCACAGATCAACTGTAAAAGCTTTTGAGATAATGTGCTAGGGATGCTAGATGTTCTCTAGAGGTGAGTGAGAAAGTGTTCAAACCTTTTCCCTTCAGGTACTGCCTGGACAGAACATTGCTATTTAATTTGTGGGTTTCTTGTATTTGTGAGATAAATCCAATGCTGAATCCTTGTGCTAAGGATGAAAGAAGAAAAATAGGTAGAGAAATGTCTGGAGTTAAAAGGTAAATGTGAATAAAAGGAGATCTTTGGTTCTGCTTTTGACCCTTAATCTGAAGATGGCCTTAACAGGTGCACCAGATGGCTTCATTTCCCATGTTGAGTAGGTGATGCTCAAAGAACCACCCTCCAAGGAAGTTTTCATTATAATTTTAAAGTAAACTAAGACAAATTCTATTAAACATGGTAGTGAGAAGGAGAAGCTAAAGAAATATTTTAAAGGGTCTTAGCATGCTGTAGTTTCTGATATAGTAAGAAATATTGCGTCTTTGGAATTCAGTTGCAGTGGTTTCCTTTGCTCTGTCATGTTTCTCTTTCCGGGGTACCATCTGACAAGTGACACTAGCTGACTTACATAAAAGCAGTGCCTTGTGGCTGCGACTCCAAACGCTCTTGTTTTGGTTTCTTTTGATATCACTTAACCTTTGAAATTCTTTGGGGGTGGGGAAAACATGACAGCGATGTGAAAAGTGTTATCCCTCCCACTAACATCTCAGATGCAGTTTGGCGTCTGCCGTAGTATCAAACGTTCTTCAGAGCCAGAACAGGATGCGGTGATCTTGCTCTGAATGTTTGTCTCCTGGGCACTGCTACGTTCTTGTAAGCAGGACTTGTGCTTCAGGTAGATGTTCAACAGCAGAGAGGGGCTGTTGTGGTAGGAACAAAGTTTGGGGGTCAGAGAGTTATCACTGTTCCCTGCCTTCATCTACTCGCCCACTTCTGCCACACATTTGCACAAACAGAAGAGAGGCCTGGGTAGCTGATGAAGCTACAGGAGTGAGTCATATCGTGTCTATTCAGCTGCACAGCCCACTGCATAGGAAGGTTTTATGAGTTGTAGCAAATGAGTTGAGTATGTAGTACAGACTGATTTAAATTTCTGTCAAAATGCAGTGGATTGTTTTCTGTCAGTGGTTCTCATCAGCAATTAAATGGTGTGCTTAGATAGCTGTGAATCTCCAAGGGTGGTCATAACAAGAAGGGATAGAGTGATGTTAGTTGTCTGAAGCATTCTGTTAAATTCCCAGATAAGACATCAGTTATTTTTCAGCTGAATAATTTCTCAAATACTTCATGAAATCTGTATTTTGAAGGAGGCATCGTTTCCACACAGAACAATTGCTACCTCTCCTACTGTCAGCCAGCTCAGATGCAGGAATGGGAGACTGGATGAGGGACTGAAGAGGGATGGACAGCAGAACATGCATTTCTGCTTGCCTAGGATGGGCAAGAGAGTCTAGTGCTAGTGCAAGCCATGGCTTTTAAAGCCACAGGTTTCCTGTATGTTTCTCCCAGCTTGGGTATGCTCAGAAACTTCCCTGCCTAGAGCTAGCCAGCTGAGAGGAGAGCAGTTCCTCAGTTTCATGTGAGAAATGAAGAGGAACTCATATGCCTTTGCTGTAAGTGTAGGGAAATGGTCTCTTCTTCCAGAAGCAGAGGTTTTGGACTGAATTCTCAGCTTTCATTTATTCACTTCAGAGAGACATGATTTTTTTTTGAGATCAATGGTAATTTTGATATTGCCTTGATTGAAGTTACGATTTCACTATATATGTATAAAGTGTATGTAAAAATACATTATGTCAATATCTGGGGACTTCCCTCTCTCTAGAGGCTGGCAACCAACCCCTTCTCCATCAGCTTCCTGAAGGGGCAGCCTGGTCTGCCCTGCACAGGGCACATGGCAGAGCCTGGAGTGTCACAGCTTGGTGCAGTGGAAGGCTGTTGATACATGGAGCTTATTCCTTGCACTCCCAACTACTGTCCTACTACTCCTGAGTGACCTGGTACAAACCCCACGTTTTCATTTTAGGAGCCCCACCTGAAAAACAGGATCTGACCAAAACAAGTTGCAAAAGAATAACTGTAAGTTATTAAAAGCAAGGTGATAGGGAAGGTTCAGCCCTCATGAAAATAGCAGCTTGTACTGTGTATGCAGAGTAAAAGAGCACAGATGTTAGCCCTTTTTCCCAACTGTGGTCATCCCCTGTTCCTTCCAGCCCCTTTTCCTGAAAGGCCTGGCCATTTGCAGTGCAAATGGTGTTCAGTTTCTACTGCAATAAAATGCTGTAGCAACACAGTTTTATTTAAATGAGATTCAGGAAGGAGGACATGTTTGTGCTGAAGATCTGCTAATTGCATCATTTTCTCCTTGTATTAAACAATGTGTTCTTGCTGTGTAGTGCAGAGTAATCAGCATGCAAGGAAATGATTTATATTATATTGAAGAGGTCTGAGCATTTGACCTTGTAAATGAATTCCCAGACACAGCTAAAAACAATGGTAAGTAACAGGCTGTAACTAGGAAGCTGGAAGAGCTGTACATAGTTCTGGTACCCTGATGTGGACACTATCCAAGCATTTTCGGGATCCTTGTACAACAGTGTTTTGCAGCAGTGAAAGGACTTACTATGCCTTCAACAAGTTACTAGCAAGGAACTGAAAGAAAGAGAAACTTGGGAAGTGCTTACAGGACTGACAACATGGTAGAAACTACAATTCTGAGACCTTGTCTTTCTTTTTGTGGTGTTACTGGCTTACAAGAAGAACAGAAATAGATCAAAATGCAGTTGAGTTTGCAGAAATCTCCCACTTGCAGGTTAGAGCTGAGTCCTGACAGTTTTCCTCCCCTACAAGACCAGTGGCACAACAATTAGTCCTGAAATGGGCTGGAATGAGGAAGAACTTTACAGAAGACTCGAGTTTTTTCATGTTTTGGGAGGATGGTTATGTTTGTTTCAGAATTATATATCTAAATCTTGCTTGCAGTTATAAAAGGAAAAGAACAAAATTTTGTTCTTTGGCCTGAAAGGGAATTTAAACAAACAGTTAAAGCTGGGCATGGAAAACACATTTAGTGTAAAAGAAAACCCAAAGTTTGATTGGGAAATGCTTTTACACTTTCAGAAAACTAACCAAATTATTGAACAAAAAATAGCATGTTTTCTGTACTTTTCCATAGTTCTTACGACTGCCTGTAAGAAAGAGGAAGAAGAAACTACCTTATGTAACTAAGATGTGTCTGCAAAGCAAGGACCAAAAGCCTGCCTGCTTCAGTTTTCTTGTAAGGCCTTTGCATCATTTGGGGAGCAGTTTATAAACTGGACATGCTAGAGCATGAGACATAGCTGTGTGCTAAATGACCAACCATCATCAGCTGTCAGTCTCCTGGGGTACCACACTTTGTAGCAGGAGGATTTTCCAGGCCTGAGGAGCAGCCAGGATGAGTGCAGGAAGGTTTGACAGAGCATGTTGATGCTGCACATGGGGCAGAGGAGAGCACACCATGTCCCTCGGTGTGTTTTCATCTGTCAAAACAACATTCAGCAAAAGTGCCTTGGGGGGATGGGGTAGGAATCCTTCTGCAAAGAGCCACCTCAGGGCTTCATATTATAAACAGGATTCTGTTGGGGAGGACTCTGTTTTGTCTTAGATCTTTAATGTAGGCTGTAGCAAGTTATAAAAATACATACACACTCACACACATTTTATCTGTGGCATTGTTCTGTGACTCATGTTACCGTTCAGATCACTGATAAAGGAATTAAGGTGTATAGCCAGTGGTGGGTCCCACAGAATTCCACCCACTCAGCAGTGATTTCCCTGCACTATTTTGCTGTAAGATTTCAACTTCAGAGGCAGTTCTCATGCTACTCTGCATATGTTGGACCTGCAGTGGGATGTTTTTTAATATTTTAGAATGTAAAGGGGTTCAGACAGCTTTTACAACTATGTTTATATTTCTCAAAACAATTTGGAAGAAGTTGTTTTTTATAGCTTTATTCTCAATGTTTATTATTTTCTTTATATATAATTTTTTTAGATTTTTTAAAAAATAATTTGAATTCTGTATTGGCAGCTGTGATAGGTTGACTTAGAGTGGTGTGTTCATCTGGCAAGTTTGTAATTAGCTACTTCTTGTCATTACATGCTTGAAATTTTTGTTAGACTGCCTTTCTTCCTGGGGAAAACCCCTCAAGCGTTTTTAAGGACTAATGAAAGTAAGTGTTGATTGTTCTGGAAGAACTTTGGCCTATTCTTTGTAACACCTGTGTGGATGCAGGCTATTCATGCCTGCTGCAATGTCCATGACCAACTCTATTTATGGCCCTTTTAGCATCCTATCACAGTGGAGTTGAAATCCAAAGAAGCCCCAAATAGTTTTGCAAACTTTTGCATTGACTTCTGACTTTTTTTCTGGTACAGAAAATGCACGTGTATTAAATATGTTTGCATTTGCCACATTATTTTTTACTTTTGCATGTAATAGCATGCACTTTCATATAATAGCATGCCAATTCCAAAAGTAGGTTTCCTTTTTATCCAAAGATATTTTTAAAAGTATGTGATCACTTTAGCCACGAAGGTGGTAGATTTTCCCCTGTATATTTTGTACATTCTTTGGTTTAGATGCTGTGTATCACTCATTCCTTCGCTGTTATTTAGTGGTTCTTGTGCAGGTTTAAAAAAAATGTTTAGCTGTGCTCTCAGCTGTTTATCACAACTGTGCTGAGTGACTCATACAGAAGACAAGGAGGTTGTGGTGGGGCCACATCTCGTCCTGCCCTGCAGTGACACTTAACCTTCATGTTCCAAACCCAGTGCCAGGAGAAAGGCATGGAGACCAGGGCTGGGCCTCCAGGAGAAGCAGGTACCAGCTTGGTGATATTCATGGTAAGAGTGACTCCACAGTTTGCCATCATCTAGAGCCAAAAAGTGAAACTCTGGCACTACAGCAAGTTATTAAATTTGCTAGTGTAGGAAATGACCTTGTAGAGGTCCCTTCCCTCATGGTTTGCTGGAGAGCCAGCTGAATTGGCTCATACAGGATTTGAGCTGTGATATAACCAAGCATTCAGAGCCCACAGGTTTAGTCTCTAAGTAAAAGCTCCATGAAACTCACTTCCAGGAAGTTTCTCTCGCAGGAACAGTCTGTTTTCTTACTATGTGCAAGCTCACCTGGAAATCTTACTCTTGGTGAGATAATAACAGGACAACCACTTGCAGAAATGTGGGTGGAACTGGTCTGCTTGTAGCTGTCAGTCTGGGAATGTGTTGGCTGGGGAGCTGGGAAGTCAGCGTGGGGGAGGAACCCCTGTGTTCTGCCTGTCCCACACACAAGCTGGGTAGGTCTGGCTTCCTCGGCAGTACAGGGCTTGTTTTCCACAGTGATGTGGAAAGATGGGAAGATGTCACTTATATTTTGACAAGTTTGGATAGCTTGTTACTGCAGTGGTTCCAATCGTCTTGGGGAATCTGGCTCTTGAGAGGTGTTCCAATGTAACATTATTGCGAGGCCTTATCTACAATGTCATTTCGGACAGACCTGTCAGCCTGAGCTGTGACTAAGCTACTCAGGTGCTGCTGACAGTATGCACACAGTGGGTCAGAGCTCTGCCCTGGCCGGTGGCCTGAGAGCTTATCCAGGACCTCTGATGGATTTGCAGCTCTTGGTATAGACAGTGTTCCTTTGGCTATGCTTCTGATATATATTGTTTTCTTTGTAACATTAGGCTTGTCTACCCACCAGGTGGAGTGTAAGCTATGAGTGATGCCTTGCAGACAAAATATAGAGCTTATTTTTCCCCTCTCCCCAAAAAAACCCCAAAGATCGTGAAAGGCATTCAAAACTATGTAATTGAACTAGGCAAATATATGGAGGAAAAACGTGACATATATCTGCATCTATTATGCATGAGGATATGGGTGCATACCCCTGTCTCAAGAAATCCTTCTGCTGTACATAAGGAAGGAGAAAGGATATAGGAAGAAAACTACCACTGGAGACGTCCTGTTTCTTTCCAAGCATCTGCTATCAGGAAATCTCAGAGACAGGATACAGAGCTATATGGATATCAGCCTGACCCAGCAGGACTTGTGCTTATGTTCTGTTTATTTATCTAAGAAGGATGATGGGGGAGACATGATCTCATTTTCACTTTGAATATGTTCCTTTGATGGAGGAAGACACCTTGTCAAGAAGACAAAGGAAGGTTGTGAATTAATATTCTTCATCAGCTTACTTAAGAGGCCCAGCTGGCAAACACTGTCTCCTCTAGCTCTCGAAGAGCACTTGAAAAACTATTTTCCAAACTTTGTAGGTTGAAAACTGCCATATTTGAAAATGATCAGAGCAATTTTGTCTTAGTTGTCAGAGTGAGACCAGTGCAAGAGCCTGACAATCACGGAGAAAGCTAATCTGTGGGTCTGACAGTTTATGGCTAATCTGACACTTTACAGATGCTTACTGTGTGACAGCTGCAATGAATCAGGTTATTAGAGTGACTTTCTGCTCCCTAAAGCTTATTTATTCCTGTCTTTCTCAAAATAGGGGGGTGGGGTTGTGTAAAGCCTATCAATGAGATAGAGGAGAGGGCCTGAAGCCAGACAAACCAAAACATTTAGAGATTCTGCTAATGTTACGAAGATGAAAGGAATCCCCAAATAAAAAGGAGCCAGAGACATATTTAGCAGGGCCTCATTCCTAAACAGCCAATTGGATGGAGGCAGGAAGGTCTCCATGCACATCTCAGAAGTTGTTTTCCCTTATAAAGTAAAGCAAAGGGATTACTCTATTCACAGTCTTCTGTAGACTGGGATAAGCCTGCAGCTTCTGTCCTCCTTTACCAAAAAAGTATGGCATCTACACACGGGTGCTGGGCCTCCGAGCTGGCATTCTTCAGGCCAGCTGGAGACCGTTTTCTAGGCATGGTTGGCTCTAGAGCTCCTGCTGCTGTGGAGTCCCAGGCACATTTTGTGTCCATATGGCAATCCACACAGGTTACTGAAAAGGAAGGACTTAAGGACGGTGTAGCTAAGAGTTTTCCACTGATTTATTTAAAGATGCTTGAAGTCAATAGAAGAGTTCCCAGTGTGCACTGGGGCTTTGCTAGTATCTCTATTAAGAGATCAGGGGGAAAGATACTAAAGAGAGAGACAAAATTAGTTTTTCCTCTTCTTTTTCTTTCTGTGATTGTACTCCAGACATACTGCTGTAATGCAGACTGCAAAAGAGTTTAGCATAGAAAACCAAAGAAATTCTCATGGGAAGTTAAATAAAAACCATAGGTTTTGGCTATGGATACAAAGAAAGAAAAAGAACCTTGGGGTATGGACACACCAGGCAAATTGTGCTGTGTAGTTTCTGTAAAAATGAGTGGTATAAGGACTGAAGGACAGGCAGCAGAAACTGGTGTTGGAAGTGGCCATCAGAGGGAAAGATAAACTACCTTCAGAAATGGTGTTGTGCTCTTTTTCTTGAAAAACAAACAAACAAAAACAAAAAACTCAAAGCCCCACACCATATATATATATATATATATATATATATGGTGTGGGCTAAGCTCTTATTTGTCCATAGCTGCAGAGGAGGGTTCAGAGATTTGATCCCCAGCATTTAGGCTTGATTCTCAGAAGGCTTTTCCTATTCAGTTCTCTTTAGGTTCTCATTCATGTCTCATGACAAGTTCATTCTTCCCTCTCCCCCTGCCCTTCTGTCAATGACCTAAGTTACTGAGAAGAAAGGTGTGAGCTACTAATGTCATTTGTTTCACATGTGCTTTTATGTATAGAAATATCTCTGTGATCATAACTTCAGCATGGAGTCATAAAAAGAAAAGAAATTGTTTTATTCTATAATGTCCCTGGAGCTGGACTGACCTAATTTCCTCGTATAGTTTTCCTTCCTTCCTTCCTGTCCCAGCACTTTCCATAAGGTCCCACTGCAGAGACGAGCTGCCTGCTGAGCACTGCTCTTCATTGTCCTCTGGAGCTGTGGTTGGGCAGCACCTCTGCATTTTCCCTGTGCTGTTGCTGTGTATTCACCTTCACTACTGCTCAGTCAGGCTTACTTCTTTCTGCTCTGCCTATGCCTGTCTCTAACAAATATCCTTCATATGTCAGGTCCTTCCAAACAACTGGTGTGTACTCTGTATCACCATATCAACAACCCTCTGCTCTGAGTGAGACTCTCTGTCAGCTGTGTCTTTTTCATGAGCACCCTGAAATCTTTGGTGCCCATGACAGGGAAGGGGATGTGTGATCCCCACCCAAGTTACCATTCCTCAAGGCAGCCAAGGGGCTGCTGCTGCCATTATTGCCACCAGCAGTAATTGTGGTATGCACCAGGGTAAGGTTACAGGTATCATGATGAAGCTTAACAGAGGTTCAAGGCTCTGGTATCTGTGTAGCCGCTGTCTCCTTTATGTTAACAGAGGCCTCTTGTAGAAAACCATTGCCTGGATTTCTAGCTATGCTGAGCACTGTGGATGATGCACCAGTTCTGCTGGAGGGTTGTTTACTTGACTCTGCAATTTCATATGTGCTGTACCCCCCACAGCACGATCACCACTAAGATTTTTGGGGAGAGTGAACTTCTGCTCAGTAAGGCAGAAAGCTTGGATTCTTTCAAATCATTGTCCCAGACTGGGTATTTTTAAGGTATTTCAAGGATGATGTTTCTGAAAATCTTGGAGTGTGTTTCTTCTGATGGAGAACGTAATAGATGTTTGTATTGAAATCAGACGTAACACTGCACTGAAGGGTTCTGCTGTGTGAAATTCCCCTTCCCCTTGACCAAGGTTCCCTGATTTAATACCATATGTTCTATATGAAGAATGTAAGATTCCCCAGCTATGTTACTGAGTGTTGTTTGAAAACAAAGAATTTGGGTTTGGCTGTCCTTCGAATGTTAGTCGGAGGTATGCAAAAAAGAGCCTGTTTAGATGCTTGGCTTTGGGTGGCTTACCTCAGTGGGTATTTTCTTTTTCTTTTTTTTTCCCTTTTTCTTTTTTTTTCTTTTTTTTCTTTTTTTTTTCTTTCTACCTCTGTCTTTCACCCTGATGATGGAAGTGAAAGAATAAATAGTTTTTACACAGCTCATGTTCCACCACTTGTTAGCTTCTGTTTCTGACTCTCCAAGGCAGTTACATTCCTTAAAATTTCCTTTCCTTAAAAGTTAAATTCCTGTTGGTGTTCAATCCATAATTCTGCCTCTTTTTTCTATCTCTACTAGTAGCTTATTCCTTAAATTTTCACATGAGAAAAACTTTCACTGTGGTTTTCTGGAAAGTTTTCTTGCATGAAAGTTACTCAGGCAGCAAGCACTCAATAAACAAATGCACAATTCCTCTCCCTGTTGTAACAAGACTTGCAAAGCAAGGATCTCACTTGGATTCTCACATCCCTCCTGGCTTGTATGCTTGGAACCCTTTTGAATTTTTAAGGTTTAATATTGGAGTTAGGGGATGCCGTTTCTTGTCTTTTGTACAAACTTGATGACAAAATATTGTTGGCTGTGAAAGGGCTGTTTCACTAGAATTAGTCTGTCCAGAGAACAGTTGGCTACAGCTGTAAAAATCCAGGCCTGTACTGAAAATAACTTGTACAGCAAGAACTGTTCCTTTATTTGCTAAAAACGTGTTCAGTGGAAAAGGTAGCCAGGATTATAAAATTCAACAACTTTATTATGAACAGTTTGGGATGTGAGTTTACGATATTCCAGGCTTGTGGCCATCAGTGGAGCAGCACTAGGGCAAATTTGGGCTGCAGCTCCTAGGGTTGAAAAATAAGCTTTCAGAGAAACAGAATGGATTCTAACCCACAACAGTCCAGAGGGGATCATAAGAATCTTTTAACTTAACATTTTCACGACCTTTGAAGACTTCTCTGTGAACCTTGCACAACAGAAGGTAATTTTTTTACTACCCTTAAGCCTGTGGGCATTATTTAGTATACAAGGAAAATGCCAAGCTTTTAGAGAGACTTTGTAGAAAAATTGAGCAGCTGTTTAGCTGGCCAGAAATATTTATCCATTGTTTTTATCAAAATCTTTACCGACAGCAAGTTGTTTCTTTAAAAAGACCTTCCCAGTTATAAATGACTGCCCTTCCAATTTCTCATTCTGCTTCTTGGATGTTACTGTGAAGTCCTGGGCCTCTCTTGTTTGAACTCATGATCCTCCTGCCAGAGGGTGTCTGTTGTGGGCACACTCTCTCTGTATTTTAGCAACTCTCCTGAAGTTTCAAAGTGTTTATCTTACACAGCTGAAAGTCTCCTCCTGTTTCATGAGTTCTACACTGGAATGCAGTGGAAGAGACCCAGGGCCCGTGGCCACCCAGATTAGAGTTTTTTGTATTAAGGTCCCTATATGGTTTTGTTAGAGACTTCAGCTCTGTCTCTCTCTCTTTGCTCCTTGTTTGGGAGGCTAGTGGGAGGAGAAGAGCTGAAGGGGCTATATAACCTCTGAGGTTTCAGATACAGAGCGTACCACCCTAGAGCAGTCATCCCCAGCCAAGCGCTGTCAGGGTAAGTGGCACAGAACCAATGGCATGATTTACAGATTGCTGAAGGATTTCAATTAAATAATGTCAAATGGAAGCTATTCAGGAGGATGTACTGCTGTGCTGTAATTTGCTTAACAAATTTACTGCAACTGAGTTGATAAAATACTTGTGGTATCAATACTGAGTTGTCTTTATTTTATATTCTGAAAGGGAAAGAAAAGTTCTACCCTAATAATTTTGCTGATTCTACCAGCACTTCAGCAACTGTATAAATAAATGATTTGGATAAAGCCACCACTGGAACTACAGCTATATTCTGGTTTAAATGAACCTGTGTGACATCGGGGTGTTAGTCTGCAGCAGAGTTCTTGATGAAGTATGTTGTAGTCTTTCTTAGCATATTTGCTTCAGTGCTTTTTTCATGGAATGTGATTGCAAGAAGAGCTGAGAGAATGCAAATTAGCACTGTCTAATAGGATAAATGAGGATGCATGTGTATTCATCCTTGTCTCTATGTATATGAAACTGCTGTTCTGTAAAATGCCAAACATTCATTAAGGAACAGGCTATATGCAGTACTTCTTGTGGTGCTGGTGTTCTCTTAATAATTTGTTGTGGTGATTGGTGAGGTGATTGATTATATTTACATGTAAAACAGGGAGAAGAAAGAGGCTAAAGACTGTACTGTTTACTTGGGAGAAAAATTTCCTTTCTTTCACAGCACTCAGTGACATTTGCTGCTCTAAGATCTTGTTACTGCCTGCCATGGCAGTCCTGAGCTGTAAGTCATTGGTTGGTAGAAGAGCCCTCTGTCTGTTTTTTCAACTTTTTATGCTTTATTACTAAATATGGTTTTCATTTAGAGTCCACTAAGCTCAGAAATGTAGCCTTTCCTGCCCTCTTCTCTCCCCTCCCCCAAGTGATTTTTGGCATTGCATTAGCTGCATTGGTTTGAGCAACCCCCCTGACCTCAAACGCTGTTCCAAAAACAGACGGCTGAAAAGCCTATTTCCTAATTAGGAAATGGTTTGTCCAAACCAGTCTGTTCATTCATGTTAGATAATAGTTGTACTCTATTCAGTAAATAATTTAATATAAAGAGCCTTTTCCCTCAGGAATTTAATAAATGAAAAAAATGCACACTACTTTCCTTCCCCAATTATAATGATAAAATATCTGGAATATAAAGTTAGGATTTCCATATCCTTGTCTTTTCCTGGGAGGTCTGTCCATGCAGCCTGGAGGAGCAGGGTTGCAGTCTTGTCTTGTGGATGCCTGGCTGGGGAGAGACAGAGGATCTCAAATGAAGGATTTGGGAGAAGAGTCTGTGCTTGTTCCATCCATTGTAGAGGCTAAACAGGTTGTGGCCTCCCTTGCTCTTTGGCCATGGCTCTTGCTGACCCCATTCTCATTTCTGCCTGCACTTCCAGTATTCCTGCAGCAGAAGGTTTGGGAGACTGCATGTGGAGCCAGCTGGTCCGTGGATGACAGCTGTCTCCCTTAGCTGTTAACACATTGCAATTTGTTGAACTCTGCATGGAAGCCCAGGCTTGGAGTGGGCCAAGTGATTCCCTACCACGCTATAAATTGTGAGCAAATAGTTCTTCTTGAGTCCTGGTATTCAGTGCTTGTTTCTGTAATTGACTTTAATACAAAGCCTTCAAAGCATTTTTATTACCCATATTATCTTCCTGTTGCCAGAGGAAGAAAACAGTTTCTTTTTACTGAGCCAAGGAGCCAACATAAATTGTTCTGTCACTCTACAAATGGAGTTTATTAGCTGCTTTGAAATGATGATAGAGCAGACCTTATGGCCTGTTTTAAAACACGTACTGTCTCTGGCTTAATTTTAAAAGTGAGTTTATTTTTCAGAGTGATTAGGGGAGAACTGGAAAAGGCTTGCTTTTTTTTTTTTTTTTCTTTTTTATTTGGAAAATTTCTGGCTTTTTAAAAGGTTAACTGTAAACTTAATCAGCTGTCTTCACCAGTGGATTAATACCTGCATCAGGAAAACACTCCTGGTACATGCATAGCATTTCATGTAATTAGTTTTTGGGAAGCCCAAGACTGGAAGGGGAAGTTGAAGTGCTCTTTAACAGCTATCCACATGTGTCAGGATTTTGTCAGGGTGATAGAAAAGCAGGAAAAGTTGTGCTGAATTCAGTGCAAATGAATCTTTGTTTTTGCAGCTGTCAGTCCAGTGTTCTCTTTTATCTCCCTCCTCCAGTTTTGGATTTCTGTGACCAAATTTAGATAAACATTTGCTGCTCCCTGATCTCTCTGCCCGTGCTGCAGGGCTGGAAGTCTCCTCTGGAATTCCCTGGATAATCTCTAGTGCACACAGCCCTTTGGCAGACACGGTTGAAGCCTCTCACGCTTTCAGAAGGACGCCCATTCCCTCCCACAACCCTGCAGTCCTTATGATCCCCAGACCGGGGCCACACCTCTCCTTGCAGGTTCTGGGTGCTTCCTTAGAGCCAGGGTGGCTCTGGTACCTGAGTACGTTTTTTGGTTTTGATTAAATTCTTCCTTACTCTTTTCATAGGGCTGTTTTGTGTCTGGAAGGCCAGTGGACACTGCTGTAGAAGATGTGTGAGGAAGAGGACAGCACTGCCCTTGTTTGTGACAATGGGTCAGGGCTCTGTAAAGCTGGCTTCGCTGGAGACGATGCTCCAAGAGCAGTTTTCCCCTCCATTGTGGGTCGTCCCAGGCACCAGGTGATGAACTGCTCTGGTTGTTCCTTACTGGGCTTGAAGAAGGCTTTGCTGTCCTGTCCCCTGCTCTTCACCCCAGGGCCATCTGTGTCTGGGGCTAGTCCAGTCTAGGGTGATCTGTGTATTTCCAGGCAAAGTGAGTCCAGCAGTGCACTCACCTGAATCAAAGGAGGTCTCTTGCCTTGTGAAAGGAATCCTTTTAAAATGTTTCATTCCCTTCTATGCCATCTTTTCCCTATCCCTTAATTTTTAATTACCCAGAGAACTTGGTGAGTAAAACTAGTTTAAAGAAACCCAACCCAAAACTGAAATAAGCCCAACACAGGAATATCTGGAAATTCTGACTGCCCTTAAAGCTGATAATAGGTAATAGGTAATGTGTAGGACACTGAAGGAGGAAGCAGAAGTTTTCAGTCAGCTTTTTCCTAACCTTTCTGACTTTGTTAATTTAGCTGTATCAGAAATGGGCACCTGTCCACGGTTGGGTTTCTTTAGCTTCAAGGTTTACATTTGAGTATATGATGCATTCCACTATATTTTAATAGTTAGCAAAATACATTTATTGTCTGAGCTGTTAAATATAGAGAATTAGCATGAATTAGAGAAGCTTGTCTAGGTCTCAACAAACTAATCCAAGTAATTTGCAGATCCACCAAAGTACTTGTATGTCACCCAAGGCCCTGGTGGAAAGAGGCAAGCTCTTTGTAAGATGTAGCACTTTATATATCCAGTAAATGCATTTTAAGTTCTCTAGGGTTGGAGAAATACCTGCCTTTCAATATAGAAAGTAGGACTGAAGGGCTAATTGAGGTCTCTGGGAATTACCATAATTTAAAAAGTGCATTTAAATGCCATTGTCTGTAGCTAGTGTGAATGATATTAATTGCTCAAAGCCATAGAGTTACAGTGGAAACAAATACAGATTTCTAGAACATTTATTTCCTGATCATGCAGGATGCATCATCCCATTAAAAATTGCAAATCTGGGATGCCTGTTTTTAAGACGCAGAGTTAAAGATGCCAAGGTTTGTAGTCTGTAATGACTAAGTTCTGATAGGGGTATCATGTATCATGCACTCAAAGCATCCTACTGTATACTATTTTTTTCATTATTTCTGACTTTAACATAGCGTATATCCAGAGTAGTTTTCAGCTTCTGGTCCTTTAGTCATTTCTACAGGATCCATAAAAATACCTGTAAAGAAGCCCATACCAGTAGATTTAAATTTTCCATCCCTAATTACACTATTATGACATTCAAAAAGAAGATTAAAAAATGTTGAAGCTTAAGCTTTGGGAAATGTAAAGTGTGTATCACTCCATCTTGACCTTTAGATGGCACAATATCACTTTCTGCTTTTACTCCACTTTATTATCATTTAGCACATAGTTTATCCCTAAATAATAACAAACATTAAAACAACTCAACTTTTCCATTTTATCTTGATGCATTTAGTATTGTACTTGTTCTGTTTACTTAACTGTACTGGAAATATGAGCTCCAGATTCAATATTGGTAATTTAAGAGCAACACATAATTCTCCATTTGTTAGTATTAGTAAACTATGTTGTAACTAGTATAACTGGAAACCAGATTTATTTCACAGCTTATATTCTACTTAACGACACTTGTCCCCGAGAGACTAATGCAATTTGTATTATTTTATAGGGTGTGATGGTTGGCATGGGTCAAAAAGACAGCTATGTGGGTGACGAGGCTCAAAGCAAGAGAGGAATCCTGACCCTGAAATACCCCATAGAGCACGGCATCATCACAAACTGGGATGACATGGAGAAGGTATTTCAGCTTTGAAAAGTTGATGTGTACTACTGGTAAACAGAGCTAATTGAACTAAATATTTGCAGAATATCCACTAAATTTTAGATGAAAGTGTTGTGCTATCCAGTATGGTTCAAGGAGAAGCTTGTTAACAGCCAAGGTTAACGTGCATCTAAAGCTTGGGTATCAGTAGGAGTACATCAAAATTGTAATTGGGAGTTCTTTTTCTCCAGCCTGATCTTTGTTAATTACTGAGAAGGGGCAGGGGGAGAGAGAGGGGAAGGAAGAAAGAAAAGGAATATATCAATTTGCTAGTAAAAAAAAACGGAATTTAAGAAGAAATCTGTTTCTGCAAAACTGCAAAGCATGTATGCTATTCTGATGTGAAGGGTACTGTTTATACACTTACTTTTTAATGCTTGAAAGATTAGTGATATTGCAGTGTCATGTGTCCATTTCAGAGCCAGTATTTGGATGAAAAGCTTCCAGATCCATGTTTATAGCCATAATCTGTACAGATGATATAATTTCTAAGATTCCAAAATGGTATCTCCATTTAATGTTGTTCTGTGAAAACAGGGCTACTTGGAACAGTCAGGACATCATAACACACTGTAAGTGTGTGGAGTCACACAGCACTTAATCAGTCTCAGTATTGTAAATTTGACTTGAAAGCAAAATCCTTTAGATGCCAAACACACTAACCAGTCCCTAATCACCATGAGCTTAAGAACAAGCTTAGCAAAAACTTCTTGGCTTTCAGACTGAAATATCTGGTTGTTTTACTTCTTATCAGTGTATTAACCTCCTCACTGCAGAGCAGTTGGCCTCAGATTTTCACAGCTTGTAGGAAAAAGTCGTGTGGAGGTGACAGACACTAGCTGACTTTCAACCTCACAAATCATTTATCGGAATTTCTTTTTATGAATTCTTGGGCTGGCCTGTATAAACTGGAAGATGAAACTGTCAAGAGACCCATTGTCTATTGACCTCTGTGTATGTTCTCTGAGTTGTTCTGGAACTGTTCCACTTTCAGTCATTATTGAAATATCATTGCTAGAACTGCGTATGTCCTGTTCTGTCTTTTCTACAGTAAGAATATCATATTCATTTTCATTAGCTTATGTGTCCTTAAAGGAAGGCACATATTGCTGGTAGTAAAACCTGAGGAGAGTGCTTTTTTTCCTATAGTTATTCTGGTAGTCTCTATGGAGGCAGTAAAAACAACCGCATTAGAAACATCACCAGCCTGTATCTAGAGCTGTAAGCAGAGTGCTGGAGCTCAATACCTGTCTGGAAGTGATGCTGAGCTGCTGATTGATGGTGTTTCTTTCCCTTGGCTTCTCTCATTTTTCTCAGATCTGGCATCATTCTTTCTACAATGAGCTGCGGGTTGCACCTGAAGAACATCCGACTCTGCTGACTGAGGCACCACTGAATCCCAAAGCCAACCGTGAGAAAATGACCCAGGTAAGCTCACACAAAAGCTATGGAATAATCCAACCTTTTCATTCAACAGGATGTGAACATCATCATTCCAGATAGTCATGCTGTCCAGCAGTCTGTGTCTCTCAGTTATGGAAGATGGAAAGTACATAGTGATCACCTGTCATATTTACATACTATTACATATAGTTTAGAAAATCACTGTATCCACTTGTAACGTGAGTACTTCAGTCTGTCCAAATTTTATGTCATCCTAATATGTTTTTATGCCCAGGACCCTTAAAAAATTATCTTTACTATGTGCATGTGGCTATATTAATATGATAAAGATATAGGCCAAATATGGGGAGATATCTTACAAAACAAATATTCTTGGATTTAGGTTTTGTGTTTTCCTTTCTTGTTTTTACCAACCACTGAGAAAAATTATAATCTTGTATTCTATCTCTCTTTCAGTAAATTGCTTCGACTAAGCTAACCCCCCCCTAGTGTTAATAATTTTAATTGCATTTCAGATAATGTTCGAGACGTTCAACGTGCCAGCCATGTATGTAGCTATTCAAGCTGTTCTGTCCCTCTACGCCTCTGGACGTACCACAGGTAGGCCTCAGGGGAACACGGCACAGATGTCTGAAATAGTTCCATGGGTACAATGGGAATGAATGGTGTGTTCTCTTCTCCAAGGGATCGTGCTTGACTCTGGGGATGGAGTCACCCACAACGTGCCCATCTATGAAGGCTATGCCCTGCCACATGCCATCATGCGTCTGGACCTGGCTGGCCGGGACCTGACAGACTACCTCATGAAAATCCTGACGGAGCGAGGATACTCCTTCGTCACCACTGGTGAGGACACACTGCTGGCTCAGAAGGGGAGTTGTTCATGTGCAATGTTTCTACCAGCCTCAGAAGGACTATCAGTGGCTCTGCAGTAGAATAGGCATGAGAAGATATCCAACGTGAAAGTCCCTTGAAAGACTAGCACAGGATTTTTTTAAAATATGGGGAGGGTGTTGGAGGATGAAAGGGAACAACCAATCAGCATGTCTCTGTCCTTTCTGAATGCCATTTTAAAGATTAAATCCTCTTTACAGCGGAGCGTGAAATTGTCCGTGACATCAAGGAAAAGCTGTGCTACGTGGCCCTGGACTTTGAAAATGAGATGGCCACTGCTGCATCTTCCTCCTCTCTGGAAAAAAGCTATGAGCTTCCTGATGGTCAGGTGATCACCATTGGAAACGAACGCTTTCGGTGCCCAGAGACCCTCTTCCAGCCATCTTTCATTGGTACGCTCAGTTCTGCCTTGGTAAACTGCACAGAAATACCAAATTCCTATTTCCTTTTGATTGTGCTCCATGACTAACTCACCCAGACCTATACACGAGTGTGTCCCAGCACCCATTATAAAATAATCTTTTACAACAGGACTATTAATATGGAGGTAAGAACTTCACGTTAAACAATTAGCCAAAATGCTTTCCCAAAATAAAACTGAAATGTTTATTCTTGCCTTCTGGCATTGGGCCTGTGCCATTTTGTCTGTTTGAATGTGCTTGCCAGGAGTGGGAAGAGGTGGGAGGGGCAGGCAGGCAGCAAGACCTACTTTTATTTTTCCAAAAGACTGCTCCAAATCCTGAGTCCACGGTTCATTGCTTTTTCAGAGCAAAGCCAAGATGATGCCAGGCTAATCAGCATCCATGAATGCAGATTTACAACTAGGTCACGCAGAAATCCAATGTCAGTTCTGCCAATAGGCAGAATTTCAACTCAGAAAAAAAGTAGTTGCATACCTAGATGTATTAGGACATATTTTGACTGTTCTGTCTCTGAGTTGACTTAATTTGAAAAGAAAAAAAAAAAAATAAAAGAAAACAAGTTATTCTAAGACCATATAAGGAATTCTTAGGACAATTGAGATTGCCTCCAAAAGCCTAGTGAAAACTTTACTATTCCACAACTCAACTGTCTTTGTAAGAAGGAGCTGGTGTGTGTAAGGGGGAGAGGAGGGCTGTAAACCAAGGATCTCTTTATTAAATAATTCAGGCAACTGCAGAATGACTTTCCAGATTTCCAAAGCTCTGAGTCTGATGTCTTCCAAAGAGTCACTAAACGTCATGTCGGTTCTGCGTTAACAATTTTAAGTCTCTGTATGAAGTTGCTCCCTCAGTGTTCTTCTGTACCTTCTCCAGGCATGGAGTCTGCTGGCATTCATGAAACCACTTACAACAGCATCATGAAATGTGACATAGACATCAGAAAGGATCTTTATGCCAACAACGTGCTCTCTGGAGGCACCACAATGTACCCGGGTATTGCAGACAGGATGCAAAAGGAAATCACTGCTCTGGCTCCTAGCACCATGAAGATCAAGGTATGTATAGTGCAATCATTTATAGACTATATGAGCTAGTATTTACAAAGTCCTCAGGGATCCTGTGAAACGTGCAACACATTACAAAGTGCTTTTAATATATTTTGAATCACATCTGGATTATCTAGCAAATAATCACCACGTGGTAACTTTGATGCTGGAAGAAGAGAGCCTTCTCTCATTATCTTGTTCATGTTGAGTTCTGCCAACTGCCCTAATGTGACCAAAGAAGAACAACTTGGACCCAGAAGTGTAAATTTTCCTCTGGGGCTGTATGTGAGCTTCTTCACCCTTTCTAGTGTGATGGAGATGGGAGAGAGGAAATGCTGGTTTTGTCTTTGGCTTTCAAGACTGGAAAAGAAAGAGACCCTGACAAACCAATCTTTGTTCTTCAAATCTTCCATTCTGTGCTTTACAAACATTTTATCAGCTGTACCAAATGGAGTGCTCCATAGGTCATTGATTTTTTTCAAGCCTTTCTGGACTGTCATGATATTTTTCCAGAGCAATTACCTCCCATTTTCTCATATGTGCCTGGAAGTACATGAATGCACCAGGGATAGGGGTCACCGAGAAGGCTGAGTCAGGCAGAGAATTTGAGGGTATGGATTTACACAACAAATTTTAAACTTTCTTGGTTGCAGCAATGGATAACTGTAATAGCACTAGCACATATAGGCAGTTTTTGTTAATATCACATATCACTGCTTTAGTATTTTTGTATAAAAATGTGTTTTATTCACAGTGCTTTTATTTCTCCAACAGATCATTGCTCCCCCTGAACGCAAGTACTCAGTCTGGATTGGAGGTTCTATTCTTGCCTCCCTCTCTACTTTCCAGCAGATGTGGATCAGCAAACAGGAATATGATGAAGCTGGCCCATCCATTGTTCACCGCAAATGCTTTTAAATTGCTTTATCTTTATGTCTCCTTAGTGTGAATGTATTCAGGGAAATACATTCTTATAATTTCATTCCATAAATCCTTCATCGTAATTAATCTAATTAATTGGATACTGTGTATTTCTTAAAATAAATTTTAAATATGCTATGAAATTGCTGCTCCTATTTAAAATGAGAACAAAAGCCAAGCCATACATATGTGCAGATGCCATTACAGCTGACTTGAAGCTCCATCTTGTGACATGAATTTATAATTACACTCTACTGGGCTAAACAGAAACAGCGGTAGCTTTAGCTCAGTGATACCAATGCCAGAAAATGCTAACCTATCAGGCTTCACATTCTCAAAGTTAAGTCTCAGAAAACATTTTCATCTGCAAACAGAACCAGTCATGGTTCTTACAAAGTTCTGGACAGTACCAAAGGAGCACAGCATCTGTTCAGTATCAGGATGAGCATGGGCACGCTGCTTTGCATCTGCTCTATTCAGAAATATTATCTATCCACATCACTCCTTATTTCACAGCTGTCATGCTGGAAAAGCTAATTTCTTACAGTGCGTGGCCCAGTGGTGTATGATGTGTACCACAACAATTCTGTGTACAAAACCTGTTCCTTTGGGAGCATATCTAAACACTAATAGTAGGTCAAACATATGACTTTCCTACTGTATGCCCTCAGGATGAGTGCAGTCTATTATTTTTATTTTGTGATTTCTAGCAAGATCTAAAGAGTAATTAAGCTGGCTTAATACACTTTCTCTTCAGAACTTCTTTTTTTTAGAGGGGGGGAGTAATGTGTTCAAAGTAGCTAAAATAATTTAGACAATTTTCTTTTTCTGTGATTTTTCTGATTCCATTTATAATCTTAAATACATCAGCTAGAAGTATATGCATAGAAGCTGAAGCCAGTAATACTTTCTTAAAAGTATATATATATATGAATAAAGAACTCACTGAGATAGACCTGGAATAGGTCACTTCTAAGGAACTTGCTGCAATCTGTATTCATTAGAGCTCAGGATAAAGGATGCTATTTATTTTCGTTTACCCATTATCCTCTCTCAAACTCAATAGTTTACCTCACTTGCCTGTTCCTTGTTATCTTTCAAACTAAGCTCTTTGCAACAGCACTTGTTATTTACCATGTCTGCATAACCCTGGGGTTCCAGATCTTGTCCAGCTTCTGACTGTTAGCACATGTTGCAAACCTCTTTGTACTAACCTTATTATTTAAAGTATAGGTCATCTAGGTTCTTGGAACAGTTACTAAATAAACTCTTGTAAAAGCAAATAACTTTGTATGGCTCTTCCTTCTAACTCTGTCTAGGTCTTTTTATCTAACTCTAGATAGATCCAGGGAATCCTTTTCAGGATAAGAAGTCTCTTTCAGTTTGAAGTTTCTACTGGCAGTTTGCTGGAGAAGACACATTTCTCCAAGGGAGTCTGAAACATCTCTGCTATACCAAAATGGTGAGGGTCTGCTCTCAGATAAAGGATTTGGGTATTTCTAAGTATTTTCTGCTTAAAGACTTAGCTGAAACTTGAGCTATAGAAATTGGACTGGAGAAAAGGATGAAAAAAATCACCTAAACTGATGCATTTGCCTGTACTACATATAACTTTAATTTAATGAAGCTGTAAGAGATGTATGTCGATGGAAGTCACAAAAAGCCAACCACTGTTAAAAATCTCTCATTCTCAGAAGGAAATTAATGCCAACAAATGACAAAAGAAACCTTACTTATTTCAACACAGTTACTGTAGTTTGAAGTTCATTTTATTGTTGTGTTTTACAGGTGAGACTTGTTTACACATTCAGGGGTAATGCCACTGAACTCCATCTTGACAGAGCAACAAAATAACTCCAAAACAGGCTAGAGCAATAAATATCAAACCATTCAATCTAAAATGTATAAATATAAAAGTAATTTCTGAAAATGTAGGAAAAACAGGAATCCATTTTTCTGTTTTGGCCTTTTGTAGAGTAACATCGATGTGGTCCATCCGTATCACCTCAGATCCAGCACAATTATCTTTATGTCTTTCCCAACCACATGGGTACATGGCTGCAGAAGAAGTCAACCCATTACTCTTAGAAATCAGTTTCAGTAAAACAGCCAGTAGCTTCATTTATGAACTAAGTCTGTAAAAGACCACTGAAAAGAGCCTATTTGGAACAAAAAATCTTAATTTTTTTCAGAGTTTCAGAAGTCCATTTCAGAATGGACTACATTCTCATTATCCCTATACTCAACGATGGAAGAAGAGAAAAAAACAAAGAACTCCAACCTTTCCTTTTTTGAGGCCTAATACTGACATTCAGAAAGTCTGACAACATAAAAATTTCCAGTGTCTCTCAGCATTACTTCTCTTTATTGGATCATTTTATTTTAAGCTATTTGAGATGCTCCTGTATTTGAAGTGAACCCTATTGAAAAAACCCAAACTGTTAATTACTCAAAAGTAAAGACTCTTATCAGAAATGTCACTGTTAGCTGGCAGGCAGTTCTGACTGATTGTACTGCTTAGTCATACATACACCATTATGCTATTAAAACATCAGAATATATGGTAGTTACAGAGAAATGTTTAGAGAAGCCAGGGCAAAATTACGGGCAATGGAGGAAGTAAGGCTTAACCTACCTACAGCTGCACTTTTTAGCAGATGGGATGTTCTGTTGGGAAACTACAATTGGAGAGGTGAACTGATTCATTGCTTAAAAACTGAAGAGCTCAGGGCTAACTCCCATTTGAAAATGTGGCTTTTGCTCCTTCTGAAAGCAGGTAAAAGTGGTGACTGATAGTAACTACTTCTGGTTAACCACCATTTGAATGGCAGCTTGTAACACTCACCTCATGGCTGCTAATGACTGCTTAAGTAGTCTCCTGCTGTCTGCCTTGGTCAGTGAACTAAGGGTAACGAATTAGTAAAACAGGGGGAAAATTATTAAGAAATCTAATCCCAAGTTCCTCTTTGCAGCAGAACCATGGCCAAGAGTTTAAATGCTAAAAACTGTTGAATTACATACTTACATTAAATAACCTAGGGTCCTTTGTATGTGGATGAAATCCCTTCTTTTTACAAGCAGAAACTTCTAGCATGCCAGCATTAGTAAGTCTGAAGATGCCAGTGCTGAAAAGCAAAGCATGAGACTCCTGTTACACTCTGCTCCCATGGTACACATCCAAGGTTTCACATACGAATTGCCTAGCTTAAAAGAAGGACAAAAGAAAGGTGCTTGGTCACCTTCAAAACACAGGAACCCAGGCTGAGTTGGATTTTTAAAGGTATTTTAAATCAAGGAGAGTTGTATTCCTGTAAGGAAGAGATGATGAGGGGAAGGGGAGAAAAAGGATCACAGCCATGGTGTTGTTCCCATTAGGCAGGTTAGGCCACTGAGGGAAAAGGCTGGTCCACACAGGAACAGATGCAAACCAGAAACATACATGCTCTGGATTGCATTTCACCCAAGGCAACTTAAAAGGGAAGAGCCTTTAAACCAGCTCAGCAAAAGACTGGTGGGCATCCTCCCCACTCTGAGGTAATCACATAATACAAAGTATTAGAAAATGCACCACTGCAACACTTTCAGTACTGAATAAAATATTACAAAGTCATCCTTCTGTGAAGAAGATTGATACCTATTAACTGCAGGACAGCCTAAATGTTACAGGTTAGAGTTGGTTACAGGGTATCAGCATCAACTGTGAGTGAAGTTTGTAAGAGTAGAAGTTTGGAAAGGTACACAGGCATGCTCATGGTTGGAAAGCCTAGTGTTTGTGCCCTTGCCACTCAGCCTGTGTTCATAGCTCTGCTACCTGAATGGCCCATTTAGGAAGTTAGGTAACCAGGACAGGATTCATAGGAGTCATCTTCTATGACTTCTGCTATCACAGAGACAGAAGGCCACAAAGAAAGGCTGGAGAAATGCACAGTCTAAACAATGGAATTAGCCCTGACATCCTGAAATGCCAGGCACACTAAAGGAGAAGCATAAATTTGTTGAGGTTGGAAGGAACCTCTCAAGACTGTCTGGCCTAGTCCCCCTGCTGTGGCAGAATCAGAGCAGGTTGCCAGGACCATGTCCAGTCAGGTTCTGCCTATCTCCAAGGACGTCGACTTCATGACCTCTCTGGGAAACCTATTCCATTACAAACCATCACATTAATATTTACACTATTCCAGTTTTTTTCCAGACACATAGTTTGTAATTTATGAAATACAAAAATAGATTCTTATTATCAAAAAAAAGTGATTTTTACCCCTCTGCTTTGCAAAGTGAAATTTTCATATCATTCTAGAGAAATACGCCTAATGTCCCTCCACGTCATTGAGCAGAGAGAATAAAGATAGATCTGTGGTAGGGCACTGGCAATGAGTACTCCAGAAAAATAGCTCTTGTAATTATTACTTTGTTGAGAAAAATATTAAGGTAAAAAAATTAAAACCTGGGTCTGTGAAGGGAGGAGGAGAGAAAAGCCAGAAACAATACTGTGCATAGAGACTGACTGAAATGCAAGTCTAGGCAACTTACAGAAAATAAAGTCACAACACAAAGTTCATGCCCTTCATCTGAGTTGACGTGTACCCTTTGCATTTGATCAAATTGTATGACAAGAAGCAGGGAAAAATACCGAAATATTACTTAAAAAAATCAGAACTCACTCATTATGCTTTGGTGAACAAACAATTGCAATGGCCTCTGGCAACATTAGCTGATAAGAACAATGAGTATGAAGATCAACACTGGATAAGAATGCAGTTTGTGTTGGATGTGTCTACAAAAAGAAAGGGAAAACTCAACATCATGAAATATTTCTTACAGATCAAGGTCAACATACATTCAAGAAGCAAAAAAAATATTGTTACAAGTGAAAGCATCAGTATTTCCCCAGGTTGGTTTCTTAAGGTCTTGTTAACCCAGATTCTATACTGTTAGATTCTATACTGTGGCTTTTCAGGATGAGATTTGTGGAGGCATGTTCATAATCAGATATACAAGCAATTTTCTGATCATGTGGAGGAAAAGGTGGAATGAAGAACCACAAGACAAATGGAAATTACTTAAATGCCCAAAACCCCTAAGAGTGAAATTAATATAAAGTTTAAACAAGACAATACTCCCCTCCCTGACTTTTGAATATGGCATTAGAAAGTAATAAAATACCCCATAATCAACAAAAACAAAATTTGCACCAGCAAAAGCAGGCCAATTGTGTCAACAGGACGCCTCAGTTGCATTAAGGAGCTCTCTGTGGGGAACGTGAGTGCTTATTTACATCACTACAATTGGAGTTAAGTAAGCAAATTAATTTGTATTACTCCAGTTGTTTCTTTAGTTTATTTCTTTTTTTTTTCCACATAATATGTAGAACCAATAGAAAGCTAGAATCTATGAGTCATACGTACATGGATCCAACCCAAAGTGAGGAGATCATACTGATCCTGAATACCAAATAATTCTTCCACGTTCTCCATGTCACAGTAGTCTGGTCCCGCAGTTTGCTTTGGCACTATTACATGAGTAATAGTAAATTCATTATGTGTCTGCAAAACAAATATTGACTTAGGGTGGAACAGATTGACTAAGGAATAAATGCTGAATCAAAAACTGAAAGATGTCAGTCTATCAGCTAAAACAAAACAGTGCAGCTCCACTGATTCCAGCTCCACTGATTCCAGTGCAGCTCTACCAACATACTGCACCTAAAAATATGCCTTAGCATTTTATCATGAAAACATACAGGGTAGTATTAGTCACAACACAAGACTGTTGTATTGAAATGTTCTCAGAGATCAGTGTGAAAAGACTGTCCTTTAAAAGAATTAAAAACACATAAAAGAGCTTTGAGAAAACTATAATGATTTTCTGTGGATCTTAGAACAAGACAATTACAGCTATTCTTTCTCTTCATGCAATTTAAATACACTTGGGATCATCTTTAAAATTCTTTGTGTGTCAGCATCAGCCACGACATCTTTCCCTGCTCTCAAAGGACAGTAAGTGTTTCCTAGGTCAGAGGAAAACATTCAGCCTGAAAATCAGATGTTCTGCAGCTTGATGGGGGGATTTTCTTCTGTTTTGTTGTGCCATTATCAATTTGATGACTCCAGTGGATTCTAGCAGTCTTTATATTTCATTGTCCTGTAACTAAACCTCACTTACCTTAGATGAATGCCAGAGAAAGTACTCGAAAAAGCCTGTATTGTACAGCATGCTGAAAAACTTGCTAGGCTTTATAACAACTGCAGCGTAGTTTGAGCAGATGTTTCCCCAATAAAGCAAGCCCACAATGCTGAAGTGACCACTCAGGTCATAATGTGAAGTTCATTACATGAAAGACCAACCATTTATATCTGCTTTTGCTCTGAAATCAATACATCATAGGATAATACAGCACTATCAAATATGTCTTCCCCATACAAATGTGAGGGTTAAACTGTACCAGTTTTCCACAGAGAATTCCACATGTCTCTATTCCTCTTACTGTATTTGCCTCTGCCAGCAGCAGAAATTTGTGACAGAGATCCCTGGGCAAAATGACACCTCTGAGTGCTTCGGCCAATTGAGCTAATCAAGAATAAAAAAGAAAAAGAAAAAAAAGTAAAGACAGAGAGATAAAAAAGGCATGTACAGCTAACACAATGAAGATCCCTAAACTAAGGAAATATACACAGTGTATTATACCATATTACTAAAGGTGAAAGAATTATACTTACCACATCATTGACTTCTAATGAGAATAAACCTACAGCACAAGCACTTCATCTAAATAGAGGTCACCAGCCCATAAGACACTTCCTAGCCAGTCCCTGAGGTGACAGTGAGCTGGTACCCTCTCCCAGGCCAGAGCTTTCCAGGGCAAACCACTGCAGATTCTCCTTCTGTTCCCTTGAAGTCCATGGCAAGACTCAGACTTCATTTCACAGGAGCACTAAATCTCCATCTCTCTATCCGTCCATTGGTACTCAACTGGAAAATGTGAAACCATGCACCTCTTCCTCTTAAAATGAAGAAACCGTAAGGAATGGTTGTGTTTGCCATGTTTGTTTGTGATTATTTCATAAGGACATCCTCACAGCAAATAAAGACTTATGCAGGTGGATAAAAAAAATAAAATAGGGGAAAAAAGAAATGTCTGCACTTACTCTGAACAGCACTTAGAGTGGCCGCTGGCTTTAAGAGCCGCTCTACTGGCGGTGAATGCCCAGCACATCCAGATGTGCTGCTCCTCTCTTTTTTCTCCAGCAGCGCTGCAGATAAGGAACTGTTCTCTGGTACAGAAATACAAGATAGCATACTTCCATCTATCTGCTCAGACATAACCACACTCTCTTTGATTTTCTGATCTCGAGCTAGTTCTTGCTTCTTAAGTTGATCCTCAAAGAACTGAAACTGTTCTGATTCGAGCTGCTGCTGCCGCATATGTGCAATTCGTTTCTTCTCTGCCTCTATTAGCTTTTGATGCTCTAATTTCTTCAGAAATTCAGTTTTACATTTGTTCTGAAACACACAACATAGTGACATTCTCAGAACACAAAAAATGCTACAAAAAACGGAAGGAAAGGAGCAATCTAACAGTTCAATAAAACCATAAAATCCTGTCATTAAAAATGAAGTATTTTGGAACATGGTTACTGAACTAGAAAACACAACTATACCCCCAAAGGTAGGATGGAAAACATAGTATTTATGGAGGGAACAAAAGAGATGTTTCTCATATGTTTTTCCAAGACAAGTTTTTAAGCTATAGATCCTGTTTTTGGCGACTTCAATCTCAATTCAAACTGGAGCACACTTGGAGCTAAGGAATCTTTTCCACTTACTGACTTAGGTATCAATTTCATTGTCTTTATAAGTCAGAATCAGAGTGTACCAAAAACCTATTTGGATCTTTGTAGACAGTTATGAAGTAAATATGGTAGCACATGTATTTCCTAACATTACTTATTTTCAAATGATCAGCTGATTCTGAAGTAGAAATGAAAAGTCATTCCTAAGCAGCTCAGGAAATTATTAGGTTCTTGTAAAACTGGCAATTTACTGCTTAATTTTTAAGTTTTATACAACATAAAAAAATTCATTCCAACATTTAACGATCATATAAAACTTACTTTGTGTTGCATGTATTCTTGATATTCTAAGTTATATTTTTTTAAAAGATCTCTTTTCAGTTCGTCTGTCCGTGGAAATGCAACCTCTTTCAATTTCTTTGAGGTGTGATGGGGGAAAAAGATAGGTAAGTTTACTTTTCACTTTTTAAAAGAGCCACCTGGAAAACAAACTCAGCTGTTACACAGATTTTTTGAAAATATAAAATAGAAAAAACCCTGTTCTTCTCACAGGAAAAAAAAAGCAAAAGAGGAAATACACGCTAAATCATCAGTTTATGAAATTTCTATAGTACCTTGGTTTCAATAAAGATATACTGATTTATATTAGTGAAAGGTGTGACATGGCTACTTTTTATGTCAGGGAAAGATTAGCCCTCTTACTAGCAGTCTGTTATCTCTGTTTTATTTAGTAGGTGTGTGATGGCTAATGTTTTTGTTGTAGGTACAATTCGTAAAAAAATGCTAAGGCAAACTTAAAGAGTTTCAGGTGGGATCATTGCATTTTTCTCTGGAACTTCCCAGTCAGAAGTATGTCTGAATATGCCCATTTCCAAGTGGGTAAAGAAAAATTGCTTTGAAGAAATAGCTGTACTGTAGCTTTCTGTCACAGACCTGGCAAAACAACATTGCTTGTAAAACAAAACTAATACCAAAAGTTTGCTACTGATGTGAGGGCTACTACAAAATAGTTCAGAGATTGTAGGCAAGGGAGGGAAAGAGACCATGTGTTTAATTCCCACAGGAGGAAGCAACGTTAGATGCCCTTTCTCAGCAGGGATGTTCTCCTACATTGTGGACCACAGTCAGAACTTTGGCATGAAGTGTTTTGGTTTTGAGTGAAACATTCAGTTTAACAGTAGAGAAAGCAAGCAAATATGGGAGCATGGAGCAAGAGAAACTCATGGTCTTACTAGCAACTCTCACTGGGCAATTCCAGCTGTTTTAAGTTCAGTATAAGGCTCCATTTAAAATTTATTAAAAATTTACTTTCTAGAGCAGAAAAAAACAAAGGTAAAATTATTTTGTACAGACATTCAGGGAAAAAAAATCTGTAAAAACTAAGAAAAAACATATTTGGTAATAAATAAAGAAAAAATATACTTTACTTATTTAGCAGAGTAAGCAAATACTGCACAGACACCAGTAATGCCACACATTTCTCCTTCTGTTTGCAATAGTCAGTTTGGACCATCATCTATTCAGATAATTGGGACCAGAAACAAATTAAGTACTGTTAATATACAGCATTTTTAATATGTAAACTTTCAGAAATAGATGTATCTGAGCTTCCAACAATGTACCAACTTACTCAGAGACCATTCTCATTCCCTTTTTAGATCGATAATTTAATTTCCAAAATAAAACATGAATGAGTAGTGGAGAAAGGTATCAGAAATTCAAGCTGCGATGGCTGCTATGGGCTATGGGTGCTCTGGGGAAAAACAAGCTACAGCCTATATGTGCAGGCAAAAATGAATTGATTCTGTGCAAAATATTCCTTAAAGACCAGGAAACCATAACCCTACCTTAATAATATCTTGCTTTTCTGGTACTGCGCACTGGTGATAATCTCGGTGACCAGGCAGCTTTTCTACAAACAACCTAGGAAATTAAACAAGCAAGTGTTTGCCTTAGTAGTCAAAGGAATATCCATAACAGCTTCCATGTTGGCAGAAAAAACAGTTTCACGTAACTGTTAAACACTGAATTCCAGATGACCTGGACCAGGGTTCTACACACATGTTTAAACTAACACATTATGGTGTGGGACACACAGAATGAGGACAGGAGACTATTTTCCACATCTGATATATTTTGATTTTCATTAGTACTGGGTGAGGTTAAAAAAAAATGACTAATTAGCAGCCAGCATCTAAAAATATCCCTCAAAAACATCCTCCACTCTGGTCAGTGTTAAAAAATCCTATTTCTACTCTCTTTATCTGTCCTTAGCCAAAATGCTGACTCTTAAATGGAAGTAAAGAAAGAGAGATAAGAAGATATTCTTCTTAAATGGAAGACAAGAATGCAACACTGACTATCCTGAAGCAGGTATTTTTACCAGACCAAGCTGCACAGCTAACTGCAGTATTATTAACCTACCCAACAGATAAATTACAGCAACACTAAGCTGCAAAGAGTTTGGAATACACAGCTGCTATCATTCTTTCAGCAATTTGCACAATACTCACCTCCAGACCCTCTTTTTATAAAGATAGATACATTTAAAATCAAGTGGGCTAAGGGGGGTTTGTCTAGTTTTTGGACTATGAGGAAAATAAGGAGGGAGGAAAGATGTCTCTTATTATAAAATTTTTAAAATATGCACGTTAAAAAAACCCCTTTCAGAAGTCATAAAACAAATCAATCCATCCTACAGCAAAACTAGCTAGGTTAAAAGTTTAAATCTGCCATTGATATATTTTTCAGCTGTCTATTTTGAGAGCTGTAATGAAAGCTGGCCAGATTTGTTCTTTTGTGGTGGGGAGAATAATCCTACAATGAACATACGTTGTAGATTATAGATTTATTCCTGTAAGAAACAATAAATTATACTTAATCCTTTTGGGGGCGGGGGGGGGGGTCGGGGAAGTAAAAAGGAAGCAAAAAGACATTTTTCTCATGCTTTTTAAGTGCTGTGCAATACTACCATCTCTAAGATCAGCAGATGCTCGTAAGGCATAACTACTAAGGGCTCAGAAACCTTATTTAAACACTGCTTTTTAAGTCAAAAACTGTATTTAACCAACAAGCTGACATATACAGGGTAATCTGTGGGCAACAGTGCTCATGGTAGGGCCTGACAGAGTAAACTCAAACCTCTGTATGTTAGGTTAATTCAGTCCTGGCAGTTCACACACAGACAGGACAACCACATGAAAAGGTGAGAGGAAGTTTCAACAAAGCCCATGCTTAGTGTAAAAGACCTCCAGAGAGCAAAGCCGTTTGCAAGAACACACTAAACAAGTTTCTCCTTATCTAAAGGGGTTCTCACTGCAGCTCTCCATTTCAGTTTACCCAGAATTATAAGCTGTAATGACGACAAACAGTTTCTTACGTTATGAACTTATTATAAAACACAAAAGCGTTCTCCAGGTTTCCCTCCTCCATGTACACCGATGCCATTCGCTCCATCTCCACTCCCGATCTGAAGTAACGCCGTGGGGTGATGTCCTCATTGATTGTGATATTGCTGCCAAGCTTACTTAAGGCACGGACTCTCTCCTCTGGGGTCACAGAGATGTCTGTGTGGTCAGGAATAGCTACGAGCTTTTTCTGAAAAAGGACAGTCGGATCAGCAAAGAGAATATTCCGTTTCACTTTCAGTAACTGGTCTCAGTCAAGCAGCTCAAGGGAAATCTTCAGCTAGTTTTTTCCCAAAATAGGCATTGTTTTCCCCCACCTCTAGCCAGAGTTGAAACATTTCAACATGTTTCTCAATTGCAAGTAAATTGTGATCAAAAAGAAAAAGTGATCTCATTACCCCCCAAAACAAGAACAAAAAGATAAAATTAGGAAAATCTCTGTAGAAAAAAAGATAAAACTTAAGTTAATCACTCTAGAAATTACCAAAGGCAATATAAAATGTGTCTTCTTTAGAAGCCCCCTCAGATGAATTCTACAAGGTTCTATCTTAAGTTACTGAAATAATTTGATGGATGTTCTGAATATTCAGATTCCTTTTACATGATGTATAGCATTTGAATGCTAGAAATAGTTCAGGTAACAAAGAGCAGTAAGTTCCTCTGGTCAGTCAACAGTTCATTTCAAATAATTTCATTTCCAGTTTTAAATGAGGCAGTTAATGACTAAGAAGTTAGAACTAATTACTGAGGAAGAACCATAGCTGCTTATTATGGTCATTACCTTTCTGCTAAGTAATAAATAAATAAATGGCTACTGCAAGTTGTTTCCTCTTACTTTGATGAAATTTTTTACTCTTTCTATTCAAAATGTTCATTTCATCTTCCTAAAAACCTGATTTCTGAGACCCCAAAAACCACACATACAGACGTACAATAAATTCCAACAAAATGATCAGACAGTGCATGAGAGGAATGTGGCAGCATGCAGCAAGAGGCCCATGGAGCTGAGATCCACCACTACTAAACAACTCTCTTGAAATCTTTCCTAATTCAAAGAGCAGTTGCTCAGCCTTGAGCACTTGTTTGTAATACATACCAATGAGCTGACAGTGAATGGTTGCTCCATGTTGTTGTCTGCCTGCAAACCAAGGAGACTGCTCTTTTCCTCCAAAGTCTCCATCTGACTGAAAAGGGCAGTATCAATCCAGAGCTCAGTATTTGCCACCAGATGTCTCAGGGTTTAATAGCCCAAGGGAAACTGGAAGATAGATATGTGGATTGTGGTCGTATGCTGGAAAAAACAAGTCACTCAGATTAGAAATACATTCAAATGTCATGGAACTTTGCATGCCACTCATTACTTTGGTGGCACAGTACTTACACATTTAATAATAATTTAAAATTTATCAGGCATCTAGAATTTAAATTGGGAATGCATAAGGGCTTAGAGTGCAGTTGTGTTGACCTGTACTAATATAATTTCAGTGGATTTGAACACAATAAATCATTTTTACAATATTTACAGCAACTTAGAAAACTCCCAGCTTTCAAGCATTAAGTGAAAAACTCAGAAGTTTGAGGACTAATTTCAGAATCTGCGCTCCCTTGAGTATATGTTTTGACAGACACATTTACAAACAGTATGAATCTGGTATCTTTGTTTCCTGCTAAGCCTATAATTAAACATAAAACTTTACATACAAACTTGTATCAGCAATATAAAACAGAAAAAACACTTCAAACACCATGTGTTCCACCTGCATATCTTGCTGACTTCAACACTCAAAATACAATGAACTCTGATGAGTCAACTGATAAAAATTCCTCCTTGCACAGCTTTGAACAAGTAAAGAGGAAAATGTAGATGTTGTCTACAAACATTAAAAAAATCCCAGACAGAAACTAAACCAAAACAAGGGAACCAAACTCTGAGAGAGGAAAGAAATAGTTAAATTACACAGGAAATATGAAAACTAAGTTTCTAATGTGTTTTTTCACTTTGGTGCACTCAATATAAACAGATTTGATCTTGCATGTCGAAGGCACTTCATATGTTGCAATAAACAAGCTTACTTATGCTCTCATAAAAGCATAGAGTGGGTTCAGCAAAGATATTTTCTCCACACACCTCTCTCTCTAGGCCAGACGACCCTGGATTAAAAAAAACAACCCTAATGTGTTTTTAGCTGGCTGTATCTCTCAAATATTGATTTTTGTGTTTGGGGCTTCCTCATTTTTCTTTCAAAAAGCAACACTATCTATTAGATCAGTCCTTAATTTTAAGCATTAGTGCAATTCAATTTCAAGACCTACTTTTTGCAAATTAAGGTATTCAAACTGCTTGCTCAATTTGTAACCAAAAAAAATGAGCATGGCTTATACATCTGAGAAAATAATCTTATTTGTGGTTGCAGTGTTAATAAAAACAGTTCTCTAAACAATTTAATTTTATGTACTTGGAGCACTGATAAAAATGATCAGCTTGGCAGGAAAGCCTATTCATTGCCTATTCACAAACTGTAGATAGGCCCATGGGACAACAATAATGAAATATTTTTGCTTTAGCCTACTCCAAGAAACATTCTGCTTTAGGGGTAGCTCCACCTGAAGCCCTTCTTTAGCTGAAGCACTGTAGGTGTGGAAGACTGTCAAAGGAGAGAGCTAAAACCTTGGCCAGTGCAGAGCTTGCGTCAGACTTCTGCCCATTCAGCCCAGATTCTAAACAGAAATAGAATCTTCAATGAGAGATTCTGGATTCATGTTCTTCGTGGAACTGAGGAACAAAAAACAAACCAACCAAACAAAAAAGGACCTAAAACCCACGTATTTCACAAATATTTATCCATTCACTTATCTATCGCTTGTGAATTTTTTATTTTATTTTCTCTTGAAGCATCTGGGACATCTGAAATACTTGAATGGAAGAATGGATTTTGCAAGCTAGTCACCTTTTTTTTTTTGGTCAAGGTTAACTAGTTTATTAACAAGAAATTAAACAAACAGCTGAGGGCAAGGGGAACGGGATAACTCCACTCCCCAAGGTAAGCCAGAGGTGTGAAAAAAGAAATAAAAAGGCAGCACAGGTGGTGCTGGGCCTTCCCTCGGCCTGACACCTCAGGGAGGCCCTGCCCCTCCTGGGGCGGGTCCCTTTATAGCCCCGGAGGGGATCAGAAATGCACCAATCAGGACACTTGCTTTTGAGAGTTTTGATTGGACTGTTTCTAAGATGCATTCCTGACCAATCATTTGGTGAACTCGGTGGGTGATTGGTCGTTGTTCTAGTCCAATCCTGTCTGTTCTTCTCCAGGTGACGTAATCCATGATGTAATCCCTTTTTGTCAGAGTCCTTCTAGATGCTTCTTTCTGTTGCCCACCCTTATTACAGCCCCATACATCAGATTATGCTTGCTCAAAACATATAATCAACAACCAACCAACAACTAACAACAACCAACAGAACCCAGCCCCCCTCAAACAGCTCATTAACTTCTTAAGTGTATAACAACCTTAATATTAACTAGCCTATGAAAGCCAGAATGTTTATAACAGATTTGGTCTACCGTACGCATCCAAGCATAACAAACTGCTAAATGTTCTACTCACTCAATGTCTATAAAAAAAATTGTTCAAAAGTAAAGGTCCAGCAAAGTATTTCTCTTCAATTCCTTATTTCCTTTAGAAGCTTCTGGCAAGAAAGGTTTTCTCTGGCATGTTTTCATTTTGCTTCTCAGGCCTTTCTCCCTTAACAGACCTTCTGCAAAGCCTAGAGAGAAAATGGACATTTCGGACCATGCTCTTGACTGAAGACATGGAATGGGGATCAAACGCTTCTTTCACCTGTCACCACTCCTCAGAGACCTTTCAATCTAGCTGGTAAGCAAGTGCAAAAAAGTCAGTGCAGCAAGCAGCAAACCAAGAGCCACTAATTAGTGGTTTGGTTTGGTTTGTTTTTTTGGAGCCATACTCCCAAACAGGCCTTTGTTAAAGAAGCCTATGTATTCCCCAGTCAAAATCTCTTTGGAAGTGGCACAGGAAGACATCACGGAACCCTTTACTTGCAAACGTTTCCCAACTTGACTGGCTCTAAGAATATTAAAGTTATAAACATAAGTTAATTTATTGAACTTCTAACCTAAAGAAGGTTTCATAATTTTTAAAAGTGTGATGCCAGGTATTTTAAAGAGGAGACATCTGGTAATAGCAGAAACTCACACTTCCTCAAAATTGTGTCAGAGCCTGGAAAGGATGAAGAAGCTCTGCAGAGAACATAAGACACATCACAGTGCAAGAGCTTAGCAGAAGAATGCCTGCAAATAAATAAAGAAACTGACTTCTTAAATTTAGCTTCAGGAACACACTAAAACCGAAAAATTGTAAATAAAAAAGAAATAATAAGATGAATTTCTATGCCTTTTACAAAAATGTCATGCAAGATTCAAACGTATTTGCTATTACAGGTGGCAGTGTAACTTCAGTAAAAAGAAATCCTGTAAAGAAATGACTTATGGGCTGACTTATGACTTCACTCCAACATATTATACTTAACACATGGACACACTGGCACAATTATGAATGATTAAAATGCAGAGAGCTAAGCTTTTCTAAAAACACCACCAGAGGCAGGTCTGCCTGCTGCCTGGAATGCCTCTGTGCATAATGTTCCTCATGGCACAGTTTCACAGTCACCTTCAGCTGCTCGAAGGGCACGACACTGCCAAGGGGCCCCCCTCACCTTCATCCTCATCCTCACCCTCCCCCTCCCCTCCTTCTTTGTACTCTCACTCTGTTGGCTTCACTGGCTTTAAGGCAAGTTGTAACCAATCCAAATTAAAATTAAATGGACTTTTAAAATTAAATACTTCCTTCTTAAAATCAAAATTCAAAGGAACAGGCAGAACCATGAAACCAGCAAAGCAGATAGATTTGTCCCTTTCTGAGGCAGTGCTGTCCTAGATTTATATGAGCTGGCTTTGAAAAGGCACCCTAAGAACTTGTATGGTTCCTACAGAAATTGTCCAGTTCTGACAAGTGACTGTTTTCTGGAAATAAACTTGTACTTCACTTTACAAGAGTAAAGATAAATTCAGATACCAAATCTCTCTGTATAGCTGAAACTAATTATACTCAAATATACAAAATAGTTATGCTAATACAGTGAACCACACTCCAACCTCAGCCACAGGGGATAAATAACAATGCTAGCTTGGAGCTGTCTTAGTCTATCAGACTTTAAAGTGCTCTAAATTCTAAGAGTAAAGATGCATTTTTTTACGTTACTGTTTCAGGCATTCTAGTTAACTTAGACGGACTTAGGTAATGTTTGTTTGAGAAGAAATGCCAGGACATTTAGCATTCAAATCAAGGTTTTTTTCTAGTTATGAGTTTTTTGATAGTCATTTCAAGAATATAATAATCTAACATCTATTCAATGGTTAAGAAACTTCTCATTGGGAATAGCACTTCTTACCAAATCCCATTTCCTCCTCAAAAAGCATTTGTTTTCCTATATGTTCCATCTTATAATGCTATTATTAATCCTCAAAAAATCCAGATTTATTAAATCAAAGACTTTCAACCACAGGAAATAGAGCAAACTGAAAAAATCAGCACTTTAACGGGCATTGAAAGTCATTCTTTCTGTTCAGGCTAACAAGGATTGTACCAATTACCAGGGAAATGAAAAGCAGAGAGAGCAATTTTAAGTGAAAGAATATGCCAAGAGTAGTACATGAAGACAGAATAAGCATATCAATACCTCAGGAGCAGGCCCTGGTGAGGTGGTGTGAGAAGATCTGGGGAATGCATGCAAAAACAAACCCTTCTGAGATCTGTAATATCAAAATTCACCACAAATTCTCCAATGCCCTCAGAGTTTGCTGCATGCTGGCACTTCAAACCATTGTCAGGCTGGCTGGATGTGGACAAACAAGGCAGCTCCTGTGCTCAGGGCCCGACAGGCATGGCCCTGCTGGCTTTCCACGTTACAGAGGTGTGGTGTGATGGTGAGAGGTGCCATGCACGGCTGCACAGCCGGACTGCAGCAGCTCCAGTGCAGCACGAGCTGCTGGAGCTCCACGGCTGGGGTTTGCAATGCTTCCACCGCAGCCAGGGCACAGCCTGGGCACAAGGAGGTGTCTCCATGCCTTGATGGGACAACTAAAATGTCCGCCCAGGACAGCATGTCCTTCCCTGATAGAGCCTGCCTCTGGGAGATGACCGTCCCAGCCAAGCCATGGAAGCCAAGCGGAGCCATGCTCTGCCCGAGGATGCACACAGGGCCTGTGGCACTCCAGTGGGAGAGGACACAAAGAGGAGCTCAAGGTGTCAGGACCTCCCAGAAACTGATTGCAGAGCGTAAGGATTGAATTTCAACTCCTTGTCATCATCTGGCGGCTGCTTTCCCCTCTGCAGTTCTTCAGAAAAAGTTTTAAAATGCCGAATGAGCTTTTTAGATTTTTAAGCAAGTAACTGAGTAACTTCAATAAATATTAGTTGCATATATAGTTTTCACTTTGTAATATTAGTTACTTTGAAACATTAGTTTTCCCTTTGTAACACATTTTTAAATTTCAAGGGAGTTAATCCTAACGCTGAATTCACCACTGTGAGCAATATTTATCAATGTTTTGACTATTGGTCTTACTAAAAAAAAATTCATTAAATACATCACTGGCAAAATTTTCCCAAGTACTTATTTCGTTCAAAGATTATGTTAAGAATAATTTATGCAATGATTAATTCTCTGCATATTTTTAATAGTGGATTATTTCAGAAGTACTTATCCTTTTGTTTGATATTTTGTGGAATGTAAAGCCTAGATGTTCCTACCAAAATCATTCATGTCACTCCAAGGATTCTAACAGTATTTCTAGAAATATTTGCTAATATGGAAGTTAAAATGTGGCATAGTTCTACTTTTTGCAAACTAGTCTTGAGAGAACTGTTTTACAACCATGGCATGGCAAGAAAAAGCTTACTTTAATATTACCATGAGAAGCTAACACAATCAAACTTCATGTTGCTATACTAGGAAGGGTAATGATTACAGAATCCTAAAATAAAGAAGGATCTCAAACCATAAGGAGGTCAGTCCTCATTAATATAACCAAACTAGCAAGTGCAAATAACACCTTTCAGTTACCTGTAATGGAAATAAGTTGTCTCAGTGAACTTTAAATAGGTCACACCAGCGATTGCCAGATGTAAGTAAAGGACCATTTCATGCCAATACGTCACCCATGCAGCAGATACTTAAAATTCTGTGCTTGGAAGTGGATATTCAAGTGATTTTGGCGAAAAATAGGTTAGAAATACAGGCACCTATCTCATTCAGCTCTTTTTGAAATGCCAAGCCATGTATTGGCACAGCACATAATCATTTATACACACACACTTGGGTTTGATATATAAATATGCTAAACACCAGCCTAAATAGCAAACTGCCTTCTGTTGGGTCTCTCCAGAAAGAAACAGCATGTTCATCTGTCAACATGTTTTTTGTAACAAGCGCTCATCATCACAGCAAGAGTTTCAACTGCTACAGTAAGTAGTGTCTTCTGGAAAGAAAAACAACAAAGTGCTGAATGCCATGGCAAGATAATTCTCTTATGCAGAGGAAATACCCAATCAACACAACCCAACAGAATGGCCTTTCAATGAAAGGAAGCACTGTGAGGAACCAGTTCATGAACACCCTGTGCCTTTCAATTGAGAAGTTGCTCTTTACAGTAGGAGCTACTAAGCTCAGCTCTAGAAAAGCCCATTTTAGTAGCAGTTCACAGTTTGACACTGCTCCTTAGCTCCATGGCTCCATTTAAACAGCAGTGCCAAGACCTCCTCCTAAGCTCCACTAACTCCCAGAAGCAGCTGCTGAGCTATACAATCATGTCTCCTAGAAGTGGGAAAACATTTCCTTTATGTCACTGGTGAAGGACCAGTGCCTCCCATGTCCCAGCACACTGCCCAGAGGCCTCTCTGCCAGCTGTGTCAGTGGTGTACAGACAGTAGCACCTTCACCTGCTTCGGTGCTGAGAGGGAAAACCACGTGCAAGGAAGATCCTCCCTGCCCAGATCTGCTAAACATAAGCCTTGCTTATATGCTTAAGCCACTCAGTGCTGCATCTTACATCACAAAATTGAGCTTTATTTTCATCTAAAAAAAAGAGTGGGTGACACAAGAGTCTGTTCTCCCACAGTTCAAACAAAGTTTGAATAATTTTCTGAAGACTGTTATAGTTGTTCTGCAAATATTTGGACTGCTGCAATTAGTCAGCATAGTTACTTGAATATCATTGACTACCTGTTTTCTACGGACAGCATTCCTCTTGGCACAGATACAAACATTACTGCATCAAGAAGTTACACTAAGAAAATTAGATGGCTACTGGATCTGCTAAGTCTCTGATAAACCACTACAATATGCAGATAATGTCCAACATGGCATGTGTGGGACTTTTTACTCCCTACAGAGTATGTGAATGCAGAACCTACAGGCTTCTCTCTCCTATTGCTTCAAAGCACAGAGGAGACCTCTGACTGCCAACTATTTTCTCATAATTTTTTATGTAGGCTGTTTTGAAATCAACATCTAGTGTAGTTGTGATATTATAACATAACCCTGTGCATTTGAGCCATACACATAGATGATGGCTCGCTACCAGATTTATTAATATGCTCTGTCTACAAAAATATAAGTGACTTTTAAAAGAATGTCCCAAAAAAATGGACGGGAAATACTGAACATTCAGACATGCATTCGTGGACTGACAGTTCTTTCTCTTGTGGTTTCTTGTGTTAAAATAAAACACAATCCCTCCTCTCCCCTCCTTTCTTTAGAGACATCATTCAGTTTCAGCAAAAAAGCATTTTTAACATAATGGATAAATATCATCTGTGGTAGAATGTCTTGGATTACAAGGAAAACCCTTCTTATGCAGTCAGTGAAATATACTTATGCAACACAGAACAGCATCTTTTCAGTGACCCACTAAAAGGATTTTCTAAACGTGGTGTAGAAAAACACTGCCATTTCCTTCCTTTGGGAAATCCACAACAATCCTCCAACTAATTTGCACCAGGGCACAGTAACCCAGAAGAGGACAAAAATACAAGAAAGAACTGTTGTTATATAATTTGTTCTTTGATGATTCAACTGAAAGGCTGAAAAAAAGGGAGATACTTGCAATCCATAGCATCACTGATAAAACTAACTTCCACCATGAAGACAAGAAGCTGTGCTGCTAAAGGAAACAAATGAGAGGCTAAAACCTGCACAGAGGCCTGCAATTTCATAGACTTCCAAGAAACAAAGCAAGCATGATTCCTTGCAAAGCCTTTCCATCCATATCCCTATTTCTCTCAGGGGCAAGGTCCCACTGCACTAGAGGGGTTAAGAATCTTCTGGTTCTTCCTATAAAATGCAATGATTTTTTTCTGGCAAAATATATCCTGCCAAATTTTAGAACAATTTCGGACTCCATGGCATCTAATAAGGATGCTTCTTAATCGAGTGAGTAACTGGTTGCAACAATAAATTTCTGTTTCTATCTGATGACAAATACTTATGCTATCTTACCTTCTATGTCTCAAAATATAGGGGACAAAATAAAGGAGAACCAAATTGATTTGACATTTCTAACATACAAATTCACTGTTTATCTGAAGTCTATTAAATTGCCTATAAAAAATGAAGCTTGTCTTTCGGCCTCAGATCTAGAAAAAATAATTTGAGACATTAGTTCAAAGGATTCTGACTGTTTTGTACACAAATGGTTAAGTAAGCAGAGCTCAGGTAAGAAATGGATAGTGAGATTACCAACAGGATGAAGTGTGATCAATCAGTGTGAATAACTGCCATGTAATCCAGCATGTTTCTGTACTATAATGCTTATACTAAAATAATACAGGTAATTGAGTTCATAAGGAAATCTTTGACCTCCTACCCTGTTCTAGATGATTCAGGATGTAGCATGCTATGAGGAAAAAAAAAAAAACAGGAAGAACAACAGGAATGTGTGGTTCTATGAGAAGAATTCTGTGTGCTTTAGACTGCTTGTTCTACTTGGATAGTTACAATGTTTAATTTCTCTTATGTAAGTTTCTAAGATTGACAGTGGTAAGCACATGTTTTATAGCAGCACTGGCTGTAACACAGTCAGCTCACAGGGCTGCTTGACAGTCAGCTGAATTATCCAGAATATCAAAGCTGAGCATGACGGTTTCTGGTTAACATTTTGTACCCTTGCAGGCCAACAGGCTATTCATCCCAGTGAAGCTATGCACAGACTACCTTTGAGCCATTCAAATTATTTGCTTTTCCCCTCAGGATGAGCCCATTGATCTTTGCAGCCTATACAAGCTCCTTTTTATACCAACATAGTGCAGTAGATATCTCTGAAGGCTTTTTGACAGCGGTTCAGAGATGCTAAAAGAGGAAGATACTTCCTACGTTGATTATGTAGAGAGCCCACAGCTTCCATAACGCAATTCCGTATGTTGTGTGCCGAGCTGTGACTCATCTAGAGCTGCCAGTAGGAAGTGGTAGGCAGCGGGTTGTGTCTGAGGAGTTGACTGACTCACAGCATTACGGAGAGGCATCATCAGCCGGGCAGGATTGAAAAGGCTGGATTTTTATAATAGGAATTTCTTTGCAACAGCAGCACTAAGCTGCTGAACACGGATTGTTTAGGAACTGCACAAGCAAGATAATTTTCTTTTATGGATTGCTACTTCTATTTATAATGGAAAGCATGACCAGAAAGTATGTTTCCTGGCATGACAATCTAAATGTTCTAATTTAATAAAATTGTACGGACAAAACTTCCTTTACATGGCAGCAAACTAATTTTCAGAACACAAACTGAAAGTGTAAACTTTGATGCAGAAATAAAACTTCAGGAGTCAGATAAAACCAGAAAAAACATCATCCATACATATCCAGCAAACAGAGACCAAATGCTTAGTTTTATACAGTATTTGTTCAGTGTCTTCATACACAAGTCACCTTGCCATTCCCTCAGCAGCTTAAGATTTCACAATATCCCTCACCTTGAGCTATACTCTTCCTGATCTTGGTGATTAACTTCAAGGAAAAGCCTTAAGGCCTAACCTTGAGCATGTTTCATGCACGTAAAGAAAACCACATGAGAAATGCCTTCACAGTGTCTGCACAGCAGTATCAAGTAATACAAATAACTGCAGGATTGATGAAGAAAATGACCCCTATTTTTAAGCATAATGCTACAAAATACGCCCTGTACTTGAAGCCATTTAACACACACACAAAGACCCCCAACTATGAAATTTGTACCTGCTGAATTACAGAATTTAGGATGAATGCTCCCTGCATTCCTACAGTAACTTGTGATCTATAAAACTCCAGACTTGTCAACACTGGCCTTTAGTTTAGTTATCCAAATATTTTGCACTTAGACATGCAATTTACCATCTGTAATGCATTTAGTACATCAGAAAACTCATCTGTTTCAGAGTACACTGCCTGAGCAGCACACATAACAACAAACCTGGACTCCGTTCTCCTGGGGATATTTAATGAAGTCCAAATCCTATTTTCTAGGACTTGGTTGTCTAAGGCAATTCATTAATATATGCTAACTACAGTTTTGGATATTAATCCACTTTAGCCTGCAATGAGGAGAAACCCCTCTTCTGTGAAGACAGAACTTTCTCAAGCTGGTCTTCACCAGGGGAATGAACTCCCGGGGAAGTAGAGTCTATCCAAGATCTCATAATCTGACCACTTCGCATTCTCAGGAGAAGGTGGGGGTTTTCCTTGCCCATGACTTCTCAGAGCATTCAGAACCATGAGCATATTAAATAAAAATAATTCCAGACCAAGAGGAATTCCCCCAGAAGAGACTTTTTGGCACCCTTCTGAAACAGGGCAGCATGTGCAAGAGTGAATTACATTCCTCAGCACACTTCAGAAGAACACCCTGAGATCCTACAGAGGTCAAAAGGAGGCAGGTACAAAACCAAGTACATGAGCAGAAAAAACTCATCAGAGAGTCACAGATGTTCAGCGAACACAATTTCTACGGTCTTAGATTCTTTCACTTTCTCTTCCGATGATCGTCATTTACACGAATATAGAAATAATTTAAAACCAGAATATTGTCATCAGTTTGATTTGTCTTTGGCACACGGTGACATTCCGGACTCCCCACCACGCTGTCACCACCTCTTTGCGTAGACGCAGTGGAGTCAGCAGGTTCAGCCGGCCGGGCTCGCCGCCTCCCGCACAGCGCCGAGCCCCGGTGCCGCCGCGCTGCCCCCGCCGCTCCCCGTCCCGAGTTCCGCCCTGCCCGGAGGAGGGCTGTTTCCGAGAGGCCTCCGCGGGTCGCCGCACCTGACACCCGGGGCGGGGACGGGATGCCGGCCGGGCCGGGGAGCGGATGGAGCTGGTACCGGCCCCGGCTCCACGGCTGCCGGCCCCGGAAGGGGTACCAGCCCCTCCTCGCTCTGCCCGCAGGAGCCGCTGGCGCAGAGCAGCGGGATGGAGGCGGGAGGCAACGCCTCGCCCGCTCCGCGCTCCCGCACCGGGAAGGGCGATGCTGCTTACCGGGTCTCGCATCCGTGCGAGCGGTGGCGCGGTGGCTGCCGCGGACAAAGAGCAGGGCGGTGGGAGGCAGGAGCGCCGGGGCGGCCTGGGCCTCCTCCCCCTT
>VZRF01001712.1:822710-874814 GCA_013396875.1 Vireo altiloquus
GGTCCCGGCCGGGCAGCCCCACTGCCCCCGGCCCGCCCGCTCCGCACCCTGCCCCGCCGCCGCTTCCCCGCGCTCCCGGCAGAGCGCTTCTGCACTGCCATCGGACTCTCTTTAGAAAATAAAGCCCTTTCCGTGCAAGTTCGTGGAAGTGGGACCTCGGCCGTCTTCTATGCCAGACGAAGCCGAAGTGAAGGGAGATCTGGCGTTGTTTTTTCCACAGGTGCCCCAATCGCGTTGGCATCAGGTGGAAGTGGAACCTGTAGGTCACTTGTAAAAAGTATCCTTCCTTTAAGACCTTTATGCCTCCAAAAACAAAGGTATATTGGACAGCGCTGTGTGTCCTGAAGCTGCAAAACAGACACAGTCCGGATCTGAATTTCCAGGTGCAGTGAGCTTAGAGGGTTGGAGAAACCTTGCTATTCAAGACTAATGAAAGAGTTGAATTTGAACTCCAGTGCAGAAGGGCAGGAGATGGTGGAGGCAGAGGTTTGGTTCAAATCCGTCTTTAGTCAATGCAGAAGCTTTCTCCGAGGGGGAGCCTCTGACTTGTGAAACTTGCAGACAGATCTGTTCAACTGAAAACAGCTGGTTGTTTTTCGGTGCTCTTGCTAGCCAGCTCCTAATTATTTTCATTTAAACAAAGAGCTTTGCTTCTTTCTGGCTCTCTCTGGCTTTTTTAATTGTAAAGAAATGAAACTAAAGCAGGCTTTGACAGTAGCATAGCTTCATTGAACAAACTACAACACGGATAAAAGCCATCCCATATGCTTCTGGTCATGGAAAGCTGAGATCAGAAGGTAACCACCCTAGCTGCATGCCCCTCTAGTCCCCCAGCTATCCCAGTCCCCCAGCTATCAGTCCTCTCGGCAGTGAAGGCTGGGTTGTAGCTTCTGCCCGTCAGTCTCCAAGGAGGAAGGAAGAGTGGCCTGTGTGCAACACCAAACCTGGATTGTGAGCAGTTGTGCACAGACACAACTCCACTCCTCCCTCAACTGAAGTAACTGGGGTTCTCCCACAAATCCACAGCCATGCTGAAACTGCTCACCACATGTAAGGACCGAGTGGTCACTCTAAGTCTTTTGCCACTGTTTCAGCACGGACAGAGGGGAGAGGCCCTGCCATAAACAAGTTTCTTGATACTAGAAGTATAGTTTGGTACTACTGACAGTGCTGTGAAAGTGTGTTGTTGTGTAATATGGCAGAGAGCAAAGTCCAAATCTAGCTAATTCTTGGACTTGAACTGATGTAAGGAGAAGTGGACTATTTTCAAAGTGGGATTTTTTAAAACAGAGCATCAGCAGTCACCTTTCCTGACTCCCCACAGGCTACTGAGACATGCAGGTGGAGAACACCAGAGAAGCAAACAGCTAAAACACTGGGGTGGGAGCAACTAAGCAAGCTCATTGCAAAAAGGAGAGAAGTTTGATGGTTAAGCACACTGCAAAGGAATCACCAAGTCTCTGACTCTCTCTCCTCCCCCTTTCTATAAATAATTTCCCTTTCCAAGCAGAAATGAGACCAAAACTCTTGTGGTGAGCTCCACCTGAACAGCTATATCATGCTATATTGGGAAGGCAGAAGAAAAACAGTGATTCCTCACTTGAAACAGCAATATGAAGTCTAGAAATCCAGTGCTATTTTGGCACACAAGCCTACTCTCAAGTTGTGAAGTCTCCTCTTCTTGGCAAGGAGCCCATTACAAGGGTAAACCTCATGTTGGGGCTGACCAGTGCCTGCTAAAGACAGGAGGAACATGTCCACTGGTGTCTGAGGGCCTTGTATGAGGGTTTTCCTTTCCACATAGGAGGTAAATGAACTCTTTCTTTAAAAATCCACTGTTCCTCCTCCAGAGGCAGTAGGAGGATAAAGTCAAATGGATACAGTTTTTCTGTTTTATATAAAGCATCACCTGACCCTGTTCAATGTGAGCTGATACTGTGGTAAAAGCACCATGAGATTTCCAAAACTCTCCCCATTGCTGTACTTCTGCAGCTGCACCAATAGGAGCCACAGAAGGCAGATGAGGAGATGGGTTCCCACTGATCAGAAACATGAAGGATGCAAAATTTGATACATTCTAATAAAAAGGCATGTCCCCAGAGGAAAAGTAGAAGCCTTCGGTATAAAATACCAATGTTTGTATGAGTGTAAACGGCTAGAAAGGGATCAGAGTCTCCATGTACAATGCTGCTTTATCTTCTCACAGGGGCTTCCATCATCACCATATCTGACTTCCTCTGTATTTTCTCTTGTGTGCTTCTTGGCACTATGTTCTGCCTAGTTTGGAATTAAGCAATGGGCTTTTTGCCTTTTATTTTGGGAATCTATTTCACAATTACTCTTAGCCAGCTTTTTCAAAAAAGAATCTCACATGTCAGGAAAATGACATAATTGTTTTTCTTTACAGTTTTCACGACATGTTCATAATTTCAGTAGAAAAAAGGTCTGTGTTTTTCATTTACCCAAACCACACTTTAATAAATTATTTATTAAACATTTATTGCCTAAGTACTTTTGAGGACCCCAAAAAGTGTTGGAAATCTTAAACTTACTCCTTATTTACTAAGCAGCGCAACCTCCGAAATTTAATATTATTTTGATGGCAGAGACACCATTTACTGGCTTCCCTTCTGCTGGTAAAGCACCAAGGCTGGTAAGTCCAGAGAGTAATAACTGAAGTTTCATGCCTGGAAAGCTTTCGGTGAGATTCAGCCTAAATTTTAAATTTTGACATTCTGTTCTACTTGTATGCTTTCTACAATCCAAAATTACTTCTTTCTTTGGCATTTGCATGAATTGCAGACAGAAACGTAATGCACAAATAATTTTATCAATAACTTCATCCATGCTGAGCTGTAGTTTCTTCAAGAAAATTTTTTTTAAAAAGCCAAACTATTCTTTATACAAAATATTTTCTCCTTCATAACAAAAAAAAAATGTCTACTTAGAATAAACATGCCATTCAGTAGAGATTTTTACCAAAGTGTCACAAAATAATTATCATACTATTAATTTTCATAATTCTTCTCAGTTGCAACTTCTTTAATTTAGTAGATTTACTGTAAGTTAGGTGATATAATTCACTGCTTCATTTCACAGCTTCACTGGGACCATAAAACCAGCGTGTCTGTCTCCAAAATTCCTTCAGAAATAGAATGGAAATACTTGCTTATTTTGAAGATAAATATATGTTTGTGTTTCAGGAGCTGATGTCAGACAATAGTCTCTGCCAAAATGATCATCCCCTTTGTTAAAATGTTCCTTGCTGATGTGGTAGAAAAGTGTCCAGAAATGAAAAAATCATTCTCCCAGAGTTGCAATTCTCATTAGTGTTTGAGTACAGTACAGTATTCACATAACAGGAAGTTCACAGTTTAGAGCACATTTCATGCTTTGCAGAGTGCATTGCAGAGAGCGCTTGCTCGCTGCTGGAATATCCACATCTCTCTCCAGTGGATGCCCTCAGACTGGTAGATTGCACATCACAAGTCATTTAGGGAACACGTTGCCACAATGCACCGTTGGTCAAAAATAGATCACTCTCTGATATGACTAACCAGGACATTCTTAATGTGCATTAGGAAGGAAATAAAATGAGTGTTGATTCCCACATCTCAGAAAATCAGTCCAATATAAACCAGTTAGGTCAGGAAAGGGAAATCTTCCTCTAATGACCAGCTATGGACATTTTTTTCAACCTTTGCCTATACTGGCTATTGTTAGAAGTCAAGCAGAGAGGCACACAACTGGTCTAAGTGAGGTTTAGGATGAAGAAAATTAAAGACAAGAAATGGAACAATGGAATAATCATTTGTCCCAATACAATCTCATGTCATATTTTGTTATGCAAATAATGTCAGATTAACTGGAATTTGTAGTCAGAAAAGCTAGGCTGATGAATCTAACCCAGGGTTGAGATGGCCATTTGATTATGACAAGGAGAATATTAGTTAAAACAGAGGACATGGGGAACTGTAGGATATAGAGAATTCAGTGGTCTTCCAGTGACTATCTAGGGAAGAGCATGATGTAAGGTTTGCGCAAATGATGTCTAAAAGAAGTAGACAGAAGCATGCACATTGAAACTGTGACCTCGCCAAATCAGCATAAGACAAGGACAGCACATAGGAAAAACTGAGGTCAGGGTAAGAGAAGTAGAGCAGAAGTTGGTAAAGCAAAGTCACATAATTGGGGATTAGTAAGAATTTCTTTGATACGCTGGGAACTGAACTGCAAATGACAAAGAAGGGAAAACACCCAAGTATGCTATTTATAACCTGTCATATAATCACATATGAAAGTATAATGAGAAAGACAAGATAATTCTGGGATGTACCAGGTATATCCCAGTCAAATCTGAGAAGTGTTGTGAGTATTCCACAGGACACTGGAGAACTTCTTTCCAGACATTGCCTATAACTGCAGTTAATTAAATAAAAAAGAAAATTAAAATAATTACAATCAAACCCAAAATTTAAACTGTAACCAATGCAGAGAAGGGCTGTTAGGCTGAATAGGGAAGACACTACTTTACCAGAGGAGACTAACAGAGCTTGTCTTCTTTAGCTCAACAGAGCAAAGGCTGAGGCCAGATAATTGCTTTGTATATGGAGTCCGGAAGTAAGCTCTAGAGTGGAAAACACTATTTTAAGCTTAAAGCTGGCACAGGAACAAATGAGCATAAACTGGCTATTGAAACCATTTAGCTTAGAAGTCTTTAGAAGGATGCAAGCCATTGGAAGAGCTGGTCACAGAGTTTGTTCAGACTGACAAAAGATTACATAAAGTTGGTCCTGTGACAGTAACAAGGTCTCCACGTCAGCTCTGTGTTACTGATTAGTGACAGAAAAAATGCTAGGGCAGACTCACTGAAGGAGGGCCTCATGCCATCTTTTAACATTCACACAGAGGCAGATGGTGTCAGGTTCTGCAAGGTCATTAAATTGCTGCACACTAAACAGATACCATCAGTTTACCTGCTGTGGGCTTGCATGCTGGGACAGATCATGGTGCTGTTGTGCCTATAGGGAGGATTCTCACCATCTTTTATTTTCTTTACAGATCTTTGTGAGGCTTTAAATGTGACGGTCTCTCCTGGACCAACAGTGCAATACTCTGAGGGGGATAATGCTACCCTTTACTGCCACATTTCTCAGAAGAGAAAGACAGACAATTTGCTGGCTGTGCGGTGGCTCTTCGCTGCATCACCGACCCAGGAACATCTGATGATCAAAATGACAAAGTTTGGGTCTGTCCATTATTATGGAAATTATACTCATGATTTTCACAAGCAAAGACTTCATCTTCTTAAAGAGAAACATGGAACTATGTACAAATTTCTTATTTTAAGCCTCCAGGAAACAGATCAAGGACATTATATATGCAAAGTCCAAGAAATTGGTAAACACAGAAATAAGTGGACAGCATGGTCAAATGGTACAGCAGCTACTGAAATAAGAGGTGAGAGACTGCTGATTTCAAGTCTATAATTTCTTCTTGTCCTGTGATGCCTTTTTTTTTTCTTCAAAGTTCATCCATACAACATTTGAACTTAGATTATTTTTGAGTGTAATATGTGGATAGGAGAAGAAAACCTAATACTCAATTTATGTGTTTTGCCTTTCTCTTGGTGTTTCCCTTGCTCTTAGTTCTAGTCTAGCAGCAGCTGGTAAGTAGCACTTTTAGTATCACCTCAGTTCTATTGTTTATACCACTTGGAGCCAGAAAGCAGAGTTAGAAGAGCAATGGCCATCCTGCTGGTATTTGAACTTTAGATAAAATGGCCAGCAACAAGTGGCAGATGTGAACCAAGTTGTAGACAAGCCATCTCTTTGGGATGGATTAGCTCAAATCTTATGCCACCACATGCACAATTTCAGAGATGGGTGAAGTTGTATTTCGAGAACAGACTCCTTTGGAGAGGTGGTCTTGCTCAGCAGCTGTGCCATCAGTGCTAGCTGGCAAACTAGCCCCCTGCTTGTGTCTTTATAAATAGAAAAGTAGATTTCCCACAGGGAAAACTCTAAAGATAATGCCAGAAAGCAGCGTAGAGTGTTTTCTCATTCACTGAATGATGTAAGTTCCTGAAGGCCTGTAGTGAAACATATGGATTTGTCAGAAGTTCTTGGAAAGGGAAAGGCATGTTCCAAGTAAGCAGCAGCAGAAGAAAAAGCAATATAAAATATTGTCACACCACTTGTTGTACCCCTCCTCATAAAGAGACTCTCTGCATCTTTCATAGATTCTCAGGCTATTGCTGATTATAACACTGAAGCTTCTCATTGCTTTTCATAGCTGAAGTACGGCATTCAGATCAATGAAGTTATTGAAAAGAAGGAAATCCATAATTTTTCAGTCCAGTTCTTAAATAATATTTCCCCCCTGATTTCTAGTATGAGAATATATTATCAGGATAGGGATTTGAGACTCGTGACTTCATCATTTTCACGCTGTCTGCTCAGGTGTATTACTTCTCTCCACTTCAAATGACCCAAAGCAGAGCAGGAGACATGAGGGAAGAAGGCTGGCCAGCCTGTAGAGAGTTGTAGACACCACTCTGTGGGGATCTGAGGCAAACACCACAACCACCCTGGCCCCCCAAAAGCATATATATTCTAACTCTGAATCCAGATTAAAGACACCAAAAGATAGCTGAAATATTGCATATCTTTGAATGTCATAGCAAATGCTTTGCCACTAGAAACCTCTTGACTGGAACCGAAGGAGGTTCCTTTGCTAACGCTTGGCTAATGCACCCGGAGAGTGTGGAACTTGCTGTGCTTGAGAGGGAAAGTAACTCTTCCAAGCAGTGATAAAGTTTCCAGTTTTCCCAACAGTAACACTTGGGCTTTTCAAGGAAATTTCATTCCAAACACATTTTGTGTTTTATATTATGATCAGTTACACTTTTTATTGCAGAGGGATTTACTTACATTACAGTTAGACCCAGGATGCAACAAAAGGAGCAATACAAATTGCCTGAAGCGTTTGGATACTTAAGTTGTGCTGCTTGTGCTTTATCAAATAAGGTAGCAGTGTTCTGCCACATCGCAGTTGCTTTGTTGCTCACATTTTGTTCCAGTAATGTGTCTGCAGTTATGCCCAAATTCAAAATACTCTCTTTATGCTAAAGCACCAGACAAGTTTCTTAAAACTTTGCAGATCAAATTTGCTCCTTTCCTGGGCTTGTGTCATCAATGTCACCCTAAAACCAAGTTAGTGGTCTTAATTATAGTAGAGAATATACCAAAAAAACCCAGTTTATCACAGACCTAAAAAAAAAAAAAAAGGTTCTTCTAATCAGTATTCTTCTCAGAACAATATGCAGCACCCCAGAAACATCATTTACAATCACGCAATCCCTCAAGATACTGCACATCTCTTAGAGTAATACATGTTCCAAATGGTTTACAATCCAAGAGAAGAGACTACTTGTAGGAGGACAAATACAGAAAATCAGGCAGTCCAACTATAATCCTACTGGCATGGACAACAAAAACAAGTAGATGATCACAACAATCTGTCTTGTTGGGAAGTTTATGTATCTGAATTTCCCACAGAAGAACGTCTGAGTTCTTAAATATTAGTTGCATGTGGCATTTTCTTACACTAAAAATGTTGCAAGATACAGGAATGCAAGATTTTTTTTTTCCCAAAATGAACAAAAGCTTTTTTTTCCAGGGAAGTTATTCTGAAACACTTGCCAAAAATCTACACATGTGATGCTTTCATGTAACAAATGAATAATTTGTTAAAATATCCAGGATGAGCTTCCCATCACAACTGAATAGAAGATTTCATTAGTCCTGAAGTTGTATATCCATTGATCTAGCCCCACTCTTCACATCCCTGCAGGGAACTCCATAATGATTTCCTTTCCAGTAATATACTTGTTGTCTAATGATTTGCCACATGAAGCTCTCTTGGAGGTTCAGACCTCACTGGTGATCTGAAGGACATTACCAGACTCCCATTTCATTGCAATGATTGCTAGAGGAAGAAAAATCATGGAATTGCCATAAGGGACATCATCTAATCTGATATAATAAAAAATATCAGCGTGCATAAACAACCTGGCTGAGGAGAGCAGAGAGAGTTCTGAACAATGTTTCAGCAGTCAGAGCATCTGGATGCTGGTGCTAGGCTGTAGAGCTGCTATGATATTGACAGTCATTCATCCTCCTCCTGAAACAGAGAGGACAGTTCTGTGCAGCTGAAGTGTTTCAGCAAAAGGGAATTAGATGAAGTAAGATCTAGGAGCGCTGAGGTCTAAGGCAGAATATATTTACTTCAAGAGGTTCAAACCTTTTATGCCATGCATTTTTCAATTTTGGTCATGTCTTCTTTGGTTTTTTCAGTGATTTCATCAAAATCTTCTGATCATCCCACTTTCAAGAAAAGCCATGAAGCTTGGAAGTTTTTTGAAGGTAAAAATACATCTAACTGCTACTGGTTCTATACACAATGTTAGTTTATGGGACACCTAAAGTGCCCCAAATCAGGACCAATTTTGCTAGTTCTTGTGCAAACCCAGGCCTTGCCTGAGAAACCATCTCAGAAAGTACAAGGGGTGCTGGACAAAAGAGAATGGAAGAGTCCAGCTTCAGATTCTCACATATCTGTTGTGGCCTATGGGAAGAGAAACACTGGGAGTGTGTTACAACACCCAAATGAAAGCCATAAAGGGAGAATAAGGCTGTAGTTTGAAAAAGAAAAAAAAAATACAAAAATGTCAAGCCAGTGCTACCAGCAGAAGAAGCAGCCTTTCTTCCTTCTTCCCCAGCCACTCAGCAGTCTCCACACTGTCACTTTTCTTGTTTTATTGTTCATGTGTTTGTTTTTTTCTTTTGTTAAAGAAAAGTACAGCTGTTTGAACTGGGAAATAACCCCTTTTGGGTTTTGAGTTGTTGCTCAAAAAAGCCCCAAAACCCAAACCTGTCCTTTGTTAGCTCCTGGAAGTTAGAACTCATAAATGTAGTTACTCCTATTTGCATTTATGGAGACTTCCAACGAAATTTTAAACCAAGCAGGATATTATAGGAAAGTTTCAAGAGGTTAAACTACTTCTGAACTGTTACTCTAAATCTTTTGGGCCAGAGTCTGTTTAGATCTTGTAGCTGTACCCTTTTTTCTGGCCTATCATTATGGAGCATCAGGTGCAACACTGACCATCATTTCTGATTGGTTTTCAGACCTGTACCTGTATGCCGTGTTTGTGTGTTCCATAGGAATCATCAGTGTCCTCCTTTTTACACTTGTCATTCTCTGTCAGTCACTGCTGAACAGGAGGAGATCCACAGGTGAGTGAAATTACATTCTTGATGGCTGAAAAGCCCTTGCCAAAAAAGGGGGAGAGGGAAAGGGGAGAAGAGAATGCACAGGAAACAGGAAAAATAAATATTTCCTTGCCTTGATGGTAATTTAAAATAAAATTGGTAGGAAAAAAAATTTCTACCAGCCAAACTAGGACAAAGGCATTTTCTTCCCTTTAAACAGATATTTCACTTCAAATTTGCTTTTTTTCAAAAATCTTTTGCCTTTGCACAAGCATAAATTGAAGGCTCTTCTTTCAGAGGAGACCAAATGTTGAATCATTCAGTTGCATTCTGACCATAAGCTAAAATCTTGTATGAGTTGCGTTTCTCCAGATGTGTAGAGGGGTTTCAAAGCAATCTTAATCTGTCTATTTTATTCTCCTTTCCTGAGTAGATGTCAATACTCTCAGGAATTTGAGGGGTTTTATTAGTGCTCTGTCACTTTTAGTATTTTTTGAAACTAAAGTATCATTTCAACATTCAAATCTGTCTTTTCATAATAATATTTCAAGATCGAGGGTTACTGTTTCATTCCTGTCTGCTTCAGAGAGGGTTTCTCAAAGAGGCTACATCTGCATCAAAGCAGTGTTGTTGTACACAGATGTGCTATTTCAGATCTGGGGAGTAACCAATGCAGGCGCTATTTTCATTTCAGTTTAAAAGTGGTTTATTTGGAGACCTCACACAGGCTGCAAGGATGAGATACCAGCACACTTAGCAGTCACCATGTCAGAGGAGAGTGTAAGGACCACCTCTGAACAGAAGCTTTTAGAAGGAGTTTGGTCAGTGATTTGCTTGTTAATGACAGGAGAGAATCACGACTTTGCTGCCTCTGCAGCCTACACAGATCCCATGAAGGAATGAGTGACTCAGATACACAAGTGAGAAGACATGTAAGCCAAAAATAGATGTATAGAGAAGCCCTTGCCTGACCACAAACACATTTCAGGCTGTGGCTCCATCTTCCTGGTAGTGCACTTAGCAGAGTAGCTCTGATTCTGACTGAACCCAACAACTCAGCTTGCCAAGAGGAAGGAGCAAGATCGATGTTATTCTTCCTACCCTGTTAAGTGATGACAAAGGTTCTGTGCCAAGGGAGTACCCACACTTAAGTATGTTGGTCATGGTGAGTCACCCTGAAGCCACAAGCACTAGACTGATGTATCCCAGTTTTTCTTGTGCAGATACTGGGTTAGAATTTGCTTGGTTTTGTCAACTTACTGCCATGAGCATACAAGCAGCTTGGAGGGAAGGTCTATTTACATTGAACCAACACCAACTTAATATTGAAATAATATACAAAATAGGATAAGGATATACAAAAGACAAAAAGTAGGGTCTTCTGAACTGCTAAAACCTTTCTTCGCTACCCAAATATCTGAGTATTTGCATGCTCAAAGACGTACATGAGCATCTCCTTACTCCCAGAGGGTCAGGCCTACTGTTCTGTACATTTAAAAGAGGCTGTACATTTCTCCTGTGCATTAAAAAAAGGCCTGCCAGGTAGATGGAAGCACTGCCTTGACTAGCTCAAACATGGCCCCCATATTAGCCCCAGCTCTTGGTGCTCTCAGCTCCCCTTTCCTTAGGACCAAAACACACCTCCTGTATAGCTCCCTTAGAATGGGAGGATTTAGCTAAGTTCAAATCCGAAAGCTTTCCCTTCGAGAGGAGCACAGTCACGTGAGTGCCCTGTTGTCTGGTTTTCATGGTCCTTTAAAGAGCAGAGAAGAAGGGAGGGGCAGTTCTATGTTGCATTCAACTTCACATCATGACCCAGGGATGCACTCTCTCATCCTTCTGAGACAGAAATTGGCAGTAGGTTGACCAGAAGAGCCAGAGCCTGTCCTTTAGGAGAGGCACAGAAGCCACAAAGCCACAAAAGAGCATGTTAATAACCCTGGCTCCTAAAAGGCTGCAGTGGGGGCAGCTGCCCTTGCTCAGGACTACTGACTCAAAGGACTATGAAGCAGAAGGATTTACACAGCTCACACACACAGCTGTCAGAGACAGGATAGTGGCTGGACTGGACCTCTGATCTGATCCCAGGAGGCAATCCCTTTATGCCTGCGGCCACAATCTGACTTACATTAGGAACAGCAGTGGCTCCTGTGGGTGAATGGTTTATTTCAGGCTTCTGGAAATAAATACAGGCACCGCAAGGGAAATAAAAGTCTTCAAAGTAAAATTACTGGCCTGCTGTGCTTTTCCTTAGCAAGCTGTCTTTTGGCTGGGCTGACCACTGGAATGTGTGTTGCCCAGCATTTTCACGGCAGATTTTTGGTGTTGTTTAATACATTCCCCTCTCCCAAGACTAGCTATGTCATCGAGTCAGACTGCATTTTAAAGCACAATATAATGTATGGTGACGATCAATCACCAGTGTAACAACCTATTACTCCCAGTGTAACAACCTGGCAGCTCCACAGTCTCAGCAACACAGGTCTGTCTGCAGTGCCCATTTGAAACTCATAACCTATGTTGGTGTGAAGCCACATTTTCTTTCTTTTTTTCTTTTCTTTAACAGTGAAGCATTACCTCGTGAAATGCCCCCAGAACAGGTAGGAGATCTCTTTACTATAAACCAAGGTACCAGTTCTGGATTTGTTTTGCTATGTATGCTGAAGAATAGGAGTAATGTTTTCAAAATTCTTAAGGAAAGGTAAAGAGTCCCAGATCTCTGACTCATGAATGTGCCTGCTGTGCATGAAAAGGGAGACCTGCCTGGACTAGCTGCAGGTCCTGCAGGTGCTCCAGTGGTGAGCCTCTCCTCGATGCTCTGAACTGCTTTCTTAAGAAGGCTACTTTCATCCTGTGTGGATTTCTAGGGTTTCCCAACACCTCACAGGATGGTAATGACTTAAACCATCCATGCACATAGAGCAAATCACAAGATTACCCTGTGATTCCCCCACCCAGGAATGGAGTGGGGTTCAAAAGCAGATTTTCAAGGCCCACAGTCTGTTCCCAGCTGAGGACTCCAAGTGATGGGAAGAATTCTAATTCTGCTGCAGTATTCACTGCTGTCCCTTTAAATACCACTGACTGCCAAAAGTTTTTGATGGTGTGTCTATAAAACTGATTTCCATTGTATGATTCTCCTGATATGTGTATTGGATTGGAACTGCAGTAAAAATATATGACAAATATTTTACAAACAAAAAAGATGAAAGAGGGATGGCTCCTAACAGCAGAGAAGCACGGCTGTTTCCCAGTTTTCAGTGACAAAACCCATATGTTTCTAGCCTTGTAGTTTCAATCCAATACCTCTTGGTATCATATACTGTTTCTCATAATATCTTTAGACACTACAGGATTCAGTGCCTAGTATAGTACACCCTAGATCCTCCAACAGTGTGATTTTTAGTGCATTCTCATGGGATTATCATGGTATTCAATCTAACTGGCACTCAGATGGAAGTGAAATCAAAACAAAGCAGCACAGGGTTCAGGAGAGGCTAGTACAAACCGAAACTTTCATGTTATTCATGGACAGATCTTTGTTCTGTGACCTTGACCAGCCATTGCAACAGCCAAAAATTTAGAGAGACATCTCAGCAGTTTTCATTTTTTCCTGGACTTTTTCTCTTTCCCCACCTCTTTATTAGCTGCTGGGACAAAGCTGGAATTACAAAAAAACAAAAACAAAAACAAACAAACAGAAAAGAATGGGGATGGGAGGAAACCAAAGTAGATTGGAAGAGAACATAAAAAGTGAAGAAAAATAAGACCCAACTGAAATAATGGAGCACGTCAGTCAGATAAAAAAATTCATACTACAAAGTCTGACTGGGAACAGATGATGTAGCAGTGATACTGCTGCAAACACTAAACTTAGGAGGCTAAACAGAGGGGGTGAAACAAAACAAGCCAATGTGATTTCTTCACCATAAAAGAGAATCTCCAAAAGTGAAAGAAATGCATGACTCTATATGGATAAAAAACCAGTTTCATGTATTTCAGTGTGACAAGTTATGCTAATGAAATCCTTGATCACACAAATGCATGGTTAAAGTGCATTGACTTCGGAGCTTTAAAATTAAATGGCTATGAAAGTGCTACCAGTATCATAATTGTTGTGTTTCACACTTGGTACCATTTATTTTCCACCCTCTGCTCAAGACATAAACAATTAATTCCTTTGAACTCATTGCTCTTCACCTGCAAATTCCTTGTCTTGGAACTTAATTCAACACATTTAGACCCAAAACCTACTATCTAAATATCCATTAGGCCAAACTGATTAACTAATTTGTGTGAGATTCTTGCCATTTAAAATTACTGATGTGCAAAATTCAGCCTTGATTAGAGAACCTCAACTCCAACTCCCTTAGTGATATTTCAAACACAGAGCAGAATCCAGTTTCAAAATTACATTAATAGTCAGATGTCTAAGAAATGTCTGTATTCCCACTGCAGTAATAGCTAAGCATCTTAAAATACTTTATGTCTTGACACCAGAATGATGTTTTTACTTTTAATTGGAATCTAAAGCACAGCGGGCTAAGTGAGTTGCCCCAGGTCTCACAAAATGGCTGTGGTAGAAAAGAAAATTAAATCCAGATTTCCTGAGTATAACAAAGCAAATGTTTAGGTTTTGGTTTGCTACTTGACCAATAACAAATTAAGGAAAAAAATGAGTTGACCAAAACCCATTTCTTTACCACATTTTAAAAATAACTACCTAAATAAAATAGTACAGTTATTTTTAGTTTTCCAAATCACCTAATTCAATTTTTCGGTGTTTTCTTTAAATATCCTTCTTCTTACTGTTTTCCTTGTTATTGGATCATTTTGTCAGTTTTCAGATCCAGAAACCCCTAGGAGGCGAAGCTTTGAAAACAGGAACATTTTTTTCTGTCTTCTATATTTGTGTTGGCCTGAGCTCTCTAGTCCTTCAGTGACTGTTCTTTTGGAGATGAGTAATTCGAGGTAAATAAACTGCCTCAGAAAGCTGTCCATCTTGACACCTTGGTTCCACAGTGCCACTCTCACATCACAGGAGCAAATTCTGCCACAGAACCAAGAACCAGAACCAAGAACCCAACTATCCCTGACACCTTTTCACACAGCCCCTCCTGTCTGGAAAATATCCAAGTAACTCCCAGTTCACTCAAGTGAATTTTTTTGTCACCCCCTTTTTTTGCAGACCTTTCACAAGAGAAAATAGCTGACTTAGATGACAACAGGAAAAGCTCCACATCCTAGAGTCTAATAAGGATAGCAAAGCCAAAATTCTAGTAGCTTCCCAGGTCTTGCAACAGGCATGACCTGCAGGGAAACTGCTGCCCTGGTTCCATGATTATTACACACCTTCCACAGGTTACTTCCCCAAACCCCTCTGTTTTTATTGCTCTCTAAAAACTCATAAGATCCTTTAATGTGACACCGTTGAAATAGAAGCCAGGAGGCTGCAGAAGGAGCTGGAGATAAAAAACCAGCTTTCCTTTTAGACAGAGAAACAAGACAAGCTCACAAAGAGGCAGTGTTTCAGAGCCAAGGAGTCTTCTCTGAGCCTCCTTGTTTGGTTTGAGGAGCTCAGTTCTAAGAGGGCAAGTATAGTTATTGTATCTCCCAGAATTAGTTAACCCTGTGTGGCCCTGGCATTTAAAAGAAACCTGCAAGTCACAAATACATTTCTTTGTAGCTTCACTTTTTCGGTGGCAAAGCAGGAATAATAACTAATGCAATGAATTGACACTAAGTCTTTTCATATATTGTGCTTAAAGAATTTATATTGCAACAACAGCATCTTTAAGCTACACATCTGCCTTAACGACCTTGGATTAGTAAACCCAAAAACATTTTTAAAAAGTCATTCTCATCCCCTTTTTGGTAGTCTTTCTTCTTGGCAGTTTGCTGTTCGTACAAAGAAGGCAGGCAGAAGAGTTTCATTTTCTGCTGGTTTTAAACCATTTTGTCTTGATTTTAGTATAGAAACAAATGGTTGTTATGGGATAGGTTCATAGCAGAGCAGGCAGACTGAAATTGTTTCAATGCAATCCTCAGCTTACATAACTGATGTGATTTATTTGTAATTCATGAACATATTTTAATTTTTAAACACTTTTTAGAAAGTTTGGCAGCAAATCTATGTTTTTGACTGAGTACATGAAACAGAACTCAGGAAAATCAGCAAACCAGAGTGTTTTTGTAATCTACACAAGTGTAAATCCAGTGATTTTACCAATGGTAGTGACATTCATTTGGATTTGCAACTGTGTAAAATGGTAATGTCTGTGATTTTGTTGTTCTAGTGTGGGCAATAGCTGACACATCTTAACTTTCATTAAGTCTTTGGCCCAGTATGAACATTTTATTCTATTAATATAAAGAGAATGTTTCATTATGCAAAAGAGACTGGAGAGGAACAGGAGACTGGGTCAAAATATTTAAAATTCCGTGAAATAAGTGTTGTCAGTGTAACGACTGTGGAGACCCTGGCTGTATTCCATGGAGTGCTGGAACTCCAGCACAGAAGAGAAAGGACCCCACAACCACACTGCCCAAGTCTTTCCCACGGTGAGCCCAGGGACAGATGCAGCTGAGCAGCAACTGCTCACCAAGTCACCTCCATCACCATAGCCATCACAGAGGTTGTGGTTTACCCTCTCCTCCCACCCCAGCTTAAGTTAGGATTCCTTTCATCGCCTCTTAAGCCAGTACAATTTTATTCCCCTTTAGCTGCAAGCAGGGAGTCCCTGCACAGTTACCCTGCACAGCTCAGCTGACCCATGGTGACAATCGCTGCAGCCTGATTGCGCATCTGAGCCCTGGATATTCAAAGCAGGATTTTTGATCTCAGACTTTGGGAGGTGATAAGGGTAAAAAATCCAGACTTAGAGTCTGTTAAACTCTAATAGTCCAAACACAGAAGCTCTTTTGCATAGGAGTCTGTTTGCAGTATGACTTGTACTCTTCCCTCATAGCACCTTTTCGGCACAGATGTACTGGGGAATGCCCGAGTTAGAGATTGGGGCACAGTTTCTGGTTTTATATTCCCCGAGCACACTGGCCCCCTTGAAGAAGCCAGCTTTTGCAAATGTGGGTTTGTGAGCTGCCTGAAGACATGCTGCATGCTCTCCTGGCCCCTCAGCCAGACTTAGCGCAGAACCTGCATCAAAGATTTTGCTTTTCCATGCACTTCCCGTGGGAAATTATGCAAGTCACATAACCTGTCTGTTATGAGGGCAGGAGGGCAGAAGTTCACCCTGGGTGCAGCAGTGGGGTCACACATTCTTTTAAGGAATAGGTGCTATGAAATGGGTCTTGTTTAAACCTGACAATTTGCATTTTCTCTGCCAGGATGAGTGAGACTTTTTGAGTCTCTCAGCCATACTATATGGCTGAAAAAACGCAAAACCCAGAGTATTTCCAACCACTGTAAAAGGTTTTTCATTATGTACCCAGATAGCAATCCAGGTTGTTGGACATGAGCTCTCACAATAGAAGGTGATGTGTTTGCATGAACTCACAGGGACAATCTGTCTTTCCCTCCATTGCCTTCATTGTCCCCTCACTTTTGGGCCTGTGCTTTGCAGCTCCGGGGAGACAGTTACCAGTGTGACGAGCCTGTCACCTCTGCAGCCTAAGAAGGTAAAGAAAAAGAAAGAGAAAGAGAAACTGGAGCAGCCACCAGCCATCCCAGCAAAAGGTATGAAAACAGACAGAGGTATTTCAAATCCTGAGCACAACCATGGAGGGACAGCAGAGCGTGGGACGTCAGGAATCCTGCTTGATCCCATCCATGGGGGCGGAAATGGCCTCTGCCTGCTGCTGGGCCAGGCTTTCACCTCCCTGCAGCTTTAGGCATTCTGAGATGCTACTCAATGAGGCCAAGCAGAAGGTCTCAGCTCCCACTAACCAGAGGAGAGCGAGGAACCTCTGCAGCAATATTCACCCTGCTCAAAGAGAAGACTAAAGTAAGGCAAATTACTTGTTGGGGGTATTCTGAGGGAAGCCAGCTCATTGCACTCTTTAAAATTGCTGGTGCACTTGGGAAGTCAAGCAAACTGGGCAGACAAACACCAGTCTCTTGGGGACTTCGTTTTCCAAGAGGATTTGCAACTCAGTCTCACAAACTTTTGGGTGTACTTTCTGAGCAACACTGCCAGTGCTAAGCCAGTGGGAGGGAGGAGGGAAAGGACCTGAAGATTTACTGTGAGTTAGGTCACAAATTATCAGTTCTCAGGGGATATACATGCTCTCACGTTTGCACACAAACAGCACGTCTTGCGTATCAGATTCTTTAATCTTAAGAATTTTTCTAATTTGTAAGCATTATGTTTCCTTGTAAAATACCTGAAACATGGTTAAACTCATGTATACGTACATACATTTGCTAATAATTTGCTACTACTATGTAATTTATAAATTGTTAATACATCTTCTAAAAATGACAGTGAATGATAATGATATGAAATGATCTCCTAATATTTATTTTTGTAGCTCCAATTGCCAATAATTTTCCTAAGCCCAAGCTCTTGAAACCTCAAAGAAAATTGATCCTGGTGAGTAATTTTCTATGACATAATTTTCTGCATATTTATCTCTTTCAATAGAAATGCTGTAATGTTGCCAGAACTCTAGGTTCAGATATTATAAACGGCCTTAAAAATCATACAGGTCTTTTTTTTTTTTTTTTTTAAAGTAATACTTTTTCAAGTGATGAATTATCTTGCTTCTTTTCATTTTGAGCATTTTGTTACACTGGATTATGTTTTCCAGCTTTCTAACAGCTGTCGTGTCTTCAAACTTGGTCTGTCCCTAAATGAAACCTGCTATTCATTCTCATGTGCTTCTGGCAGCTGGTGTTTTGGAAAAAAAATATGAATGGTTGACAAAACCATAACTGTACCGGTTGCAATTCTTTTGAGACTTTAAATTAGGAATGGGGAGCCTTATTCTGCACTACACTGGTGAAAGTCAGAAATGCCTTGAATTACAATAAGATGTATATATGTAGCTCATACTAAGGAAAAACCCCTTCATATAACAGTTTCTATTGGCTATGAGTTTCTGATTGAAAAATACCCTTGCAGACACATGCCAGACAAATCAGAGAGATGGAGAGATGTTTCTCTGCCTTTGTAACAAAGCAGTGCCTGGACAAGACACCCAAGAGTAACACAGTTTCATACCAGCTCACTTCAGATGCCTAGAGTTGCAGTGGTCTGCTATGGTCCCTGTGTAGTCAATAGAAAGAGAGATGGATTAGAGTAGGAGCCTGATGCTCCTAGTAATTCAGACTGCTGCTCTGAATTGCCTTTTGGGAATCCTTTCTCCCTTCTCCAGCAGCAGAGAGATCCCAGAGAGACCAACTCTCTATATTAGGTGAAGGTGGATGCTCAAAATTACGCCACTGGAATAACCCAAGTTCCACGTGATGGTTTCACTTTCAGATAAGGGTTAGAACTGAGAACCTTCCCACCAATTGTCACTAAATAACCTCTGTGTTTTACAACCCTGGATACCTGGGCGTAATGCCAGGTGACTTGAGAACAGTTCAGCTAATATCTTAGGCAAATTTTCTGCTTGGATATGGAGCTCATCGTTCCTCTGTCGGTTCTGCAGGGATTGCTGCTTAGCCAGACTCTGCTCATACAGGTCAGGCTTCAGCAGAGGAAGAGGCAGAGTTTTAAAACTCCATGAAAAAGGCCTTATGTCGACATAGGTAGTTGTAGCAGGCCAAAGCTCTGCTGAGAGGGCAGAGACACAGATGAGAGCATTTGGCATCAGGGGTGACAGCCACCCTTTGCCAAGCCCACAGTGTAAATGGCAGCACCCAGGCACATCAGTAATCAGGCAGTCTTCAGCCCTCTTAGGGAAAGCTCTCAACAGTTAAAGCACTCAGACTCTTCCTGCAGATCAATAAAGCACATCAACACATGCTGAACTTGAAGTAAATCTGTTTCCAGATGCTTTTTCTCTCTGGAGTGATTCCAAGGATAGCCCTCAAATAGCTGTTGGCTCTTCCCTTCCTGCTACACACCACCAGTCAAGGTCCAGACACTTAGGAGGTGAGCAGGAGTAAAGCCTTTTCAAGCAATGAAACCAAGGATTCACATGCTGCATGCAGACAGCAGACTCTGTTTTAATGCCTTGCTGTTGGACTTGAGTCTGGCAGCAGTTTCCATATGTTGCTCTCTTCCCTTTCATATTTCACCTCAAGAGTACAGCTGGACAGATACAGCCCACGGAAAATACACAATCGATGGACATGGGTTAGTTTTAAGTCAAAAAGTGATCCAGCAGATATAAACTCACCTAGCAATAATGCACATAAGGGGACAAAGTATACTAAACTGAAGTAAACCTATGAGGCACATTCAGAAGATGAGCAGGGCATGTCCCAGAGCAGTTTCCCAATTCTGTTCCTCTTGCCTCCTCTTGCAACACAGTTGTCTATATGTTTTTGTATTCTCAGAGGCAAAAAATCCATACTTTCTGCTTTTAAATTACTTCTTTTCAGTGAGGAAAATTAAACTAATTGAAGTAAAAGAAGTTTAAAGAAAGATAAAAAATTTAGAAAATACAGAGAAAAAGACATATCAAATACAGCTAAATGAATCTTTTTTTGTAATTTCGGCAAACCCTTCTCTCAACTTTAATTCTCAAAAATTTCTCAGATTTTACATTTTCAGTCTGCTTTGGGGCAAAAAAAAAATAATATCATCATCCTGCCAAATCTCTGCAGGATAAAATAATGTTTTCTTTCCAACTATAATTATTGCACAGCTGTTGTCTACACTAGGTCTTTTTTCACTGGTGGGTAATCACTACTGCAAAGACAGACACAAATTGCTGAATTTCTGGACTACTTCTGCAGCTTCTCTGTGCAACACAAGGAAGGGACTGTATTGGGGCACCAGGAGAATATTCTAGAAAACCTAAGATAACAAGCTAGAGTATAAAGGAACATTACAAAATAATTCCAGTGTTTTGGGAAATTTTTTTGTAATAGCCTAAATACCAGTAAAATTATTTCCAGAGGACATATGCTTTTGGTTTCTTGAAAGATGTTTATAACAAGCTAGAGAATTTCTTTTGTTGTTAACATGCTAGAGTGGGTTGCAGTATAATTTTACAAGAACACAATAACCTGGATAAAATATGGACATAATCTCAATGAAAATTAAAAAAAAAAAAAAAAGAGAAAGTCTAATACCATGTTCAATTGCACAGTGTTGAATAAAGCTTTTTAAATACTCTGCTTAAGTCATATTGCTTTTGTTTTAGCCAGAATAACAATTCTATGCTCCCCCTGTTGCAAAAATATTCCCCATCAGTGTCATTCTCTATTAGCATCAATGAGAAATGTGTACAGATCAAAGGAAATAGAGATGCTGAAATGTAAAAAGGGATGTTTTTTACAGCATGCAAGAGGCACAGAGAGTCATTACGAAGAAGAAAATTCTGGAGGCCCACAAGCTCTTCTCTCTAAGGGCTGTTCTGCTCTAGCCTTAAGTACTTAGCCCTTTGAGTTGGTAGAGATAAATCTTCTACTTTCTCAACCAAATTTTCTGGTAAGCCTTTCATTGCCTCCTAGAGACTAGCTGTCATAGCCCAAGAGTGTCAGCTATAGAACATCATCTAAATGAAAAGGCTTTAGTGTCTTTTCATGAAGGTTTGAACCATCAATCTTAGGAGCTCCTATGCGATTCATTACAACCAATGGAAAGGATGTGACTTCAGGTTAGATCAAAACGTGAAGTCTTTACTTATGCAAAATTTTTGTTGACTTCATCATTTTCACACTAAATTTTAAGGGGAGGAATACCTGCCCAGATAAGATGGGCTCTAGGGAATCTTCTGATTCTGACACTGAACATGTGCACTCTGCTGCATCATATAAATATCACACTTTGAAATCAGGTAAATTGATCTTAATTCTTCAAACATGTCCATGTAAAGGCCACAGTACGCAAGAGTTGGCTTCTGCTGTTCCTACACTAACCTCTTGAATAATCTCTTTACTGAATGTAGTGTATCTGGCTTCTCTTGCTCCCCACCACAGAGTACACGTTGCTCCTGTGTGATTCCTGGGCAGAGTGATTTCAGTGACCATAGCACTGAGCTATTTAAGAGAAGCATCCTTCTACCTTCAGCTCACAGAGTGTACACAGCATTGTTTATTTCAGCATGGATTGGATCACCAGTGGCTCAGTGCTATGTGATTACTGAGATCTGCTTTTGATAATGATGATGTAAAAGCTACTTGAGAACCAGGAAGGAATTATGGTTATCCAAGGCTGAGGGAAATTTCTAGAAGTCAGTATTTTGCACAACTAGTAGGATTCCTCAGCAGTCTTAACTGTAGGTACCACTGGCCCTTTCCTTGAGAAAGGAAAAGGAAGTGAAATACACCTGTTCAGTAATTTATGAATTCTGAATCTCAGAGCAATCAGGTCTTCCCTTCTACTGGATGACTTTAAATTAAAAGCTGTGCCACCCTCTGTTAGAAGAGTTGCTTCCTCCTCAACATGTAACAATGGACGATGATTGGGAGCATTCCCAGTTTCTTAAGGCGTTATTGATCTCCATAGACTTCAAGTAAGATCATACATATGATATACAAAGCAGTGGGAAACAGTTTTTCCCTAGATTCCCTGTTATTCTTTAATATGTCTATTCAGCCCTCATAATTCCTCTCTCTGCAAGATGAATAATCCTTTTTTTTTTTCAGTGTCCCCATAGGATGTGAGACGTCCACAGGACATGATTATCATTTGCACACTCAGGTTGACACTCAGAACTCAACGTACTCAAAATTACTGAGTTATGCTTGCTTTCCCATTCAGATCACAGGTTGCTGTTCCCAAGAAGGAATTATTTGTATAAAACCATAAAATTTCATGTTGGATCTGTGTTGAGACTTGTGTATTTACAAAATCCCACAGTAGATGATTTTTGTGTGATGATACATTTGGAGTAATAGAAGTGTCAGCAGTGAAGTGAAAACTTCTAATTACTTCCTTGGCTTTTTTTGAATGATAACAAGAAATCAGCCTGATTTCCAGCAATGTTGGTTTAGAATCTAGGAATAACTGCAACTCTAAAAGCACTAGAATATTAGCAAAGATGAGGATGCTCTTCCCCAGAACTCGTTCAGTGGGACTTATTAAATCATCTTTGTCCCTGACTTTGTAATCATAACTTCTGTTGGATTCAATACCAAAATTTAGATGCAATGGTGCAGGAGTCTTCACAAATTGCTGTAGATGTTGTTCTCAGGGATTTTATGCTGTAGGAAGTAAAAAATAGATATCTTAGTGGAAAAAAACCCTGTCCTTTTTAACTGATAGTGCCACTCAAAGTCATTATTCCTACTCTCCATATTTTTCAATGTCATATTTATTAGCTTTGGCACTGAATCTCTCTCTTGATATTTCAGCATTCTTACTGGACAGTAGATGGATTTCTAGAGGATAACTCATTTTGCAGATCTAGCTTCAGAACTTCTTCAGAAGTAATTTTTGAAGCTCCTCTCTTCCAGGGGAATCTCTGGCTTTCTGCTTGAGATCAAGTCACTGACATTGGTAAACACTTGAAGCTCTTAAAAAAAAAAAAAATTTCTCATTTTGACTTCTGAGTTATGGTACTGTCTTAATGAGGAAGTCATCCCACTGAAGTTCATAGGGTTTGAGCGTTAAGTGTATCTGTGGCCCTCAGGAACACCACTGATTTCAGCATAAGAAAGACCACATATTATAAAGGGAGGGGTTTACCCGCGTATATTTAAAAATAGGACTGTCAGAGATTACTCTTTTTCTCTCTAAAGCTACAGTGAGTTTTCCCTGCCTGACCCCACTGCCAACATGTGCTCTCTCCCATGTCCTGGTGGCCCAGACAAGGGAGTTACAAACCCATCCACCAAGTGTGCTGGATCTTCGCTTCTGCACATCCTCACATTCACCTCCATCGCTGGAGGCCAAGCTGGCAGCCATGTCCCATCCCCTCCACAGCTGCAAAAACCAGGTGCCTTGAGAAGGAGATATGCAGAGGAGATGATGGGCTTTCCCTTTCCCTTAGGCTGCACTCAGCATGCAGTTTCCACCCTTCTGGGCATGGATACCGAGACAGCCAACAACCTCTTCCTGTGGTAGTACAGCCCGAGCAGCTGGCCCGGGGAGTCCTGTCTAGACACTTTCTGGTGGAGTGTGCTCAGGCAGTGACACTGGATGCTCCTGAGCTGTGCCATCTGGACAGTATCTGCATTTTTTCTGTGGAGCTTTTTACCGACTGTGACTACAAAACAGGATGTTTCTCAAACATTAAAGGAAAAAGGCCAAAGAGTCAAGTTTGGCTTTTGCAAGAGAAAGGGAAAGAAAAAAATGGTAGTTCCAGAGTGTGCTTGCTGAGAAGAGCTCCTTCGTGGCACTGGGGCAAGGCTGCTTTCTTGGTGCTGTGGAGCAGCCCAGCCAGAAGTGCAATTCCTAGAGACTGGGTGAAGCAAACATTAGCAGCACCTCTTGACTGCACCTTTCCCGTTTGCACTTCCTGCAGCATCCTGGGTGCCACATGTCCACCCAACAGCACGGCATGGCCAGGCCACAGGTGGCAATTTGCCATGTCCTGGCAGTCACTCCAGCAAACATCTGCAGAACTGGCAGGGTTTTATCCTTGCTGACCTAATCCATTCACCCATGAGTGCAGGCCATGCCAGTGAGAGGGGAGTTTCTTTTCCAAGGGTTCCTGCAGGAAACCAGAGTTACTAAAAATACTGTGAAGCTCTGACTGGAATCTCGTAGAATCATAGAATGGCTTTAAGAAGGGACCTTAAAGATCATCTAGTTCCAACCCCACTGCCATGTGCACAGTTTGGGACATATGCTTGTTAAATCCAGAAAACTCAGAGCTGAAAACTTGATTTCATTTACCCTGTTTTTTTCCCCTGTGTAAAAGTCTTTCTGTATCATATCTCAAACAAAAACTACATTACATGTGATGATATAGACACTGAATTCAAAGGCAAATGTCTGCAGCCAATAGTCTCTAAAATATTTAAGACTGAAATGAACTGGTAAGTCAGGCCTTTTTTGCTTATTTTTGATAGTAGAATAAAAATTCACATTCAGTTTATCATCTTCATGATAACGTGTGGTCATGGAACAGTGAGATTGCTGCAATCTCTAAGAGCAAGTTGGCATCAGTTGTTTTTCCAGAGAAGTTAAATTTATGAAGTTATTATTTGCTTGTTTTCTTCATACCTAATTACAAATTTGGATAAGAGTAGTCTTAGTTAAAACTTCAAGAACTTTCAAGTCTGACAGTGCTCACAGTAAACATCCTTGAGGCTGCCAAGAAACAAACTAGCTAAGTCTAGCAAGAGCAAAATTGACATTCCTGGTAATTATCACATAAAATTCAGAATAATTTTGATTAAAAGCCCAACCCTTCTAGTTAATTTCTAAAACATTTATACACTAGACAAACCCAAAAAACCTGAAACTATATATACTCATACTTTAGTTTCTTTTGCATGTTCACATGATAGACCTTGCAGATTAATAAGAAAAATGTTCCTATAAGTGAACTCTTTTGAATAGTTGCCCATGGGAAGCCCTGTGACTGGAATAAACTAAAATTAAACTGGAAGAAACCTGGAAGAGGAATCATTTTGCATTTGCCAGAAGATACACTGGAAAACCATAACTCTTCCTAATTTATATTTTGGCAAAGTATATGTTCCCAAGATGAGAAAACAGACATACAAGATAAATGCTGTATCTAAGAATGTCACACTGGAATAGATCCTACTTGAAGAAGTAATTTCAATATTATTTGAGAACGATGATGAAATTTTTTAGAAAAGGATGTTGTAGCCCTAGAAATCCCAGTGACCTCCTAGATGAAGTGCCAGGACACAGAGAGAGGGGTGAATGGCCAGTCATTTATTGTCTCTTCTTCTTCTGTCCTACCCTCCATCCCACCTATAACATCAGTTATTAAAGTCAGGCGATTGTTCCAGAAAGGAGGTGGTGGCATGGTTCCAGGGTAACACTGCCAAAACAATATCCAGTACTAATGAGAGATGAAACCCTAGATTTAGGGTCAGTTTTTTTCCCTGTCTGCTCAAAGAAAAAAGTTGGTTTTGGACAAACAAACCAGCAAAATTAAATTAAACGTGTGGTTGATAAATGAAGTGCAGAAGAATGTATGGACTAAAAACCTGGCTACCACAGGTACTTAAAGTAGTGTTGGCTCCCATGCACTATTATTACACATCCTTTGCTGAAAACTGTATACCTTTCACAATTTTGAACCTCCTGTGTGTTTCCTCATATTTTCAATCAAATTATTACATACTAGAAATATGCATAAGGGAAATTATTCTACACATTTTATGGTGTGCTGTTGCTTGTAGCAGTAATTGAAGTACCTTTTCCACTTATGAAAGTACTAATTTTATTTGGTTTTATTGCTTTTCTAGATGCAATTATTTATTTAGTGTGTTTTGGCTTTATTAAATTATGTTTACTATAGGAACATCATAAAAATGTATGAAAGCAACACATCAGCCACTACTGCCCAATGACTTGTTTTGGGGAATCTAGTGTTATTTTTCATATCCAAACATAATAGAATAAGGTAAGAATAAAAAGATAATCTACACTGGAAAACAATGCAATTTTGAGATAATATAATAAAACACCTGGACAATATGATTTCATAAATCTTACTTCTAAAATTTACATGAGCTGGGTGTTGGGGTGGCTATTTTAGGACATGCGGCATTTTCTAAATGGAAGCATAACAAGAAATATGATTAAACAATAAAGGGGAAAACATATACAGATTTTGCTTGCCCCGAACAACTGAATCCTACAGAACAATGAAAATATTTCTACCTGAACAGATGTTCCACACCAGACTTAGGAAATGTAAAGTTTTACTCTGGCAGTGACCAATATCTTTGTTTGAAAAGTTTTATCAGATTCATTTTTAGGAGGCTTTTCACATGCAGTGTATTGAAGGTCTGATGTGACACTGAAGCTGGCAACAAAATTCCCAATACCTTCAAACAGAGACTCAATGTGCTATCATACACTGAGAATAAAATCTTCAGCATTTGCTGGTGTTACTGTGGTGTCCACCCTCAGTGTAACTCCTGTATTTAGCTTCTGTACTGTTATTCTGTAACTGAATAGACAGGTACCTACCGTTTTGAAATCTCAAAAGGAATCTTTAACTTAACATAAAAGCAAAAACCAACTGAAGTGCCTAGAAACTAATAATGAGGCTAATGCTTTCGGGATAGAAAGAAAAGGGCAATATAAAAATTTTTCAGGCATCACAGCAGTTGACCAAGAATTTTTTCTAAGTCTTTAAGCTGAGGCCAGGATAGGAGAGATGTCTGTCTAAACATTGTGGTTCAGTTCAGTCCTAATGCAATAACAAAGAAAATAGATGTGTGATTTTATTTCTATTACAGTCAAGATCTGTCTGGATCCACAGGAATTCCTTTTGTCATTACACCAGAGAATTCAATGAAAGCAGGAAATTTTCTGTGTTGTCAGCAGCAGAGCATTTGACAGTGATTGAGGAGCAGAAGTCCTCAAATAGGACTATGCATGGAAGTGGGGGAGGGAGGGAAGCCTGTGTGAGCAGTGAAATGCAAAGGTGCCAGTCCTGCAGGCAGTGCCCTGCAAAGGGCTTCTACTCACATTGCACACATCAGCTGACTTCAGTGACACCTCTAGCAGCAGCACCTGCACAAAGGATTCGAGGATTTGATCTGCAGAGAAGAAATAAGATCAAATTAATGCTGGAAAAAAGCAAACTTTGTCACCCTGATGGAAACAACCTGAAATGCTGAGTGTGAGCAACTGTCATGAGACGATTCCAGAGCAGTGCAAAGAACAGGAAACAGGAGAGCACAGGGACAGATTTCAGAGGGTATTAGATGCTTATCTTTTTAGGCAGAAGACAATGCAATAATTTTTTGAACACGTTTCAAGGAAACAGGAATCATTTGTGTTAAATCAGAAATAAACAACTAATAAATAAAATGTGAAACTTTTGGCCTTGGCAACTATTTACAATTTCTTCCTAACTTTTAAGTGCTGCGTGGAAAACCTTGGTTTATGAACTTTGAGACGGTTTTAAGTTTACAACTGCCAAAGCCTTTCTTAGTCTGAGAGATGCAACCTTTTCATGGCTGCTTCTTGTGACTGCAAAAATTCACATGGCTGAAATGTTTGGGATTTTTTAATTGTCCTCTGCACTTCAACTTGAGGACACCAGTTACTCAGGTAGAACAAGTACTCAAGAAGATAAAGAAGAAATTCTCCAGTCCTTCACTTGCATAAGGGCATAGAACTTCACCCTTCTTCGGGGAGCACAGACATCAGTTTTCTAGAGATGAACTGGAATCCATTTCAAATACTGAGGGTCTCACATACAATTCCACAGCAACTCTTTCGTTTGTTGCTACATTTGCTGAGGCGAATTAGACATGAACAACCCACTCCCAACTGTAAGAAAAACACACACTGGAGCACGAGACAAGATTTTTCTCCTCTAAGCCACCTGAATCTGGATTGAAGTCCCCAAAAGCAGTAGGCAGCTTCTGCCACCCACAAAAAATTCGTTCAGTAAATTTTATTGACCATCTCCCTTAGCTAAATTTTATAGTTGTAAGTCAAATTCAATCGCTGTAATACATCAGACAGTTTTGGTGGTATGGCCTTTGTTCTAAACTCTGAACTCATCTATAGCTTGGCAAAAGTGGTGAAATTCCAGTGGAATGGTAGTAATTCTATCCAATTTTTTTGCCTTCTGTGTATTTTTAACATTTTTTGGTTCTGTTAAGAAATATAATGAGAGGCTCTGTGAGTGGCTGTGATTAGAGATGTAACTGGTCCAAGGTTTACAGCTGGAAAGCAAATCTGGCATATATCTTTCAAATTGTGAAATCTGCAATAAATAAAATGGGGAAATTTAGTATCAAGGAGGCTAAACATTTTGCTGACATACATCTTTCAAATCTGCACTATTTGAATTGTCAAAATGTTCAGTGCTTGTGAGATTAGAAGCAAACCTGAAAAGCCTGCTTATTCCTCTTTCTTATTTTTAATATTATTTTTATTTCATCTTCTATGAACTAACCCTGATGAAGAGTAAACTGATTAACAACACAGTTAAAATGTGTGGGAGAAGAACTATAGCAGATTTTATAAAATGTCTACATTCGGTGGTAACGAGATTATAACTAATATTTTGGTTCTGTCTTGCAGCCAAAAATCGCAGAGGAGAATTTAACATATGCTGAACTTGAACTGATGAAGCCCATTCAGGAAGCCAAAGGCATTCCCAATATGACAGTCTATGCACAGATACTCTTTGAGGAGAACAAGCTGTAACAGTTCATGCCTGTATAAATGTCCTTTGTCTATGTTCTATTTAAATCTTGCTGTGCTGTTTATTTATAAAAAACATAAAAATGTCCTTATTTTTTTATTTCCATTCATGCACTTCTATTTTTCTATGAGACTTTTAAACACAATGTAGTTGAAAGTAATCATAGAAAAAGCATCTGGTCAACAAGTGACATCCCAGAGCTGCCCTTTGTGGAGTTCTGTACCCCCTGTTGGAAATGGACTGAACTTCCACTTGGGGCATTTTTAACACTAAACATTATTCCTTCTTTAATGTTAATGTGATGAGTCCAGCTGCAAACATCAATATCTTAGCAAGCCTTAGGAGGACTAGTTGCAGGATCCATGCCCAGCAACCTGCTCCTGAGGGAAAAGACCACTGACCAGGAAAATGGCCACTTTAATGCATTTTGTCCCGTCAGAAAAATACTAACCAAGTAAAGCTGAGACTTTTTTCTGCAGCAAAGGAAAAGCTAAAATTACTTATTCTGCTTTTTTTCCCCTTCTCCAGAAATAGTTAAGTTGTGTTCTATGTTTTCAAATTCCCTTTCTAAATAACATTGTCTTTAAAAAACTTAAGTCACTTTTCGTAAGGTGTTTGAAATAAAATATTTCAAAATAACTCAAAGGAAATATTTATAGTTAAACCCCAATGATTTAAGGAAGAATACTCATAGCTTGGGAACATCTCCTAGGATTTGATTTTTTAGAATTCTGATTAGGAATAGGAAAAACTTGATAGTGAGTAAAAAACTGAGAGAACCAAGAAAGTGCTTTTGATCTTGGTTTAGTTTGGTGTTTCCAAACCTGCAAAAGTTTCCTCCTGTAGCCTGCACTACTGAGCTGCTGATATAGGGGAAAAAATTACACAGCTTCTCCTTCCATATGGAACAGACTCTGTAATGCCCTGCTGACTTTGAAGCTATTTCTTTGGAAAGACCAGGGCTCAGGAGATAGGGAAATGAGCCAAATGTGAGGACACAAAATAATATTCCTCTTTCTTTACCTCTTGGTACTGAGAAGGTATTCTTCCTTTTCCTTCGATGCACATTCATGGAAAATGAGCTATTCTGTGCCATCCTGGGCATTTCAGTTATGAAGAATAGCTGGACTGATGTTTTCAAGCTCATGTATCTTCAATGTCTACATTTCCCCAAAGCTCAGGGAGAGATTGACACCCAACATCTTTCAGCTCTTGGGAAGCTTTAGCCCTTGAGTGACCGTGCAGCTCATGGAGATGTAAAAGCATGGGCTCCTTAGGTCAACATCAGGTCATGGAGATCCAATACTTGGGATGTGCCAGCTCTTCTCCAGGTCTGTGAGGGAGCTCCGTGACAGGCTGCTCATTCACCAGTATTTAATGTGGATTTTGGAGTAGCACTTGCAGGCCTTGGGTTCTGGAGTCACGACTAAGATGGTCGAAGCTGGTTCTTCCTTTACAGGTCACACCCTTTTAGTGATAGAACAGCTTCTCCCCAGGGCTCAGAGCACAGCTGGGAATCGCCACAGGAACACTCCAGTCCTTGTTCCTGTTACTGCACGGGAGAGCAGGAGAGGAGGGCAGGGGAGCACAATTCAAGGATGGGGACATGCAACCAAGGGACAGAGCACATCACTGCCTTTTGGAGAGTTTCACCAGAATAAGTGAGTCTGTATAAACTGCTTTTTAACTTTTTTGAACAGTGGTAGAGATTAGGCAGCACACATAATCTGTTACTGTCTAGCCAGGATCTGTAAATATAAAATGCAGTCACTTGCTTCCACATTAGATAAAAATTTCTTCTATAAAAAAGGATTTAAGAAAAGCTTATCAGGCTGACCATTATGTGCATTACTAATTCCAATTCTATTCCTTCATCAAAACGTTGTTTCCAAACTAAGGCCAGCTTTTATCAGTTTTATAATGCTAAGAATTATTTGCATTTTAATTTTTTTGCATTTGTCAGCTGTCAAAAAAGATGTTTGTTTCACCTTTGCATTATCCCAGGAGTTAATCACCCACCCAAAGGGCATGGTATCTTTCCTCGTTCTCCAATCAGGTGTTGGACTTTCAGTGACAACAGCAATCATCTCATTGACCAAAACCAAATTGGTGCTAACAAGTGATTCAACATTCAGGGATCAATTTTGGAACAACCAGTTTAACTGACTGGTTGAGAGGACACCTGTTATGCAGACAGATGTTCAAAAAGCCTTAGAAAAATATACACATTATTAGTTGCTACTTTGGAACTAAAGATAAAATCCTAACACATTAATTATTTGACCACTTAGCTGTGAAAACTTTCAAGTTTGGTGACAAACATTCCTTTTGCATACAACTGGCCATTGTGCCCATTGTTCAGAATAATACTGTATATTTATGCCCAGCATGTTAATGAATACCATTCTTTATGTATTAATAGCCTATATATTCTTGTGTATGTTTGATATCTAATTCCTGAAAATAATAGTTAATTGAACTGAATAAATTACCTTTTTTTGTAAGATTTGTTGTCTCACTCTCTGTAGGATTTATTGCTTCCTGGAGAAGGATATTGCTTCCTAGATTGAAGGATATGCATTTTTCTCTTACACAGCATTTAAAAATTCCCAGTATTTGGAATTGAATTTTTCATTCAGCAGAAAATTCCAGGCTTTTCAAATGTTTGGAACTGACTTCATATGGCAGCAGAGAAAGGAAAACATCATCTTGTAATTAATTGCACACCTGTAAGTGTCAAAACAACCCACTGAAAGACTACAGAGAAGAAAATTTCACTGAGTTTAGTATGCTTCAGTGTAAGAAATGCAGAATAAATGGATTTAGCTCCTTCTAACAGGAACTGCAAGGCCAAATTAATCCCTGGCCTAACTCTCTCTGGCTTTAGCAGAACAGCAGCAGAGCTGAAGGTGCCCACAGTTCTTTTATGACAGGAGTTCCCATGAAGACTCTTAGTACCTTGTTAAGCAGCAGTTGGAGTCTGCTGAGTCACACTATTTTGGTTACTCCTTCTGTTGTCATTGGTAAAACGTGGCTTTGTGCTGAAATCTTAACAAATACAACTCTGTTAGCTTCACACCCATTCAATATCCGATTGTTAAATGTTAATGTACTGCACCCTATAGCTTTAAATAGAATTAGATATGTTTACAGCTTTGGTTAAATGCACCTTGTTCCTCCACATTAAATTTTATTACTAGAATTCTCCATCAGCAAATAGGAGTAAATCATATTAGTGTCACAGGCTGTGTAGGGGTTGATTCTGCAGCCCAAGTAAAAGGTATTTTATTACGCTTTATTACAACTTTCTAATTGGTAGGTGTGGTCAGGATGTCATTATCTCTGCAATTGCAAGCAAATTATTTGTTTTAATATAACTGTAACGTCATTGTAGGGTTCTCTTCATTAAAAAGTTCAATAAACTTGTGTCCTTAGCCAGGGTTTGGCCAAGCTTTGCTGGCATAGGACTCAGACCAGGTAAGTTTGCATTTGATGTTTAATTTTTAGGTTAAATTCTGCTTTTTGAGGGCTCCTCTAAAACACATCTGGTCAGTGACATCAAGATGCAAAGGATTTTTGGCTTCAGTCTAACCTGCCAGGGTAAAAGATAAAATTCCTAAATTTTACTGCATAACAAGTGGTCTTCCGAGTTTTCTACGCTAATATGAAATGTACTCATTCCGTGTGCATTGCTCCACCAACAAGTTCGATTCCATTTCACTACCTTAGTTGTGTAGATCAAAAGACTGCATATCAGTGGAAGAGTCTTGCATAGCAATAGGTATTTCAGAAATCCTCCCTGTCTTGGGACCCTATTGTGTCTCTCTTGTTCCTTACCATCGTTGCTGGGCTGTTTCCAAACCCCACAAAGGGCTTTTCAGTCTTCGACCACTATGGTCAGAAATGTTCTGGCAGCCCTTGGTGAGCCTCCTGCTGAGATCTGCTCAGGTTTTCGCTTTAGCACATAACAGAGCCAGTCACTGCAGCTGCATTTCCCTGCTGTGAGGATCTGAGACCTGATCTGTGAGGATCTACCCCTGCATCTCACACCAGGGAAGCAGGAGGTTATGTCCATAGAGGCCCCAGGCAATCTCACTTGGGCTGTGGTCCTGGCTAAGGAAAATCTTTGGGGAAAGGGACTGGTTTGGTCAAACACAAGCTTTCCCTCTGGACCTAATTTAAGCCTTATTAAAATCCTATCTGCCTGTAGCAATATTTTGCCATAAGGAAGTGAATGAGAACACATCAGTGCACTGGGGCTTTGTACATAGAGTTGTGACAAGACAAGATCACCTTTGGGGCCTTGGCCTTCCCGTTCCAGACTGGCATCATCTTGGGCAGAGTTAACAGCAGTACATAGCTACCCACAACCCCGCATCTTTCCTTGAGAAATTAGCCATTGATACTTTTGGATTATCTTCAGGAACGAAGAGGCCCACAGGAACTTCTCTGACTGCTATGAAAAACTCTCTCCTGACACTGGGGAGGGTGGATGACCACAGCACAGAACAAAGACATCACATAAAATATACAGGGCAAAAAAACACGTGGGGGTGGGCAACAGCTGTCACTCTCAAACACAGTAACTGGATGCATGTTCTCCCCTTACCATGAAAGCAAACACGAAGTCACTGAACACTGCCCAGTGGTGCTGCACCATTTCTTCCACCTCTGATGCTGCCTGCTGTGCATAGGAGCTAGAATGAAAACTGCTCAGTGCTGCCTGTGAAGGCATTTTTCGGGCAACCAGTTAAGCAGCTTTACACATCTCTTTCCCCTGAACTAGTCCTGTGAGGCTGAAGCCAGAGGGAGTTAGGCCAGGGATTAATTTGGCCTTGCAGTTCCTGTTAGAAGGAGCTAAATCCATTTATTCTGCATTTCTTACACTGAAGCATACTAAACTCAGTGAAATTTTCTTCTCTGTAGTCTTTCAGTGGGTTGTTTTGACACTTACAGGTGTGCAATTAATTACAAGATGATGTTTTCCTTTTCTAATGTGGTCTGACATTATTAAATCTAGGTGGACATTGCACAAGAAGAGTCAAGAGTCATGGCCTAAGTGCTCAGATCAGAGGAAGGTCAACAATTTTGCTAGGCAGCCATTATTTTCTACATGGCACCTCTTCATCTTAAATGGTCCTGCTTTGCAACTGTACTCAGCTCTCAGAGGAAAATATGCCCTTCAAATCCCCCAAGCCAACAGAGCTATGCTCACTTCTACCTCTACATCCTCCTTGCTTGCTCTCAAAGAGCAACCAGAGGACAGAAGAGGAACTAACGCAAAAGCCAAAATTAGTCAATCACCACGCAGATGATTACAGCAAATGGCAAAGGCCACTCCTATGTATCACTATAAAAAATAACACTAATTGGGATGCTTTGCAATTTCCTGTACAACCCATAATTAGGTTAGATAAGAAACTAGCAGTGTCTAAGTGCTATAAATGTCTAAATTAAGTTATTTTGAAAGTGCTTGGCACTTTGACATTTGAGAGTTCAGAGTAATTGGCGTACTGAAATAAAATTGCTTCTGTTATTTAAAAGGTCATTATCTTCTTCGGGTAGATATATAAGGACTATTTTCTACTCTACTGAGCTGGTCTATTTGGTTCAATTAGACCTGCTTCAGTAGATTTCTAGTGGGCCTCCTCCCACTTATCACAGTCCCAGCACTAGCACAGAGAAGGGCCTGTAAATATACAGCCCAGATATGGAGTATATATTCAGCTCATAATCAGGCTCTGAAGAGCCCAGAGCTGCCCCCATGAACACCACAGGCTGCTATACAACAAGGTGGCAAATGAGATCTTACACAACGAGAGCCAACAAAGCTGGCTGAAGCCAGGCAGACAAAGGGTTTGGAGCAAATCAGGATTTCACCTTCCCAACCAAATAATCTCATAGTCTGGCAGCAGTTCTGGTTCTTTCCGTAACACTACTGGAATTCCTTGTTTACAACATCCACAATTCCCACTGTCAGACAAAGATATGCCTTTTTGCTTGCTTACTAAAACTGGTGCTCTGCAACTCTGTCAGTCAAAGGTGGGAACTTAAATGACTGCACCTTGACTGCATTTGATTTCGGTCAGTCCAACAGCGTCAGTAAATTAAGGAGTAATAAGACATGGACATTGGCCGAGGAGATTTAACTTACCACCACTTCTCCACTGGAGATGCCCCAGCCAGGAGATGGTATGGAATGGACTGAGCACTGGAGGGGCCAAAGAGCACTCTCACTTCATGTTCTCCCCTCTGGAGAGCACAGCATCCCACCAAAACTGGAGTAGATATGGGAACAGGAGTTTTTGCTGTCCCTCTTGGCTAGGGAACATATGTGCAAGGGAGAAACGAAGTCCTGAGAGCCTCGTGCCCAAACTGAACAAGGAGACAATTTCTGACCTGAAACAGGGAAAGTTCCCATGCTGCTGTTGCCCCAATGACTGCACTACACCGAGAGCCTCCACATGCACAGAGCTGCACCACCTGAATATGAAACACATGGAGTGTTTCATATTCAGGTGAATATTCGTATTCAAATATTGCTGAACAGAGGCACCACTGTCCCCATCAGAAGGGCTACATTTGGCAGCACTCATTACAGCAAGTATTACTCATGGTCACTAATATTCCAATGTACTGCTGAAGGCTGCCTGGTTCCGAGTACCACATTTCCACAAGACATTTAACTCTAGTGCAGGGAATAAGGGTGAGCCCTTTCAGGTGAGCCCTTTTAAAAATATCATGTGGAAAATTTGCATGAGACTGCTGATGCTTGGGAAAAGCTCTGATTATAAACTGTCTGTAAGGCAAAAAAGTATAGGCAAAGAGAGGGTTGGCATTCCTCCACAGGAATTACACCATCTTGTACCCTCTCACACCCCCCTCCCATCAATGGCTGACTTCAATGACAATTATTGCCATGCTCATGTCTGAACAGTGACACCAATAATGCAACAACTGATCCCTGAGTTGAGAAGAGTAGCACATAGAGACAACCAAAGGGAAAATTTTCCTGTGGGAATTACAGATTGCCTTGCATAGATATCTGAGAAAGGTCTGAGTAAATTCTTTTTTATGAGGATGCAAAGGCCCTGCAGTACACAGGCAAATAATGCTTCATGAGTGTTAACAAGCCAGCAGAATGCTAGAGATCAGGCACTACTTAATGCTCACTGTAATGCTTGTAAGATTTCTGTTGCTGAACAAGGAAGCAAGATAGTCTGTGCAATAACCAAATAAGTGTAATTAAGGCATTTTAGGGTTTATGGTACTCAATTAGATTAAACTGGTTTTTAAAGTCGCATAAAGTTTTTGTTGTTTCATGATTCTCTTCTTCATTTCCCTATAGGGCAGATTTAAAATTTATTTATGCATTTCTCATCCTAATGGGATTGGATTTCTTTAAAGGATAATTCTCACCCTGAGTTACTTACCCTGTGCAAAAGTTGGTTCTGAGGTAATTGTAACATTCTGTTGATGTTCATGCTGTTCCACTTACAATGGAGTTACGCTAAAAGTATTTGCTGTGGGATTGCTATACTTCATTTTTCAAGCATATTCTAGATCTGCTGCCCCTACATCCCAAGCATGTGTCACATCAGGGTACACATAACTCACACCACACTGCCCCAGCCTAGCACCAAGGCTTGTCTATGTATCAGTGAAAGCCACCTCCACATCCAGAGCTGATGGAGTTTCCTGGACATTTCCATGAACATTCATAATTTACCAAATATGCAGGAGATCAAAACGAATACTGAAACAGGTGGTTGCAAGAGGGTTGGTTTCAGGTGATCCTTCAACCACTTATTACAAATTTTGAGCAAGAACTGCCTGTCCCTGAGACTTACCTGTAGAAAAATGACCAGGTAGCATTCTACCACTGTCACACACACTCGCTGTATCAGGCCTAGAAAATTTGAGGACTGCAGCATGCTGACATTTGTACCTTAATTCCACAGTGTGAGTCATGCTTTTGGTACTCACAGTATGTGTTTCTTCCCATGATTTATGCCATTTGGGAAAAATTCTCCAGAGCTAGAGAACAGCCCAAAAATTTTCTCAACCAAGCATTGTTGTATTAGGAGCAAATCACTCCTAATCAGAACTTCTACCAGGATGAAATTGCAACCCACTTCTATTCATATGCCTTTTATATTCTCCCAAATTACAGCTCCCTGAAAATGAGGAGAAGCTTGACTTGGGAACAAATTTATCGTGCTGACTTCCATTCACACAAGAACACTCTGGGCCTGTTCTCTGTGATTCAAAACAGATGTTGCTGAAGCAGCTGTTGAAGGTTTAAGAGAGCTGATGTTAGGCACAGGGAGATAAGGCTGTCAAGTCCATGCATGGTCAGCCTGCAGCTGGCCTCTTATAGCAAACAAAGCCAAGTTGGTGTCTAGAGCACTGGAGCCATTAGTGGAGCTGCCCAGGCTGCAGAGTGCCACTGCCAGCTCTAGCACAGGGAGCATCTGCTCTTGGCAAAGGCTGCATGAAAAGGCTAAAGGAGGAGACAATTTGCGGGCTATTCAAGATCCTTACCAGGTAAACAAAAACACAGGTAGTTGCCTTCGTTCACAGCTCCTAATCACCTTTACCATGGTTCAGTAAAGCTGTATTGGCAGTTGATGGGAATTCAAGTCTGGCTCTCCACGTATCCAAATCACAGCTTATTTCTGAGGAATGTGCAGAAGGGAGAGGAAAGAAGTAGTATACTTTTGTTGACTATTGACCTTTCTCCAGTCCCCAGGAAATACAAAGATAGGCACAATACACCAATTTTTACTGGAAAATATCAGTGTTTTGGCCTGTTCTCAGTGTATGTTTCTCTGAGTACAGAAAGGTTAGTATTTGACTCATCAAGTCATGAACTTGGAGGTCAGAAAGGAAGACCAGGCAGATCATCTGTGTAGACATAATGCAGACTTCCTAGTACGTTTGCATCATGAACTTACATCTAATTACTACATTTTCCACAGGCAATTACCTCACTCACTGAGGAGGTCAGGCTGAACCACGGGGGGACAGGGTGGGGACATGTCTCAGCACTCTGGAGGGAAGGAGGCTGTTTGCTATAGGAAGACTTGCTCATTCAGCAACATAATTCAAAAAGAGTCATTAGCTAAGCAGTGTCCTACAGGAAGAAGAAAGTTGATAATGTAATTAAAAGAAGACTGGTAAAAATCTGTCTTCTCCCCAGATTCTTCCTAATGATGCTGGCAAGTCTCTAGCACCACGATTTTGGCATACAGGCATGAGTTCCTCATGTTCTTCCATCTCTGGCTGCCCAGTGCAGCACACATGGGGCTTCACTCCTGCAGTGCTAACCAGTCCCAGTGCACTGGAACATGGGGATCTGTCTGCACAAGGGTGTGTTTGGTGGTATGAATAAAAGAGCCTTCAAGGCCATAATGTCCTTCGTGTTCTTCCTGGCACTGCTCTGACGCAGTCTGTGCGTTCAGGAAGCTGCTCTGCCTCTGGTATGCAGCCCTACTGTATGTGAGGTAAGATATTCAATCTCTTCATCAGGTCAAGGAGGAGCAGAAGGGAGAGGGAGTTATCAATTTAGCTCCTTCCAATTATGCTAAAATGTTAAAGAGGTTGATTTTTCAGTTTCTCCATCCCCACTAGGGACACAAATGGCACTTGAATTTATTACACTATAGTCTCAGTCTTCATTTACTACAAATACTCACTTTTACCATACACAGGGTGATTGTGGAGGTAAATCCTGAAGTATATCTAGTATACTGATCTTCCAGAGAGTATAGGGACAAGGTTAGAAAGAAAACAGCAAAGATGGAAAATGAATGAATATGCTGATCAGCCATGGCAGATCTTCCTCCTCACCTATTCCATGCATTTTGCCTGCCTTACTATCAAAAAAAAAAAGATTAGAAATTAGGAAACATTGCACCACAACACGTTTCACAGTGGTGCTGGATAAAGGCACCAGCATCAGCCTGTGAATTCCAACCTTCACTTTGCAAACAACATAGCTTTTCAAAAGGCATGCATGCATACATTTTTATGCAGATTCAGGGAGGCAGGAAGTGTGAGAATAGAGATATTAATATTCTTGCATGTCAGTGAAGAACAAAAATACTGCAACATACTCAACATCTGTTTGAAACCTGAGTATTTTTTATCTCATGATATTAAAAATACAACATATTAAGCAATACTGCTCTTTGGCATAATCAAGGCAGCTTTACTTGCTAGATAATATTTTTGAAATACAATGTATTATGTAAAATTCAATATCTAAAATAAAATTTTAAATACAAAAGTTTTCCCAGGACAAATACTACAATATCTCATTTTCTATGTGCGTATCTCTCAGTTTCTCTCACAATTCGGGGTCCAGTGTCTAATTTAAATTATAATTGACTGCAGGGTCAGTCCAACAACTCCTTTGAGGTTCAGTCCCCAACCAGAGGCTTCCCGTTTCTCTGATTCTCTCATGCTCTGAAGGGTAATTTTTCTCTCCATCCAAAAGGTTGAAAAAATAAGAACACTCGGCTATTTCTTCCTACCCATCCACAGACCAGCAGCAGATTCTTCCCCAGTCATCACCAACTAGAAGCTTGGAGGAATTTCTTGAGAAAGAAAGAAGAAGACAAAGAAAACCATGTTTAAGAGGAAAATACAAACAGGATCAAGGCTTTTTCTGTATGTGCAGCAATTAGGAGGATACAACATTCAGGAGGGTATATTATTGTTGAAGTTAAAATTGAAGACCCATGTTAGCGAATATTCAAAGTTTGGTACTTCGAAGACTGAGCTTAGAATTGGGTCCAAACTTTCCTGGAGTTCAGTGGGTTAGTTGTGGACAATTTAACCAGATCAGAAGCTCTTACACTTCTCTGAGATTCTGTGGGTGTTAAATAATCTGCTGTCCAGATTCAGAATTCAGACTCATCAGCACAATGTCATGGCTTCAGCCAATGAAATCTCTGCTGCAGGCAGTGCCACCAACACTAATGAAACTAACCCTCGCCCCAAATATCCCCCCTTTCAATGCACACCAACATCACACTAACTGCCCTACAGCTGAGCATGCAGAATGCAGGAACATTTTATCAACTGTCAAAATTTCAACACTTTTGGAGAAAAAGACAGCAACTGTGTTACAGGACATTGCAACATCCTGGAGAAGGAGATAACAACAAATATTACAGCCAGATGACTGCGGGAGGGGCTCAAGTAAACTGAAATACTGCTGCTGTGCAAACTGAGAGGAATTGAACAACAAAGTCATCCTTTGGCCAAAATCTTCCTGTTCACACTTTAAGTAGATAGTATCTCCAGCAACTCCGAGGACAGGAGTTATTTCCATGTTGCAGATACGGCGCAGCAGCTACTGAGTTCTACAACTATCATGGCCATAACCTGCTATTGCTCCTGGCTTGTCTCCTGCCTGTCCAGTGACTACCCCAAGGTCCTTCATTAATGTGCCAGCTCCTTGAGGGGCTGTGTTTGGCTCTGAGAAGCCCCAAAGCGAGCGAGGAGCGCAGTGCAGCCCCACGGGTCCCCACCTGGACACGGCCAGCGCCGTCACCGCCGGGCTCGTCCTGCTCGCCTTGCCAGTCAGGGCAACGCTGGGGTTCAGCTCCCGACAGAGAACAAGATGTTTTCCACCCTTGTTACCTGTTGTGTGGTTTAAAAATAAATATTTAGAAAGCGTCTGGGGGGCAGCATGGATGGGATTGTTATTAGTTACGGTCAGCAAGTTGTTAAGTTGAGAACAAATATATTTAATCTTGGCCTGTGCTGTTGCAAAATAGGCCCATCCCAATTTAATTTGTGGCTATGATAGTTACATGTGCTGACGTGCAGCTGTATCAATTGTGTGCTAAATTGGATTTGTGTATTATTGCTTTCTAAATTGCATGCCTAGTTCAGCAAAATTGTTCATCAGTTTTCACTGGCTCTGTGCTTAATAAGATGCCCCACAATACTTTGCTGCCAGGATATAACACAGCCCATAATTGCCTAGTAAAAAGAAATTACATAAAGCCCTGGTATTATCAACTTACCTAAATCTGCTCATAACAGAACCAATAATTAAATGCAGTGAACATCTCACATACACACACATACATACACATGCACACCTAACAACATAACTCAATCACAGTTACTCTGGTCTTTTTAATGACTGTGTTTTGTATTAATTTTATTTTCTTTAATGCACAAAATGAGACGTGGGAATACTTGGTCATTTAAAATAATTCTGAAGCCATCTGAATAGGTTAAGAGAGTATGACCCTGTTTTGATTATACCTCTCAACTCTGCTAAAGAATGCTGTTTCCATATGCATCTGAAAACATGCAGCCTTATGTTCATGTGCAAACAGGTGTTGTCTCTACACAACACCAGATACACCTGGGGTCAGCACATATCTCTTATGGTCCTCTTGGGAAAAAAACACAAACAAGAGTGTTCTGCTGTGCTCCTATGGATGGCTTTTAAGTCCTCATTAAGAAAATTGCTTAAGATATACATTTTACAAATAGCTAGAATATCAGTCTGTTCAAAACCATGCATATGCAATTATGCCTGAAAAGACCTGCCATGGGACGTTATGGACAAAAACTTCAGAAATTCTTAAATCAAAGGAGACTTTTATATTGGTAAAGAGAATCCACAAAATAACTACAGAATACAGAAGGGATTTTGGAAAGAATGTTAAGAAGTCTTTTGCTTTGACTTATTGACAAAGCAATCTTCGATTAGAGATGAGAACAGACACAAATACGAAGCTACCAATGTCAGACTATCTCACATCTGGCATCTTGAGTGTTCTTACACCTTCTCTAGAAGCATCTGGCTCTTGCTACTCTGAGGCATGACGAAAGCTATCTGGTTAGGCTGTTACACATACAGAGGCATATTGGAAATATTTTCACATAGCTATCTAAGCCAAGTTGATGCCAAGTTCCATGAACAGCACTTTTGAAGATCTCTGTGGTAATGCCCCATTATTGTATCTTTTTTTTTTTTTTTGGGCAGACGTTATATCTATAGCTCTATATTTATGCAAATTGCATGCCTAAAATTGAAGTAATAGAGAATGTCTATAATGAGGACCACAGCAAATAAGTGGAGTAAATTATACATAATAACACCACCAATTCCCTTCTCTTAGAAAAAGCCCTGGGAAAAGAAGAAAGCTCTGCTATTTAGGATGTGCCTTTAAAGCCTTCTGACAGGTTTCAGCTCCTGTATTTGTTAGAACAGAGAAGTCAACTTGAGTTGTTTTTAGTACCAGTCAGCACCATAGTCCCACGATCTTGTTAACCTCAGCTCTATGAGAACTCCATGGTATCAGCTTCAGCTGCACACAGCCCTGAATAAACAGCTCCAAGCACTAGGGCCCACTGCTGGCCTCCCACCAGTTTGAAGGACATCTGACTTCTTTTAAGGTGGCAAAGACAACAAATTTCTCTGTTCCATCCCCAGGCAAGATCTGGCACTGCTCACTCTGACACGATGTCAGGATACTATAGCACAGGCCATCAGCAGAGGTGCCAAGGCAGTGGACCTTCTGGAGGCAGGACTATTTCCAGCCATTGGTTGCACAGGTTCATGCAGAAAGGTGGTCTTCTGAGGTTGACAGAGCCCACGAGAGAGCCTGTGAAGAAGCTTTCAGCTTCATCCAGGCAGGATGTGCCCATGAGATGGCAGGTTGAGGTATGCTCTCTGTCTCCAAGGTGGGGCAGTTGCTACCTACCACTGCTGCTGGTCACAGAATCACTGCACCAGCTGCCCACACCCTCTCCCCTTCACACCCCGATCTTCCTCCTCACAGCCAAGCAAGACTTGCCGCACTGGGTCACACTGCAGTTCACAGCCTGCCCTGTGGCCATACCTGTGCTGCCTGGCTCTCCCCTCGTGCCGCTCTGCGCTCTCAGTCTGGCACCTTGCTCTGAGGTATCAGTGTATTCAGTCTTCCACAGCTGTGCCAACGAGGGGATAAAAACGGAAAAAGCATGGATTGTAACAATGAGAGAGATTCAGCTCCTGCTTCCCAGAAAGGGGTAGAAATTGGACTTCTAACACCAGAACAGGGTTTTGCAGTTGTCTTCTTCTCTGTCACTGTGCTGCAGGGTGTCATACTGGAGGAAGGAATGCAGGGAGCTGATGGGGTTGCCAGGCTGACATGCTATCAAAAATCCCAGTAACCCAGGAAGTTCACCTACCAGACTGGAGGCAGAATCAGCAGTAAATTCCTACTAATGAGAAAGTATGACTTAATTAACTGAGCTATGAACTCTCACAAACCATATTCAAACATATTTCTGAGGAGTGATAGAAATTTTGCTTTCAGAATCACCCCAGAATGGACAGTACGTTTTCAAAATTCTTCCTGGATGGCAAAAAGTCCTCTGCTCAGGAGAATAAAAGTTGATAGGAAGCAAATATTTTACTCTCATTTTCATTTTCTGCCCTCTGCTGCACTGTTAAGAAAGTGGCATGAGTTTTTAGTCGCTCTGTCCTTCCATTTAGCATACAAAACTCTACCTCTAGTCCATAATGAACCACGATTCCTTTTCCTCTCTCCCATCCACCTACCCTCACCACTCCATCTGTGCTTCCTGTGATGATGATGCTGCGTGTGTCCCAGTCCATCACTTCAGCAAAGCAGCAGCAAACAATGCGGCAGGTGGGGCTGCAGGCAGTGCTGATGCTTGTGAGAAGCTGGCCATTGACTGTCCACAGGTACAGGTGAGATCCAGCACAAGAGATAATGTCACCCTGTAACAGAGCAAGAGGCAATGTCTCAAAGTCCTACACTCATCCTCCTCATAACTTTTAAATATTGATTAGAAATTGCTGACTTTCTCTGATTTAAATTCTGACCTTGTTTTACTCCTGGGCAGATGACGTAAAATAGATGAAGTAAAAATTACTTTGTTTTTTTCTATTAAAAATTCTGACATTTTTACATCACAGAAACATGAAACACTGTCTCAGATTTAGCAAGATAATGCAGAAACAAGCTTTTTTTCACATTTTTAAATGAAAATGTGTAACGAAATGTTCCCTTTCCGTTTTCCATAAAATCCAGGCTTTTAGTGAAAAAGCAGACTGACAGACTGACCTAGCTACTGTCATGGATAGGGGCTGTGCAAAAGCAGTGCCTAGCATAAGTTCTGAGCCAGGACTAGTGCTCTTATAAGTTGTACAAATAAGCATTCTCTGAAAGAAGGACATGGTGTTCACCTGCTTAGCTGCGAAGCCTTTGGTGATTTCACAATCCTCCTCTGCCCCTCACAGGGAGCTCCCTGTCATCGCATTCCCACACTGTGCTTTGCATTTGACCAGTGACCAGCTCTGCATCCTGTGACCTGCACTTCTGATGCAGAAAACATCCTTTGCACTGAACCTCTCCCCTCCACTCCATGCAGGTGCAGCCTTACCTGAGACTGCTCTCATAAGGAGCAAATGCACAGGTAAGTCCTTAGGGAAACGCACAGAACCAAGAGCCAATGCTGCAATTGTAAATGAGCTAATCAAAACTGCATTTTGATCAGGTTATTAATTGAAATTCTACCTAACCTTTCCACTCTTGATCCATACTAAGAATCAGCTAAAAAGAACCTCATCAACAAAGTCATCTGATTCTGGTAAAGGACAGTGTGCCCTTAAATTAGCAGCATGCATCTGGTTTAAGTCAACTAACACATTACTTCACCCCTGCCTCATTTGGGGCCAGGGCTCTTCACACTGCTGAGCAGGATTCTGGAGATAAAAAAATGATAGCATGTTCAAAACAGAGTTGCCAATAATTCAAGAGATTAAATTTCAGCTACCTTATCTGCATGAGAGTACATGATGTCCAGGCATTTGGCAATGATCTACAGTGCTTTTCAGGTCTGGACCAGGGATTTAAAACTAACTGAAAAAATTAGTTACAGCAAGCTTTTACAATCCTCAGTTTATAAACTTTTTGGGACAGTTCTTATTTTGTGTCTACGTGACACAAGCACCATGAGGTTTGCATCTATAGAAGGAATTTCTAGATGCTCAAGCAACTCCAACAATCACATAATGAAGAGTTGTATAGGGTTCTTATTTCAGAGAAATTTTTTTCCTTCAAAACTTTGCTTTGAAACATTCTGAATTTTTCAGGGAAAAAACCCCTTGCTACCAATCATGTAAGTTTGTGTCAATCAAAATAATGTAGCACAATGGAGACACTTTGTTTCTATTTTCAGGTAGAAATACATAAACACATAGAGAAGAACTAAACAAAAATTACATGTCAGAATAAAGTGTTCTGTTTTGCTAACATCAAAAAGAATTTTTTCATCCACAAGATATCAACCCCTAATTTTTCTTATCCTTCAAGCTTCAGTCATACTATTCTAAGGTTTTTGCTCTTTTAAATGAACTTTTCTATAGACTATTTTCCAAATAGCCTATTTTAACCATTTGCACTCCAATAAAGTGGAGATTGGTCATTTGGATTAGTCATCAGATTGTTCCTGGCACAGACCATCTCATTTTTGGGCAGTTCCAGGAGAACAGATACTGACTGAAAAGGCTCCTGTAATGGCTGGTACACGGAATGGAGAGAACCCTGTTCCCTGGGGATCTCAAGCAGCTCTGTGCCACCCCCTCACTTCTGAATGCCTGGCACTGCTTCAGCTCACTTCATAAGGGACCACCAAGATATTCTGAGCCAGCCTGCTGAGGCCACTGGCCATTTTACACTAACCAGGACTGCCAGGACTGGGAGCTGAGCTGGCACTGAACAGACTACTAATTTCCACACTCAAATTGCTAGCCATCAGACTGCATGGTTAATAAAGTTCTGATATGAGATGACTGTTTTGGCACAGACTAAGTAGAGAATATCTGCCTGGTTTCTTACTGTTGTTAACTCAATTTGTACAATATCCAGGGCTGGATTCAACCTTGAATTGTCTGAGCAGGTGAAACCCCATTCTAGTATATTAGCAGGGAGAGAAAATACAAATAGGAAAGAAACATTTTTGGGAGGTAAAAGGATGGGGAAAAAAATCTCATCCAGAGTGTTTACAGTAAAATCCAATACAGAATATTTTCCTATCAACATATGTGCAATTCTGGCCAGGCACAGACCTCAACAGATTTATACCCACTGCTATCAGGAGCTCTCCCCACACCTGAGAACAGAAGGTAAAGGAAAAAGTCAACATTATCACTGCAAAGGTGTAAGGCAGTTGTGAGCTGAGGTGGCAGACTGCAGCCTAACATCTCAGCTGCAGGAATGTAGAGTTCAGGTGTGGCTCTGCTGCATGAATGCCAGGAGAAATTAATGAAATAATAGGGGCAGCAAGGTTATGGGTGAGTCAAATCCAGGAGATACTAGGGTAATACTTCATGCTCCATAAACTAAAAGTTGTTTAATCCTGCTATCTATCCATTCAAAGATGCTTCTACTTAGCTACTCAGTCTAAGATGTTGCTTTTAGTGCTTGCCTCTCATCATTAAGAACACTATTAGCAATCTCTGTAGAAAGAAAAAAATCAATCTATCAGACTCTCAGGATGTTTTTATGTTGGGAAAAGCACCCATTAAATTATCATGAAATGTTCATGGATGCATCAGAAGAAAGATGATAAATGAAGATCTTACTGTTGAATTGTTGATGGCAACAGAAGCGAGGCTTTCCTCGTGGGCAGGAAGCTGGTTTATGAACGTCAGCTGGTTCAGGTCCCAGATGATGCAGGTTCTGTCATCAGACCCACTCACAAAGATGCTGTAGGTTACAGATGCAGCAAGGCAGGTCACTGCCTGAGTGTGTCCATACAAAGCCTGGTGGGGAAAAACCAACCAATAAACCACAGCAGACAGTGGCTGATTTACTAGGGAACCACGGTCCTACCTCATTTGCTTAGTAGGAACAAGCAACCCAGTTATTCTTTGGAGAACTGAAGAGGGAATGAGGGGGAAATACCAAAGGATATTACAGAGAAGCATCCTTGCTTGTCCTCAAGTCATAGCTGAAGAAAGCTGAGGGTCCAAGAGATCATATGACTCGCCCAAATTACACAGTGATTCAGGGCCCTTGGCCTACTCTTCAGACTCTATGACAGTGCTTTGTGCTCAGCAAGAAAAAAATTGTTACTCATTTCAGTCCATGCAGTTTTAAGTAAAATTTATGCTTGGAAATTTCTCAATATTTGAACCACTTTTTGAAATAAAATTTATCAGGATATATTTCAGTGGCTTTCTCTGTCTTATATTTCTGTGTATCTGAACAAGTACTAATACATTTCTAATATTGGTTATGAAGAGAAACAGCATTTATGGAGCATTCTTGCTTTTAAGCCCTGTAGGAATTCCTTTCTCTTTCATCATTACAAAACATTCTTTTTGTTATTGTTTAATAGGTTCAGAGTCATAAGGAGTGCCCAGTTAACCTTATTTAAACAGTTTCTTAAAAAGAGAAACATGCTTTAGGCAATTTAATAGCAGAGATAGAAGGCATGGATTGAAGTATACTGCTGACAATTGTTTAATGCAGCATTCTCAAGTGACAGCAGTGAACATTTCTGCTACATAACCACAGTAAATGACGGTAAAACCTGTAGGGCAACAGAGTCCTTCACAGCTTTCCTAAAAAGCCTTTCAGGGCTCATTTTTTAGCTGCCTTACTGTGAAAAATCAGACCCACCAGTTTCAATGTTGGTTTTCAAAGGAAATGCATATTCCTTGCTGGCTTTCTCTCCACGACATTATTAGCACATTTCTAGGTTCTATCCCAGTTCAGCATGAAGCAGGGGAGCTACATGTTCCAGATGACTTTTATGGACACATCTCATCCACTTTTCCAGCACGTGACTGTGAGACTAACTTTTGCTGGCTAACATGTGCTGCCACTTGCCAAGGTCACCAGGACAACAGCAGTAAAGCATTAATCCACTGGTGAGGAAGCTGAGCTGCACCAGGCTCTGTATTACTGAAGGTGACCCACAACTGCGAGGGATGACTTCCAACTTGGGACTTATTCCATTCACAAGAACTGTCAACTATAAATACTGGCACAAAATTAGGTCTCCAACTGTGGTTTTCAGAAGTTGGAAACACTCTCACCTAAACATGGAAAAGGAGGCTCAGTGATAGCTTTGGGCTGCCTGTAGAACAGAGTCTTTACAAAGGACTGGGCATAACCAAACGTCTATACCTGAGAACTGCACAAAACTGCTGCAAAAAAGGCTGGGACAAGGCAGATTCAAGTGCTCAAAATTTCCTCTCCTTTTTCTAAAGCATGAAAGAAAACATATCCACTGTGAAAGTATCCAAACTGCCAAGTCAAGCTAAGCTAAGCTCCTGAGCAAGTTTCACTAAAACTGTCTTTCTCTTTTATTTTAACCCATGAAGATCCTACTTGGCAGTGAAACATTTTAAATACAAGCTGAGTGTGGAAAACAGGGACAGACCTGCACACAACGACAATATCAGCTTCAACCCAGCAGTATCAATGCACATTCATGAAAAAAGTCTCATGCTCGGCTCTCTACATCTTTTCATTATCACTCTGCAAAGACTGACAAGTTTTTCCTTAAAGGGAAATATTTTGCAGCATATTTACATAAATATCTTGAGGCCTATCTCCAAAGTATTTTAACAAATATCAAAAGACTAAAAAGAGGACTAGCTTCACTGCAGGAATGTTTAGTCCATGACAACTTAAACCAAGTTTAATCATTCAACTTAACTGGCTGACAAGGACACAGACACCTTACAGATACACTCCACACCTTGCTGAGACATCTGTGAGGCAGAGAGCACACCTTGCTCAAGTGTTTCATTTGGCCCAGAATTCTGGGGACTGGATCACACAGATCCCTCTGCTAGTAAATTGCATGGATCAATATTGAGGCAATTATGCTCCATCTTTAGTGTTCCACAAAACCGTGGAAGCAGATCTCGCTAGAGAGGCAAAAGCTACTTTTTCTGCAGAAATATAGTTTCTGTACTTTACTACATTGCAAACCAGAATGTGTCAGTCCCATGAGACAGCTGCTAAGTGAATAGCATCCACTTTATAGCACATAAGCTGTTCTTAAGCAAAGCTCATTCTCTCAGGAAATTTTTTTGTTCAGCAGAAAAAGCAGCCACCATGAAACAGTGAATTACATGAAAGCAGCAAGTAATTCACTGGAAGACATATAGAACCATAGTTCAAGTTTACATCTATTCCAGACAGTCATTTAAAAAAAAAAAAAAAAAAAAAAAGCCTCTACTAGCAAAGTAAAGGAAAAATACAGAATTTGTCATTGCATGATCTCATACCACTTTGTGGATTTTGGGTAATACCAAATTAATCATAGTGGAACACATCAGCAAAGCTGATTTTAAATTGTTAAAGAGAAAGGCATTATATTGCAGATAAAAGACAGCCTCTTTGGTTGCCTGAAACTCAAACTGACCCCCTGACTGGTATAGTTTGGATGTTGATGAAAATTGCTGCTTATGCTTTTCTCTACTGATAGTTCTTCCATTTCTATGTTCATGTCCTGCTTTGAAATAACTAACAAGCTGGATTAAAAGATTAGATCTTATCTCATATTTCTGCCTTCTACAGCATTAAACATCATAAACCTCAGAAGAGAGGCTGCTCTAAAACAGTTCCCCCCCCCCCCCCAATTTCAACATGAGCTCCGACAGAAATTTCTGGTAAATGAAGATCTAAATATTTCTCTGACATCCCAGCACACCATGAAGTTTTCACTTCATTTAATGACAAATAAAATATGTTTTGGCTTAGGGTATGGAAAGCACTGAAATATCATCTGAACACCCCTCCAGAACAAAAGAACAGAAGCAGCTTCTAACACTTAGAGACCTTGGTGGTTCATGAACCCTTTCTTAGTCTGCCTAAAAGTAGCAGAGTTTTTTAATCAAGAGTCTCTTGATTTCATTAGGGAAGAAGGGCCTTATGCTACCTTCCAGATACAACTCTAGTTGTACTTGTAAAGCTGAGAACTTGCCATAGCTGAACCACACAAATCTTGCATGAGAATTCAATTCTGTTAATGAAATAGCATCAACAGGTGGTTGATGACTAAATCAGCAACCACTGCAGGGCTTTGGATGATGAGGACAAAAACTATAGCTTTCTTATTGGATGCATCCTTCCCTCACAGAGTGACAGATAAACCTTTTATGTTCTGAATTCAGGCTGAGAAAAAAGAATCAAGAACGTTGCCCAGCTGAGCCTTCATCTCCACCAGCTAATTTTGCAGGATGTTTTAGAGATCCTGTCCATTGCTCTAGCAGCCCAGAACGAATTATAAGCATCTCCAGGTGATATTTCTTTTTGAAAATAACCCAAAGGCTGTACTTCAAGAGAGGAGAATATGCCTTATCTTCATTACTTCTTTTATCATGATGAACTTGGAAAATGCTACTAAAGGGAAAAAATCCACCAAGAGGCACTCATAGCTATAAGCTGTTGGTATAATGCATATTATCATTATAACCATTTTATCAGCTCCTGACCTGATAACAGGCTGTCACATTATACTGCTTATTACTATTTTTTTCCTGCCTTCTTGATTCACCCAAAGGTGCTTCTTCTGACAATCATCTGAGAGATAAAAACCTTATCTTCTGGGTTTCATTAAGTTTCCATAGCAGAAGAGCCACAGTACTTACCTGTCTCAGGTTTAGAGATTTCACTTTGTCCTTGACCAGGGAGAATTCCCAGACACACACAACTGAGCTTGTTCCAGATGTGATTATGGTGGTTGCTGAAGGACACACTGCACAGAGGCACTTTCCCCAGTCTGCCATGCACTCAAATGTAGTCACATGCTGTACAAGAAAGCATCTCTAAGTCAAATGCTCCTCTTCTGATACCATGTATTTACTAACACCAAATGGCAGATTCAATTTCAAAACTGAGCCTCCATATTTTAAATCTAAGAAAGAAAAGCTCATCATAACCAGTCTCTATGTGAGCACAGCTGTGAACATACAGACAAGCTGTGCTGCATGCAGCTGTGCCATCTTTCAGGGGCCAAGGCTGAGCAAAGCTCAGTATAATATGTCTTTGGAGATCTGGGTCACAATTCCTCTTGTGCCACACTTCCTATAACTTCAGGAAAGCTCATTCTGCCATCATACAGCAACAGAAGCCAAATATTCCATGTAGATTAAAGAGAAAGCTCAGGCTGTGACGGCGTGCTAACAGTTACTGCCATGCCCTGCAACCCTCCTCTTCTTTGGGTTGAAAAGCCAAAAGACAAAGCACTAAATTCCATTCTGTGCTCTGTTAGCAGCACCCAAATCAGTCTAAAGCAGTGTCAGATCCATTGCACGTTGCTACAATTACAGCACAAGCATCCTCCTGCACATTCTGCATTAGCTGTCCCCCACACAACTGGGACAACGCTCTGGTGCCAATGATTCTGGTGGAGTTGGATGGAACAGCTAAAAAACCCCTACCACAGACAGAACAAACCTTTACCTACTTAGAACAAGGATTAAAGTTTCTTATAAGCCCACGTCCACCAGCACTGTTCACCAGAGAAAACTCAAGTTGGACTCCCAGCTATTACTTATTGTGACTGTGTAATCACACTCACTATGCTCAGTGTCACCATGAGTTTTGAAGTGACAAACTGAATAATTTGTGCCTGCAGCAACACTATGAACTGCTAAGCACTGATTTTATTATACAGGGAGCAGAAATTAAAATATATCTCATGGCTTTTTCATCTCCATTGACTTTGGGTATGTCTGTAACAACAAAATGATGCCACTTGCACAAGTATCTGAGTCAGTGTCTTGCTGAATTATGTGTTACGCTGTTCTGGTAACCAAGCCAACTCATTGGATAGCATAGCATTGTCCCAAACACATCCAAAAATCAGTGTATTTATGGCAGAGGAAGAAACTAGGTCTGTCAAGTGCCCTAACAAGCAGTGTGATGATATAGACCATTTATTTTTAACAGCAAAGAAGTAAGAATATTAACTTCATTATTTTGAATGAATGCACTGGACTAGGCTGCAGCCAGAGGGGAATTGACAGATGGTTCTGTCTTAATTCTAGCAGAAATTTCTGCACAATGAAATTTCTAATCAGTGACCAGGAGACCTTGTGTTGTCCTTACACAACAACAACATGGACAACACAATCACTGGATGGAAAACTAGAGATAATTTAGAGGCAAATGCCATGTTTTTGAGCCGTGTAAAATGATTTTACACTATCTTGGATATTCAGCTTGAGATTCCTCAAGAAGCTTGACTGTGAGACAGTCTTTTACAGCATCCTCTGAAATCAGCTCCCCAACAGCCTCTGAAATGGGTGCCCAAACCAGTCAAAGACCACAACATATTTGGAATAAATATATTAAAAATATTATATTATTCTAATATGTCATATAAATATCATATATATATAAATATATAAATA
>VZRF01001713.1:1019-44134 GCA_013396875.1 Vireo altiloquus
GCTGCCTTTGGGAACTCAAACCCATTGGAAATCCCAAAGCTCAGGCTGCCTTTGGGAACTCAAAGCCATTGGAAATCCCAAAGCTCAGCTGCCTTTGGGAACTCAAAGCCATTGGAAATCCCAAAGCTCAGGCTGCCTTTGGGAACTCAAAGCCATTGGAAAACCCAAAGCTCAGCTGCCCTTGGGAACTCAAAGCCATTGGAAAACCCAAAGCTCAGCTGCCCTTGGGAACTCAAAGCCATTATAAAACCCAAAGCTCAGGCTGCCTTTGGGAACTCAAACCCATTGGAAAACCCAAAGCTCAGGCTGCCTGGGCTCTGGAGTTTCCAGCACCAGGAATCCTCTTTTCCTTACACCCTCCTGGACATCATCTTTGTTCCCAGCACGAAGCCCACTCTGAGCTCAAAGCTAATTAAGCTCAGCCTAACTCATCACGTAATCATTCCAGCTGATGACTTTGTGTTCAGCAATTATTGCACTGCACGTTTGACCTAACGTAACCTGGTATTTCTAATTTAATTCCAGTTACACTTCACACACAAATCCCTCTCTCTCCCCAGGATTAAGAAGGGAAAACCTTGAGAAGAAACACCTCATGGAATCCCTCCAAAAGTCTTGAGAGCAGCCCAGCAGGGAGAAGGCTTTCCTGGAAATGCTGGCTTAGGATGTGGATATTTTGCTGCTGGGGTGGGAAAGAACTTTAAATTTTCCTCTTCCTCTTAGAAACATTGAAACTTCCAGAAGAATATCCAGATTATATTTTGACACAGAAAAACCTGCCCCAGACTTCAGAATAAAGAGTGCCTGTGTGTCTTTGAGCTCCCCCAAACCCCCACCTATTTTTAAAATGTCACAATAAATATTCTCCTGTTGACATAATTTCTCTGAAAGCTGCAGAACTCCACTGGCAAACTGTGTCTGCTCCGAGCTCTTTGTGATTCCATCCAGCAACTCCTTGAGAAACAACAGCATGAGGAGGAAAGGGCAGGGGATGGTCATTAAATAATCAGATTTCAATGGCATTAATGGTCTCCCTGTGCTTCAGCCCTGCCAAGCAGCTGCTGCTGACCTGGACAGTTCGAAAATGCCCAGGGCAAGAGCAAAGTAACCTCTGCTCTTCCCATTTTTAACCAACAGCAAAGCCAAACAGGGAACTTCCCAAATTTCTTAATTTTAGGAGCAAATCTTACACAGAAACACCTGAGGATCCTGTTCTAGAACACCCCTAATCCTTCCAAATATTGACTTATTGCCCCCCGAGTTCAAATCTGCCAGCAAAGTCTGCACCCAGGGCTCATTTATGGCCCTTCTGCATTCCTGAAGCACAAATAACAAGATGTATTAATAAGGCAGCTCTGGCGTGGAGACAATTCGCTGCTGAAGCTCTAATTATTCCCCTTTAAAGCCTGCTGATTACTGGGATAAATTTTATAGGCTTTACTGCCTGACAACAGCCACCTTGGGCTGTATTTCCTTCCAGGAGTGACATTCCCTTTATGGAATACGTGTGGGGGGAGGCAGAAAATCTGCACCCACTGCTCATTTTACACCTCCCTGTCCCCACCCAGCCCAAACCCAGAGCATTCCCCGTTCCTGCAGCTCAGCACAACTGGAACCATCCCCAGAACATCCTTTCCCAAGGATCTGGATAAGCATTAATGGGTTTATGCTGCCAGAGGGCAGGGCTGGGTGGGATATTGGGCAGGAATTGTTCCCTGGGAGGGTGGGCAGGCCCTGGCACAGGGTGCCCAGAGCAGCTGTGGCTGCCCCTGGATCCCTGGCAGTGCCCAAGGCCAGGCTGGACATTGGGGCTGGGAGCAGCCTGGCACAGTGGGAGGTGTCCCTGCCATGGCAGGGGTGGCACTGGGTGGGATTTGGGCTCCCTTCCATCCCAGACCACCTGGAATTCTGGGCTAAAACCCCATTTATTAAAGGCAGGCAGCTGGAACTGCACTGTACTCTCAGGGACAGAACTCCCCCATGACAGTGTCACCAAGGCACAGTGACAGAACCCCACTGCCCATTTCCCCCATGGCTGCTGATCCAGAGGCCAGGCCCGGCCCTGGCACACGCTGTGCCCTGAGGGAAGGGCTGTTCCTTAGGCCCCAGGAGGGAGGGAAGGGCTGTTCCTCATGCCCCAAGAGCGAAGGGCTGTTCCTCATGCCCCAAGAGCGAAGGGCTGTTCCTTGTGCCCCAAGAGCGAAGGGCTGTTCCTTACCCCCCTCTCCAGCAGCATGTCCCTGAAGTGTGTGATGCGCTCCTCCAGGGGCGGCGAGACGCGGGCGGCCGAGCCTTCCTCCCCTCCCTGCTCCTCCTCGGCCCCTCCTGGGCCTGGGGCCTGGCACTCCTCTGTTCTTTAGGGGCAACACAGACAGCAGGTCAGGCACTGGGGGCTGGGCAAGGGTTTTAGTGCTGCTAGCACTCCCTGGGACGTCCCTGAGCCTCCTGCACGTGGAGCCACAGGGAGCTCAGGGATGGGAAATGCCCCAGAGCTGGGCTGGAGGGGCTCCTGCTGAGGGATGGGGGTCACCAGGGCTCCTCCTGAGGGATGGGAGTCACCAGGGCTCCTGTGTCACCAGGGCTCCTGCTGAGGGATGGGGGTCACCAGGGCTCCTCCTGAGGGATGGGAGTCACCAGGGCTCCTGTGTCACCAGGGCTCCTCCTGAGGGATGGAGGTCACCAGGGCTCCTGTGTCACCAGGGCCACCAGAGGCTCTGACACCGCAATGCAAGGTACAGCAATGGGACAGCTTCACACAGCCCTTGCCAAGGAGGGGTGACTTTAAAGGGCAAAGCATTTTTCACAGCAAAAATGACAATAAAGGACTCAGATCGGCACATCTGCAATAATCCACCACAAACCCTGTGCCTGCCCCCTCCAAAGGACACCTGGAATGGATCTGGCCAAGTTGGTACACCTCAGAATTGCTCTTTCAGTTGTGACCTCAGGAGAATTGAAGGCCAGGTGGTAACAAAGGTCACAAAGAGCAGCACGTGGGGCTCGTTCTGAGAGCAGGCAAAAAGCCCTGCTGCACCTCAGTGAGGGAAAGCTTTCATCCAGTGCCTTTGGAGGAACTCCACGGCCTGGCAGTCCTGCTGGGAACCACTTCAAAGGAAGAGTTACCCAGACAAAAATGGGAAACAGAGTTACAGAGAATCCTGGCTCTGGTGGGGACTGGCACCTGAGAATGGCTCTCATCATTTACCCACCCAGAACAAAAACTGCATTTAAATTGCCCTTCTTTGCAGCAACCCTTCCCACCACCAGACAGAACAAGAAAACTTCAGAACTTACTTATTTCTTTTAGTTCTGATGCTCAGATCATCATTTTCATCCCCTGGACAAGAGCTAACACACTTGTCTGCTGAAAAGAAGTAAGTCATTATCAGATTTGAACGAGATAAATGGGAATACAAATTCCTCAAATTGGCTTCTCTGCCCTTGTCTTTGCTGCTCAGGTATTTCCTGGCTTTCACTGCCCACAGAGGGTTTTAAAAATAACAAGTATTTTATAAAATCCTTGGAATTGTCTTCATCCAAATGGAAGCAATAGCAATAAAGTGACCATTTTCAGTCAGCAAAATTCCTCATTTTTCATTCATGACATGATTGCTTTAAATCTTGTTATCGTTTCACCTGATCCTCCCTCCTCCCTTCCCTTCAAAACGCAGCTAAAGACATTCCTGCAAAATCATTTCCGTGCTGCAGCCTAAGGATTCACTGGAGGTGAATTCACAGGAGCTTCCCTCCTTTCCCACTTCTCTTCCTCCCATCAGAGGGTGCTTTCCCAGGAATTCCAGCAGGAATTCCAACACCCTGTTGGGGAGATCCAACACCTCCACACTCCTGAGGCTGCAGAGCAGCTCCAAGGCAGTGCCAGCCCCTGCTCTGTCCTGGACACAGCTCCCTGAGGGACTCAGGGCTTGGATTTCCAGGCACAGACAAGGGGAACAGACACTGAATTGTGCAATATCTTCTCCTCAGCCCTGCCAGCTCTCCCAGCACCCCACAGGACTCGGCAGCAGCAGTCCCACCCCTGCAGTGCCTGCCCTGAAGGGTCCCCAGCACCTGGGCTGAGAAATATTCACCTGCTGTTTGCAGGGATGGGCTTCAGACCTTGTCTGAACGCCAAAGGCTCCGAGGGATCCATGGGAATTGAGTAAATGACATCACCACTGGTTCCCAGCAGGAATCCTACCAGCTGTGCCCAAGGCCAGCTCGGACAGGGTACGGACATGCCCTGGGAGGTGACCCTGCCCATGCCAGGGGTGCCACCAGATGGGCTTTGAGGCCTCTCCCAGCACAACCATGACGGGATGACTCCAGAATGTCCATTTTTCTCTTAATTAGCTGGGAAAACTCCCTCAGCCTGAGCACCCCGACAGAGCAGGAGCAGCTGAGGGAAGGGATCAAGGTGGATAAATCGCTCTGGGCCCTGTGAGGAGCTGCCCCTCCTCTCCAGCCCCATGGCATGGCCTGGTGGGAACCTGATGGGAAGAGCCACATCCATCTCCTGGAACCAACACTTGGTGGAGGAGGAGGAGTAATTGACAAATGAGTACTTTTTCATTTATGCCCACATTTAAAAAGCACTTGATCCTTCAGCAAAGGCAGCCCAGAGCATCCCATGGATAACTTTGCTTGACGTCTTTTATTTTTATTTTTTTTTAAGATGCTTGATTTGAAAATTCTAATTAAAACTCAGCAGCAGCCACTCAGCTAAACAAATGTGGGAAGCATTGCTGGGCACACTCAGCTCGTTTGTGTTATTTATTTACTGGAGATTACGAGCTCAGAGGAGAGGTAACAAATAATCCCCCTCACCTCAGAGCTGATCTACACTAATTATAACCTCCTCCAACACTCAGCAACCACAAGGCCCAATTACAGTAGGGAAGATTAAGACTATTTAGCAACAATGAAAGTCACGGCCATAAAAAACCAGGAGCATGAATCAAATCTTTGTGGTAGAGATAAATAAAAAGGATGGAACACAGCAAAAACCAGATTTTTGAAGTGGCACTTATCAGGACTTTAGAGTCCTCAGTTAATTAATTACAGAGCAGGAGCAGTGATAGAGACCATGAACAATGACCCTCAGCTCTATCTCTGGCTGTCCCTTGGCAGGAATTCACTGTGCTTTCAATACATCCTGCAATGAAAAGCCCTGTTTCTGTCCTGGAGAATGAATTCCAGCACGGAGGCTTTGCAGGAATTAGATAAACAGCTAAGGTTCCTCAAGCCACGCGCAGGAATTGCACAGAAATATGTATCCAGGCACCTGCTGATGGAAATTCCTGAGAAAAATGGAATTACAGCCTGTGTGGATGAGGAGGACACAGAGAACCCTGCTTGGGGCTGCTCTTCTCTGACAGAAAAGCTGATAATGGCTCCCTTTTATCTCCCTGCAGGCACAGGGGTTCTAATGGTGCATTGGGGGTTTGTAATGGTTAACTGGGGATTTGCAGTCGTTATTTGGGATTTGCAGTGGTTATTTTGGGGTTTACAGTGTTCTTGGCAGGTTGCAGTGGTTATTTTGGTGTTTACAGTGGTTATTTGGGGTTTGCAGTGGTTAACTAGAGTTTGCAGTGGTTATTTGGGGTTTGCAGTTGTTATTTGGGATTTGCAGTGGTTATTTTGGGGATTGCAGTGGTTCATTGAGGTTTGCAGTGGTTAACTAGAGTTTGCAGTGGTTATTTGGGGTTTGCAGTGGTTAATTAGAGTTTGCAGTGGTTATTAGGGGATTGCAGTGGTTCATTGGGGTTTGCAGTGGTTCACTGGCAGCTGTGCCTGTGGATCACAGCCAGTGCCCAGCCCTGCTGGCCTGAGGGCACAGGTAGGTCCTGCAGCAGCCTGGCAGTGCCACCACCCCGATTCACTCATAAAATTGCACTCTCAAACAGTGGCAAAGTCTCATTTCCTTCCCCCTGCACTTTTGTCCCTCACCACTAGAGAACAAGCAGCAGCTGAAGGATGGTGACTGTTCTTTCACCACCAACACCAGAATATTGAAGAACTCCAAGCAGCCAGGCAAGGCCAGGAGCAACTCCAGTGATTGATGTCCCCAGTAAGGGACAGCCCTCCCAGTAAAGCCAGGGTGAAGCCTCAGGAGCACTGACACAGCTCCCGGGAGCAGGGCAGCCTTTCCACCGAGCCTCTGAGTGCCCACTAGAGACTCACTGCTGGCATTTCCCTCCTGCCCAGCTCGGCTGGATGGTGCCCAGCCATGGAGGGTGCTGAGTAATGCACTAATGCACTCCTAATGCACAGCCCCAGCTCGGGCAGTGAAACACACGGAGCCTTCCCAGAGGGACTGCATCCATCAGACATCCATCTCCTGCAGGAAGCCACCTGCTTCCTCACTGCCAGGAAGGAGAAGGCTCAACCCCCAGCTCAGCATTCCAGGGAAAACAAGGATTTTGCACTGCACACCAATCCTTCACGGGGAATCTCCCCGGGACACCCACTCTCATTCCGGGTCTCAAACCTCCACACTCAGGTTCAGGGGGGAGCTCCTGGAGTTTAGGGAGAGGCCCCCAGTGCCAGGGTTAGTTACTTGCTGCAGGCTCCAGCTTGCGCTTGTGCGGGGGGTCCTCGAGCAGCCGCTTGATGTCCCCGCGGTGCCTCAGGTCCAGCGGCCGCTCCCACACTGACAGCTGCATGGTGGGGTTGAAGAAGAACACGCGGTCATCTCCAGTCCAGACCACACACCTGCTCCAAGCGATAAAGCAGCCTCAGAGCGTGGCCAGCCACAGGAAAGCTGCCCTCAGCCCTGAGTGACACCCCGGGGACACCGCGGGGACCCTGCCCTGCCAGCCCTCCCTGGCACCCCGGGCAGGGAGCACCATCCTGACCCTCACACGGGCACAGACAGGGCTGGAACGGCCCCAAAAGGCAGCAGGTGAAACACTCTGTCAGGGAAGGGCAGAAGGACTGGGTGAGGAGAAGGCTGCGGTGCTCCCAGCAGGAGCAGCTCTGGGAAAAGATTCCAGGTTCTGGAGCCATGGCTGAGAGCGGCCGGGGACAGGAGCTGTGGCCGTGGGGCTGTATGGCCCTTGCCTTAATGCCATGAGCTGGCAGGTGGCCATGGGGCTGCGTGGCCCTTGCCTCGATGCCACGGGCTGGCAGGTGGCCACAGGAGGCTCAGCTGCTGGGCTGGTGGGGAAAGGTGCAACCTCAGCATCCCTGTGCCGTCGCCATGGCATCATGACATTACCATGGCAACTCCGTGCCATCCCCATGGCACCCCAAATGGCATCCCAATGACATCCCTTGGCCATCTCCATGCCATCTCCATGGCATTGCCATGACATCCCAAATGGCATCCCAATGACATCCCTTGGCCATCTCCATGCCATCTCCATGGCATTGCCATGACATCCCAAATGGCATCCCAATGACATCCCTTGGCCATCTCCATGCCATCTCCATGGCATTGCCATGACATCCCAAATGGCATCCCAATGACATCCCTGCGCCATCCCCATGGCATCCCCACAGCCTCTCCACAGCATCCCAGTGGCACTCCCAATGACATCCCTGTGGTGTCCCCATGGCATCCCAGCCAGCTCCCACCTGCTCTGGCAGGTCTCCCCCACGCCAGCACCCCACCCCAAAGCTTTAGGATGATTTTTAGGGCTCTGTTTGGGATTTGCTGAACGTGACCAAGCTCTGCAGCAGCAGCCACAGTCCCTGGGCCTGGCCAGGGAAACATGCACAGCAGCAGTTCAGCTCCTTGTCCTGACATTCATTTGGGATCAGCCAAAATAATATGAAAATAACTATTGCACCATCCTTAATAGACATTCAAAAACCTGGAGATGTGCGTCCCTAAATTTATATGTAAATAAACAAACAGAATTTCCATCTCAGGCCGGCACCTCCTGAATCCCAATGAGAGCTAAACCCACTCTGAGACACACACACTGCTGGGAGGAAAATGCTGCTGTCTCTCAGGCAAAAATACCTGCAAGGAACAAACCTTTTAATTACAAGCTCTGATGCTTAAGTGTTATTAAAAGCAGGGAGTAAAGCTGGGTTTAAAAGGGTCTGGTCCAGTTAAAAGATTGGAAATAGCAAAACCCCTCCATCACTGCAGGGTCTGCCATAAAATAACCCAACACACCCCATGTAGCACAGGTAAGATCCCATAAAATTGGCTGTGCAAACCCCTGGAAGTTCTGGCATCCTGGATTCACTGACATGCACATGATAAATGTCTTTAATAACCTTTCTAACATATTATCCCTATAAGGCCATAATAAATAGCACACATCCTATAAATACTACATGAATACTTGGTGTTTCTTTTCATACACAATGGTTTGGATCACAAGCCACTGAATATCTCACAAGAGAGGTTCTTTCTCGAGTTGGAATGATTTGGAAGAGTTATGGGACAAGCTCTGTTCTCCCAGAAACCCCAACCCAGCAGGGCCAAGCCCCTCCTGGAGAGCACCAAGGGGATGGACAGGAACAGCCCCAAACCAAGGCTCCAGAAATTAAACCACAGCTGTTCCAGAAGGGGTAAATCCAGGCATTTAGGTGAAGAGAGACTTGGCTGGCAGGGCTGGATGGGATATTGGGCAGGAATTGTTCCCTGGGAGGGTGGGCAGGCCCTGGCACAGGGTGCCCAGAGCAGCTGTGGCTGCCCCTGGATCCCTGGCAGTGCCCAAGGCCAGGCTGGACTTTGGGGCTGGGAGCAAAGATCCCATGGATGTCAGTCTCTAAGTATAAACTAAGCATTATAGGGGTAAAGGAGATAAAAATCCTTCTGTGAACCACTCAAGGCAGAAAGTACAGAAGGGTTTATCTGTGACCCAGCTCATGTTGGCACCTGACTGGGAATGCACTCAGGGAACCTGGAGCATGAGACACAACGTGGGGCAGACACAGCCTGCAGCCAACAGCAGCTGTGCAGAACAGGCACAGTCCCCCCCTGCCACTGAAAGAAGTGGGAGACACACGATCTGGCCCTAAAAGGCAACACCTTTTCACATAAATCCTGGTTATTCTCTCTGCTCCACCCCGAGCTGGGACACAGAGAGGCAGAGCCCACCCTGCAGGCCCCAGGGCTGCTGCTCCTCCCACGCTCTCCCTCAGGCTGGGACTAACGAGGACGAGCTCTGCCAGCACCCATCCGTGCTGCTGACGGTCACCTCATGGCCCCCCCCATGCCCAGCCCAGGAGGGCACTTTGGGAAGGGCTCGGGCACCTCCTCACCATGGCGATCCCGGCACTGGGGTGGATGCCACAGGCTTGTTCCCGTTGGAAGCACTGTCAGCCTCACTCACCAGCTTGAAGGAGTGATCCTGCAGAGACACACACAGAGAGGAGTTACCAAAGCAAGCTGGAGCACAGAACTGGTCCTGGTGTACAAATCACCCCTCGGCCTGCAGCGGGTCACCTCATGGCCACGGTTCCAGGAGAGCCTTTAGGGACAGCCAGCTGCCTCTGGGGTCACCTCATGGCCACAGCTCCAGGAGAGCCTTTAGGGACAGCCAGCTGCCCCTGGGGTCACCTCATGGCCACAGCTCCAGGAGAGCCTTTAGGGACAGCCAGCTGCCCCTGGGGTCACCTCATGGCCACAGTTCCAGGAGAGGCTGTAGGGACAGCCAGCTGCCCCTGGGGTCACCTCATGGCCACAGCTCCAGGAGAGCCTTTAGGAACAGCCAGCTGCCTCTGAAGCAGCCCAGATAAATGGGAAGTGACAAAAATGCCTCCCCACTTAGAGCAGGGTAAGTGACAAAGCAGCCAACGCCTGTCCATGCCAACAGGTCCCTCAGGAGAGCAGGATGAGGAGTAACTCCCAGTGTGGCACTGACCAGGACAGGATCTGCTCCCCAGAGCCCAGGGAGGGCCCTGTGCCAGCTCTGCTCCTTCTCTGCTCCTCTGGCCCTGCTCAGGGACATCAGCACTGCCAGAGTGAATGACTGTCCCCCAGCTGCCCCTCTGTCCCCATCAAACAGCAAAAACATGTTTGGAGATGCTGGAGAGAGACCAGAGGAGGACATGGAGGTGATCCCAGGGCTGGAGCCCCTCTGCCATGGAGCAAGGCTGGGAGAGCTGGGAATGTTCACCCAGACAGGAGAAGCTCCAGGGAGAGTTCAGAGCCCTTGGCAGGGCCTGAAGGAGCTCCAGGAGAGCTGGAGAGGGACTGGGGCCAAGGCATGGAGGGACAGGACACAGGGAATGGCTTCCCAGTGCCAGAGGGCAGGGATGGGTGGGATACTGGGCAGGAATTGTTCCCTGGGAGGGTGGGCAGGCCCTGGCACAGGGTGCCCAGAGCAGCTGTGGCTGCCCCTGGATCCCTGGCAGTGCCCAAGGCCAGGCTGGACATTGGGGCTGGGAGCAGCCTGGGACAGTGGGAGGGGTCCCTGCCATGGCAGGGGTGGCACTGGGTGGGATTTGGGGTCCCTTCCCATCCAAAGTGCTCTGGGGTTCCATGGGGAGCAAACCCTGAGTGTCCCTCTCCATGCCCTCTGACAGGGACAGAGCTCCTGCACAGCTCCAGCCAGGCCACTCCTGACCCTGACCCGGATTTGTGCAGCCCAAGGTTCCAAGGGCTCTGGGAGAAGCTCCAGCACTGACCTTGTCACTGTCACTGCCCGTGGGGACGCTCTTCCTCTCCGTGTGCAGAATCAGTGCGGGCGGGCAGGAGGCTCTGCTCGAGTCCTTGCCACGATCTGTGAGGGGAAAGGAGCTCTTTTAATGTGAAAGAAACAAACTCACAGCAAGCCAAAACTGGTGAGGAAACCCCAAACTGCTGCCTGGGGCTCTGAGCCTCCTCCTGCCACCCCTTCCTCCTTTATTCCCACAGCCCTGTGCTCGGGATGCACCTCCTCCCCAAACACCCCATTTTACTGGAATGCACTCCCAGACCTCAGGGGGAGGCTTTTAGTGCACTGAGTGTGGGTGCTGCCTTCCCTGGGCCCCTGGGACACCCTCAGGGACACCCTCAGGGACACCCTCAGGGGCACCCTCAGGGGCACCCTCAGGGACACCCTCAGGGACAGCCTCAGGGACACCCTCAGGGACATGGGCAGGGCTGGCTGGCAGGGCTGGGCTCACAGATGGACTCTGGCATCTCAGAGGCTTTTCCCAACCTAAAGGATTCCCTGATTCTCTGATCCTCTTCACAGCCACGACCTCCAGATGCTGCTGGTCAGGGTGAGCTCTGTGGGCACCCCCAGGGAATGCTGCATCGATTCCTGCTGGCAGCAGGGGAAGAACACTTCCCTCTCCGTTACAGACAGCTGTCTCCATCCTGAAATCCTAAACCTCCTTTCTGCTGCCTACCAGAAGTGTGTGTTGGTAACAGAGAGACCTCGAGGGACACTGGGGAAAGGCAGGAAGGCACCAGGTGTGAGACACAGACCCAGCCATCCTCTAAAAGGAGCTTGCACAGCAAGACATTAGTAAATATGGCATTTCTTAATTTGGACATCCCTGGCAGTGTCCCAGGCCAAGCTGGACAGGGCTTGGAGCAGCTTGGGACAGGGGGAGGTGTCCCTGCCCATGGCAGGGGGGAATGGGATGAGCTCCCAGCCCAAACCAGTGCAGGGTTCTGTGGGGCTGATTCACCTCCAAATGCTACTCCATTTAAAATTACTCCCAGTACAGAACAGGCCCCCATTTGACTCTGCTTCCCTTGACTATCTCAGAATAATCAAGCATTAAATCCATGGCATTTTGCTCAGAAGATGACATTCTGCTCCCTCTTTGTGGGGAGCAAAAAAGAAGATTTACAAACCAGAGCCATTAATTTCCACATTAAAGGAGCCAGGAGCAGGGAGCTGCTGATACACATCAAAAGGAGCTCCAAATTCATCTTCCTTCCCTGGATATTGGGTAATTGGGAATCAAAGCTTTCCCTGGCACCTTGGTCCTTGAACATAGCGAGGTCACACCCGGGGTCAGTGCCCAGCTCAGCCTGCTCCTGCCCAGCTCCTGGGAAGGGAGGGACAGCTCTCAGCAAGGCCTGGTGTCACCTTTCCCTGGTCTTAAAATGAAACTGAAACACAGTTGATGGGGAAAAGGGGTTTTTACTTCGAGATTTATCTCAGGATCCTTAGGTGCAGCACTTAGTTCCTTTCTCTCCTTTTTCTCCTTTCTCTCCTTTCCCTCCTGTGAAATCTCCTCTCCTTTCTCTCCTTTCCCCCTATGAAAGCTCCTCTCCTTTCTCTCCTTTCCCCCTATGAAAGCTCCTCTCCTTTCTCTCTTTTACCTACTGTGAAAGCTCCTTTCCTTTTTCTCCTTTCCCCCATGAAATCTCCCTCCCAGCAGAGCCCAGGCCCCAGGGGGACCCTTGGGTGCTGCTGCTCCTGCTGCACCCATGGGTGAGCTCCTGCAGTGGGCAGCTCCCTGGGCATTCACATGTGGAACTCACTGCCACAGCATTTTGGGCACTCAGTGCATATAAAAGAAGATGGGAATAAAAAAAAAGACGAAAACAAAACATAAAATAAAATAACAAAGAAAGTCCTGAAAGCCCCTGTGCACTGCAGGAGCCATTTATTTTACACCTGCAGTTGAACACTGAGAGCTTTCCCTAAATACAACGTAAAGAGGAGAATAATCCGAGGTTGTTTCTCCCTGCCCAGGCTCAGGAATTCCCTGTGGAGCCCAGGGACCCCTCTGGGATCCTGTCAGAGCTCTGCCATCCCTGGGCACCTGCCCTCCTCTGCCCACGCTGGGCAGCACCAGCACCAGGAGTTCACTGGGGCACACCTTCGCTCAGGGTTACTCTTCTCTCCTTAATTAACCCTTTCCCCCCTCTCAAGTACACAAACAAAGCTGCAGTGACAGTGAAGCCACCACGACACACATCCAGCCTCTTTTTTGCCCCCAAACTCGGCAGCACAACCAGCGCTGGTGAGCTCCTGCTCGGCTGCTGAGGATGAGCAGCAGATGAGATAAAGGCTCCCAGTGAAAGAGGCTTCTCCAGGCTCCACAGCAGGTGCAGGGACATGAATAATTCACAGCATGGCAAGGAAAGGTGAAGCAGCAGAGCTACCTTGGGTATAGCACAGAGGATGTTGGGTGTGATCACAAACACCTCATTAAAAGCAGAATTAGAGAGGGAGGGGAAGAGGGAAGATGGATTCATTCCACGAGGAGCTGTGGACAAGGCACCATAGAAACTTGTTTTGTAAAAATATGTAGAGGCCAAACCTCCATTAATCTCTAAAAAGTTTAAACTTCTGACTAAATGCTCCTGAGCACTGGATTTGTTAAGTGCACACACCCCACACTGCGGGGTTTACCCTCCCCCAGAATCCCCTCAGGTCACTTCTGCCTCTGCTCACAGCCTCGTGGCTCTGGTGCTTGAAATCAGCCTTAAACCTTCCCTGGCTGATCCCCAGCTCCTCCTCTGCTGGCTCTGACTCAGTGCAAGGGAGGGACTCCAGTGCTGGCCCCAGCAGCCCTGGCTCTGGGATCCCAGTCCCAGCCCTACTCCAGGCACTGGGATCCCAGTCCCAGCCCTGCTCCAGGCACTGGGATCCCAATCCCAGCCCCACCATCCCTGCTCCAGGCTCTGGGATCCCAGTCCCAGTCCCAGCCCCACTCCAGGCACTGGGATCCCAGTCCCAGTCCCAGCCCCGCTCCAGGCTCTGGGATCCCAGTCCCAGTCCCAGCCCTGCTTCAGGCACTGGGATCCCAGTCCCAGTCCCAGCCCCGCTCCAGGCTCTGGGATCCCAGTCCCATTCCTGCTCCAGGCACTGGGATCCCAGTCCCATCCCTGCTCCAGGCACTGGGATCCCAGTCCCAGTCCCAGCCCCTCTCCAGGCACTGGGATCCTCCCTTGCCCCCTCAGCACAGCTGCAGGGACACAGCTCCCACTGCAGCTCCTGCCTTCCCACTCTGCCTTCCCCTCTAGCTGTGTTTGTTCACTGCTCTGAGCACTGCTGCTCTGCCCTCCCAGGGCTCCTTTCCCCTCTCAGAACAAACCTCCCTGAGCTGAGCTTTTCTCCTCCCTGCAGCAATCACTCCCCAGCCTCCCTGACACTGTTCAGGGGATTTGCAATGGGAGCAGCACAATGCAGAAAACCAAGCCTTTGTTGGTGTGGATTCAAGGCCAAGCTCATTCCAGGGTTGGATGTTGCAGGCACACAGCAGCACTGCCCAAGAGGTGCTGTTTGCCACCGCCCTGAAACCATGGAACCTCAGCCTGCTTTGGGCTGGGAGGGACCTTAGAGCCCATCCAGTGCCACCCGTGCCATCATCCCAGGGTGCTCCAAGGCCCATCCAGCCCCTGGGCCCTTCCAGGGATGGGGCAGCCACAGCTTCCCTGGGTAACAAAGTGTAATCCCCAGGGCTGAAGGACCAGGTAAGTCATGTCTGAACTGATCCCTAGGAATTTCTCATCAACACCATTTTATTCCACAGAACAGTGCTGGGAAGGTGCCCACGTGGCCTCATGCTGCCTCAAAGGTGACAAGAGCAGCAGCCCCAGGTCAGGAAAAGGAAGCACCAGCCCAACCCCAGCCCAGCAAGCCCATCGACACTGGGGTGATTCCTCAGGGGCCCCATCCCTGCAGGACGGGAAGCACAGCCTGGAAGGAAGGACACAGACACACCACAGACTCACCAGGCACGGATCAGGACACGGGATCAGGACATGGACACAGGAAGGACACAGACACACCATAGACTCACCAGGCACGGATCAGGACATGGAATCAGGACATGGAATCAGGACATGGAATCAGGACATGGACACAGGAAGGACACAGACACACCACAGACTCACCAGGCATGGGATCAGGATATGGGATCAGGACACGGGATGAGGACATGGACACAGACACACCACAGACTCACCGGGCACAGATCAGGACATGGACACAGGACATGGACACAGACACACCATAGATTCACCAGGCACAGATCAGGACATGGACACAGGAAGGACACAGACACACCACAGACTCACCAGGTACAGAATCAGAAAGGACACAGACACACCACAGACTCTCCAGGCACAGATCAGGACATGGAATCAGGACATGGACACAGGACATGGACACAGGACGTGGACACAGGATGTGGACACAGACACACCACAGACTCTCCAGGCACAGATCAGGACATGGAATCAGGACATGGACACAGGAAGGACACAGACACACCACAGACTCACCAGGCACGGATTAGGACATGGGATGAGGACATAGACACAGACAAAGCACAGAGTCCCCAGGCACAGAATCAGGAAGGACACAGACACACCACAGACTCCCCAGGGATGGGATCAGGATATGGACACAGGAAGGACACAGACACACCACAGACTCACCAGGCATGGATCAGGACATGGAAACAGGACATGGGATCAGGACATGGACACAGGACATGGACACAGGAAGGACACAGACACAGGTACAGAATCAGGACACCCAAACAGGACCCACCTGCTCGTGCCTGATCCATCAGGTTGGTGGCCATGAAGGTGACAGCTGGCGTGGCCACGGCAGTGACACGGGTGACCTGTGCTGGCACCAAGGGGCCCACGGCAGTGTCCAGCCTGGAGGCAGAGCCTGGGAGCAAACCATAAGGAAAGAATGGAATTTTCCCCTAGTAAATAAAAACTCCCTTCAAACCCTCAGGTTTTTTCCCCAGCCCTTGGTGCTCAGGGCTGTGGTCAGTGGTGAATGCAGTGGTGCTGCACTGGCAGCTGCACTTGGGGATCTCAGGGAGCCTTTCCAGCCTGAATGATTCAGGGAATTCATCTGCTAAGCACACCTCCCTGCCCCCACTGCAGGGTCAAAACCAGCTTTGTGTTCAGCTCAGTTCCTGGCCATGATGCCCACAGATTCTCAGCCAATAAACGGTGCCAGAAACTTAAAATTAATTAAAATGCGGCCTTCAAAATAAGCATTTGCCAGGATAGCTCAAGGCCCTCCCAGCAGGTCACAGCTAGATCAGTGTTCTCATTTTAAATAACACTCCCCCGGTTTCCACTGTTACTCATCACAACTTTTTGTGTCCTGCTCTATCCATGGGAAATGACTTCGCCAATAATTTAAAAGTGCAGCTTTACCCAAGGGATTCACAGAGTGCTCAGACAAGGCCCAAAGCAGAAACTCCCTGGTTTGCTCCTGTGCATTACTGGAGAGCCATCAGTAACCCAGGGCTGCTGCTGGTGCTGCCAGAAGGATTTTTGCTTTTTCTTTTACACCCCTCTCACACACTCTGTTACAGTTTGATGCATTCTCAGTGCTTTTAGCCCACACACTGTGACTTCCCAAGGCTGATAACTCAGCTCAGCCCCACGGCACCGTTAAACCAGGAGAGCAAACATCCTGGGAGCCCCAGACACCAAGGGCCTCTCCAGAACACATTTTGGAACCTCAGACAGGCCCAGCCAGGGGGAAGGTTCCTCACAACGAGGGCTTCCCTCCAGCCTCTCACTGGGGGATCTTTGATAAATATGTTAATTTTGCAAGGCCTATAATTGTGTGTATTTCAGTGTGACAGGTCCATGCATTTTCAGGGCATTCCACCTGGGCCAAGTGCTGCACCCAAGGATCCTGAAATAAATCCCGAGGTAAAAACCCCTTTTCCTCATAAACTGTGTTTTGGTTTTAAGACCAGGTAAAGGCAACACTGGGACCAGGCTCCTCATTCCTGGAGAATTCCTGGCTGTCACCACATCCAAGGTCGAACCTGGGGTGTTCATTTCCAATTAACTGGGCACAAGTTTCTCAGAAGCTGAGCCACCCAACACCATCTCCTGCCAGGGCAGATCCAGGTGTCCCAGCATGTCCCCATTTACAAGCCACCACTGCCATAGTGCACAGAGACATCCCTGCTCTGAGGCAGACTCTGGGAATAACGCAATTCCCAAGCACAGCCCGAGCTGCAGGAGGTCCTACCCCTTCCTTTCACCAGCTAGTCATGGGCTGTCAAACAGTTCCCATCCCAGCTTCTCCACATTTTGGAATAATATGGATCATTTCTGAAACCTCCAGTCTGTTATAAAAACTCACTCAGGCACTCGGAATCCCTTCATGGATCTGTGTCCCTACGATTCCAGGTGCCAAAGCACAATATTCCAACAGAGAACCATGGAATCCCAGACTGGTCTGGGTTGGGATCAAATCCCACCCAGTGCCACCCCTGCCATGGCAGGGACACCTCCCACTGTGCCAGGCTGCTCCCAGCCCCACTGTCCAACCTGGCCTTGGGCACTGCCAGGGATCCAGGGGCAGCCACAGCTGCTCTGGGCACCCTGTGCCAGGGCCTGCCCACCCTCCCAGGTGAGGATTTCCTTGGATAGGGGGAGATGAACTACAAGCAGTTCTGCAGAAAAAACACAAGAAAAGGATGATCATTAAATAAATTTGTTATTACTCTTCTTTTTTTTTCCTAACACTGATCCAGAATCAGAGAAATTCCTGTGCAGCTGTGGCTGCCCCTGGATCCCTGGCAGTGCCCAAGGCCAGGTTGGACAGTGGGGCTGGGAGCAGCCTGGCACAGTGGGAGGTGTCCCTGGTGGGATGGGATAAACTTTAAGGTGCCTTCCAACCCAACCCAGTCTGGGTTCTGTGAATTCTCTACACCCAAAACTGGAATAATTTCCATAAGTTGCATAATTATCCCCTGCAATTGCAGGCAGCACTCAAGACGAGCTCTGCTCATTCCCCACCTCGGCTCCTGCCGCCTGCTCAAACGTGACTTGCCATTATATAATTTCAGCTGCTTCTTTATGTTGATTTATTATCCAATCCAGGAACAATATCAGTGCATCTTTTGATGTGATGGAAGCAATTATCCCACGGCTTCCATCCGCATCAGAGTCAAGTATATATAAATATATATTTATATACACATATATATGCATTTCATACATGCAGATCAAGTTCAACTGCTTATTTTAATTATAACTGCTGCTCACCAAATAAGCTGGAATGATTTAAGGCAATCTTAACCTTTAAGGAATAAATATTTATGCTCTGGAGCTCTTTGTGCTTATAAAGAGCAGTCTTTGCAATGGATGGCTTTGGAATACAAATAAAGCCTGGATGGAGTTGAATGTCACAATGCAATATCAGCCCCTGGTCTGAACCGAACACAGCCTGGGCTGGAATTACACCTGAATGTGAACCCAGAGTGCTCCGTGATTAAATTTAGGGCAATTTTACCCTGAAACAATCCTGAGCAGGGGAGGGAGGAGGAAAGTGTTCTTCCCTAGGAAGTTTTGGAAGACGCAGAGCCAGGGAGGCCTTTGGAGAACGTTGGCCTGTTCTTGAGATGATTTCGGTCATTCCCCAGCATTTTCCAGCCACAGAGCCACTCACACTCCCAATAACTGCAACAGGGACAAGGGAGATGAAGGAACAAGGGGAAGGACAAGAAATCTGAGGATGAGATTCACTGCACAGGCAAAGCAATGGGATGTTGGTCCTGGACTGTGCCACAGCTGGGTCAGCCACGGAGAGCTCCTGCAGGTAAATCTCAGCTCGTGCCTTTCCCAGCTAAGCCAAGGCACTGCCATCCTCATATTAAGCTCAGCTCAGCAAGGGTTTAAGCCCAACTCTTCTCAGTGTGATTCAAGGAGAGATGGGCTTTGAGGTCCCTCCCAGCCCAGACAACTCTAGGATTCTGTGACTCCATTTTAACACCAAATTACAAAACTGGGATAAAGAAAAGTGGAGGAATCTCCCCCAAAGGCCTGGAGATGGCTGGAAGGAACAGAAGCTTGCAGAGAGGAGTGGAGTGGAGCCAGGCAGGAATCAATTCCCAGCAGTGAGCCAGGAGCAGGGCTGGGCTGCAGGGCAGGCACAGAGCAGCCTCAGCCCTGAGCTGCAGGATGCTGCAGGATGCTGCTCTGCCCTGGGGGAACAGCCCTGGGAACAGAGAGAGGGGAGAGGTCAGAGGGACGGGGGTGAGCAGGGACAGGGAAAGGGACAGGGAAAGGGGACAGGGAAAGGGGACAGGGACAGGGGTGAGCAGAGGCAGGAGAAGGTCAGAGGGTGCTCTGTGCCCAACACAGGTTTATCCCCTGGTCACTCCAGTGTCTGCCCTGTTTCCCAACCCCTCCCAGCCATCGCTGGCACTGAGCTCAAGGCATTAAAGTGTCTGAGAGGGATCTGGTCCTGGGCACTGCCCCCAGCCCCCGTGGGGAATGCCTGTGATTGCCAGCTCTGCGTGGGGAGCTCCGGAGCCAGCGCTGGGAGTGAAAATCCCCTGCCCAGGGCTGCAGGGAAACCACAGCTTCTCATAAAAACCACTGCCAGCACTTCCCACTTAACTCAGTCCTGCTGCCTCTCCACATCTCCCGCGGGATTTGGACTTGAACTGAGAGAAAGAACCAGGGGTAGAGTTCAGAGCTGTTGCCAGAGAAGATAATAACCTTAAGCACTGTGTGATGAGGGTGATGCAGGTCGGGCAGAGCATCAGCACAAAGCTCCTGCCCGAGGTGAGCCCAGCCCAGCAGAGAAATGCAGCTCTGTGCTGGTGAGAGGTGTCCCAGGCAGAAGAGACTGGGGTGCAGGATGGTGTGGGGAGAGGGAATCAGGATAAATCCAGATGTTGTCCAATTCTCTCACTACTGAGCATTACTGTGGAGGAATCTGCCTGTTCCCAGCCCCAAGGACACTCAGCCAGGGGGGTGACACTGGCACCAGCTGGGATCAGGGAGTGACAGAGTCACTAAGGCTGGAAAAGACCTTTCAGATCATCCAGTCCAACCAGCACCACCATCACAGCCACCATCAAACCACATCCCCAAGTGCCACATCCACAGGACTCTGCAACCCCTCCAGAGGTGGTGATTCCACCATTCCCTGTTCCAATGCTTTACAACCCCTCCCATGAAAAAAACCTCCCTAAAATCTGATCTGAACCTGCCCTGCTGTGGGTGCCCTGCCCCTCGGGAGGAGCCTCACACGTGCTGGGCCATGAGGAGGCAGTTTAATGGAATAAAGAGCAGTGGAATCAGCCAGGCCCCAGAAACACAGCCACCCATCACTGCTGTCACCTCCTGACCCAGAGCCACTGCAGAGCAGGGCCCAGGGACTTGCTTCATTTAGCAGCACAGTCCATCCTGATGAGATAATTTGGGTCAGTCCTGCCTACCTGCAAAGGACAAGAGAAGTCTCTTTGCTGGAGAAAAAGGAAGAATTGAGCAGTAATAAAAACCAAAAAGAACTGACTTTTTACTAAGCAGGCAGCCTCCTTCAGCTCCACACTGAGCTCTGCTCCCCTGCCCCTCAAGGACTCAGCACACTCCTCCTCAAGGCAGCTCTTGTTGGGTAAACACCAGGCTGCCCAGGAGCCACCTCTGAGAAATTTCCCTTCCTTCCTCTGTTTCTTTGCAAGGCCCAGACACGTTCATTAAAAATATTCAGCACTTTCTGAATCTGATTATGCCCTTCCCTCTGCCTCAGACCTGGGAACGTGTGGTGCTTCCTGAGCAGCAGCTGCCCTTGGCTGTCTGCAGAGGGGCACAGCTGGCACAGCTGGCACAGCTGCTGCAGGGCTCAGCACAGCTGCCCTGCCCTCGCTGCCAGCCCACTGGGCTCACTGGGAGAGCTCAGCTGGAGCTCCCTGGGGGGATGCAGAGCCCCCAGCACAGCACCCTGCAGGGCTTTGGGATGCTCCATGACCTCCCAGCCCAAACAGGATTCCATGGCAGTGACAGCAGCAGGCTGTAGCCTGAGCACAGCCCCACACCCCCACCCTGATGGGTTCAGGGGGCACAAAATATCCCCAAAAACCCCTGAGCAGTCCCCTGCTCCCCTCTGCCATCAGCCAGGGATAACCATGGGATGCCACAGCTCTGATTGCTTTTCAAACAGGGCTGGGAATGGCAATCCCTGCTTGCCCTTCCTGCTGGGAGCCAGCCCAGAGGGGTGCAGGGCAGTGGGGATGGGCACAGCCCTGCCAGCAGCCCCTCCATCCCCACTGGAGACTGAACAAACATGACAACGAGAGGCAGACATGAGTGCTTTGGGCTGCCTGGAGAGGACAGGCCAGACACAAACAGCACTGACACCACAGAGCCCCAGTCCCACACTGGTGTGGGGTGGAGGAGCCTTAAATCCCACCCAGTGCCATGGCAGGGACACCTCCCACTGTGCCAGGCTGCTCCCAGCCCCAATGTCCAGCCTGGCCTGGGCACTGCAGAGTCCCTGTACAGCCCATGGGCCACCTCTGCCAGCAAGGAGGACAAAGGAGGAGAATTTTATAAATCAGACTTTTCTGGTCTCCAAACCCAAACAGAAACAACCCTTGAAATTTCACTGGTTTTGGCAGAATTACCTCAACTGCTTCGCACCTCTTCATCCATGTTTCCAGGTTTATTTTTGTTTGGGTTTATATATTTTTAAATAGAAAAAAGATTATGGAAATTGCTACTGAAGAGCTCCTTTGGTACTACACTGGAAAGTACCAAAAATAATCTGTTTGTGGCCCGGGGTGGAGTACAGGAGGATGGCAATGAGCTGGAAGGTGAGGGGTCACTCTGGCACAGATGGCAGTCCCTGGACAGGCAGGGATGGCACAGCCTGGCACAGGGGACTCGAGGCCATCACAGGGACAAGCAGGAGCTGCTCCTGGATTTTGGCACAGAAATGCTTTGTGGTTTTAGTTTAAAATTGATGGTGTAGAAGCCAAGTCACCCCAGTGGATTCCACCAGATGAATAAATTGCCCTAGAAGGAGGTCAGAAAATTAGTGAAGGGTCTTCTGTCTTTGGTGAAGTGAAAAATAAAGGCATGAGACACAGAATGACAGCTGGATAGGGATATATGCACACAAAAATCAGCGTAGAGCAGAACAAAAACACAGCAAGGTGTCACCACTCTCTTCCACAGGACACTCCCCACCCTGGCAGTGCCCAAGGCCAGGCTGGACATTGGGGCTGGGAGCAGCCTGGCACAGTGGGAGGTGTCCCTGCCATGGCAGGGCTGGCACTGGGTGGGCTCTGAGGTCATCCCAACCTAATCCATTCCCTGATTCCAGCAAATCCCAACCCCTGCTGGCTCCCAGCCCGACCCTGCACCCTCCCCAGCACAAGCACGAGCTGCACTTTTGTTTCTGCAGGATAATTTGGAGCTTTCATTTCAATATGCATTGCCATAACCACTTCAGGAACTGGTAAATGCTGGGGTAAATTGCTTATTGGAGCGGGAAGGGAAGATGGGAGATAGGAAGTCAGCAAGAATTCCTGAAAATCTGCAGAGTCAGGACTAAGCGACAACGAGCACCTTGTGCAATGAGCTGTGCTGGGGGAAAATTCCCCTCTCCATTTTCTCTTCTTTTAACAACCTGGTCTTTTGCAATTTCCACCAAACGAGCAGCAAAACGAGGGAAGTCACGGCGGCTTCAAAAGCAAAGTGAAATGGAAACAAATCAACCCCCCCAAGCTCAAGTGTCACATTGAGCCACATTTTACAGCTCTGTGCTGTGCTCCTGATGCTCAGAACATCAAAATCAGCCAGGGAAACACTCCCTGCCTGAGGGAGGGGACAGGGCAGGGCTTGGGCAGCATCGACCTTTGAAGGTCCCTTCAAACCCTAATTATTCCATGACAGTGACAGCAGCAGGCTGCAGCCTGAGCACAGCCCCACACCCCCACCCTGATGGGTTCAGGGGGCACAAAATATCCCCAAAAACCCCTGAGCAGTCCCCTGCTCCCCTCTGCCATCAGCCAGGGATAACCATAGGAAGCCACAGCTCTGATTGCTCCTCAAAGCCTTGCTGCTGCACTTGGGAAAGCTGGAGAGCCTCCATTTAAAAGATTCCTCAGAGGAGCTATTTCAGAGGGCGTTTAGCATCCTCATTTCCTCCCTTTTGAGGGGAAATGGCTGTTCAAGGCCCTGTGCCCACCCCAGTGAGCCCTTGCCTGGTGCTGCCCTGCAGCCCAGAGCTCCAGGCAGGAGCTGCCCCTTGGTGCCAAACCCCAGCCTTGCTCTGACTGGGAGCAGCAGCCCAAACTGCTACGAGAGCCCCTAACTCTGAGCAGCAGAAGCCAACAGAAAGCATTTCCCAACTTTTAATGAGATTTCTGACCACGAGAGCTGCACGAGCAGGGCTCACAACGATGGAATTAAACCCGACACATTTAATAACAAAAGCAGCAGGATTATCACACACTGTTCAAACCTTGCTCAGGAGGGTGAATGCTGCAAACCCTCTTGGGCTCAGCTGGTGTCCCTGAGAGGTTCCTGCTGAGCTGCCCCAGCCCTGCTGGCCCTGCCCCAGACCCCACAGCACCAGGCTGCAAACACAACTCCTGCTGGAGCCTTTCCCTCTCACTGCTCTTATCTTGAAAGATAAAACAGCCAAGGAGTGTTTGGACAATGCTCTCAGGCGTGGGGAACATTCCTGAGGTGTCTGTGCCAGGCCAGGAGCTGAGCTCCACCCCTGTGGGTCCCTTCCAGCTCAGGATGTTCTGTGATCCCAGAGTAAAACTCACCTTTACTCCCTCATTTTTACTGCAGGGATGTTGAGCTGAACTGTGAGACCTTTCCCACACTGGGAAAAGCAGAGAGCTCCCAGGATTGGCTTCTCCTTGAGGGACTGGATAGCAGCAGGCACCAGAATATACCCTGGGAAGCACCAACACACCATTCCTTTGGGATTATCTGGAATGATGACAAGTTTCTCTGAGCTACTGAGCTGTTTTGGCAAGGTGGGAATGGCACTTGTTCACTGGGATCCTGTCCCACACTCGCCAGGATCAACCAGTTATCACCAGTAATCACCACACAGCCCCTGCCTCACACCTGCTGCTCCTCTTCCCTCAGCCAGGGAGCAGAGCAATATAAGCCATTATTAATATCATACTAAAGTCGCAACAATGCAAATTCTTTTGGGATCCCATTTGGAGGATCCCTCACTCCCTCCCAAGTTCCAGTTTTCCCAGGCACAGCTGGGGCATTCCCTCTCCAGGAAACCCCACTCAGGACACAGACTCAGAGCAGGGACTGCAGCATTTCTCCAGCTCTGGTTCCTGGGTGTGTAAAACTGAGCTCTCCCCAGACCCCTGCCGCATTACAGACCTTAATGGAGCCTCCAAACTGGGGGAAAAAAGTTGCTATTGGATTTTTGGGCAGTTTCTGAGAGCAGCAGCACCTGACCCGAGTGACCTCCCTGTGCACAGGGAGCTCCTGAGCAGGGAAGGTGGCAGCCAGCACTGGATAAAAGACTCCTCTTGAATTATTCATGGAGCCATCACAGAAAATTGGAAAATAAGGATGGAGGTCCCCAAAGCCACAGCAGGGATTGATGCTGAGTGTGGCTGGGCATGTTTTCCAGGGGCTGGGAGTCTCCTGGGCTCTAACAGAGGTTTTCCAGGGGCTGGGAACCTCCTGGGCTCTAACAGAGCTTTTCCAAGCCCAGGGAGGGGGAGGTGGGACCACCCTGCACCCAAGGGTGCCATGGGGCCAGGGAGCCTCTGCCCACACCAGAAGAAAAGGGGATGATGATGACGACCCTGCACCCTTCATCTCCCACAGCCCTTCTCCCTGCTCCATCCACTCCCATTTCCCAAACTTTCATGATTCGTTTCCTTGTGCAGTCTCCAGCCCCAAATTTCAGTCTCCTCGCTGAATGGGATGTAATTCTGAGAGAATACACTGAATTATGCAGCATCAAACCCCCAGAACTTCCCCTCGCTCCCTGCCACAGCAGAGTAATTACTTCTGCGTGAACCAATCCTTTGTGCTTCAGAGTGAAATCTTCAGTTTCTGGGAGGATTTGAGTCAGAAATCAGGTCTGGAATTTTGAACCCAGTCAAGCAGAAACCAGGAGTGTGCCTCTTGTGCTCAGTTTTTATGGTGGTTTCCGAGCCCAGGTTTAAGGTCCCTGGTTCTGGAAAGCACAGGGGCTGCCAGGAGGGATTTTCTGGGAGTGACAGAATCCCACACTGCTTTGGGCTGCAAGGACCTTAAAGCCCATCCCATTCCACCCCAACACCTCCCACTATCCCAGGGGGCTCCAAGCTGGCCTTGGACACTTCAGGGACCATGGGGCAGCCACCAACACCCCCAAGTGCTTCTTCTTTCCCCTTCCACCATCACCACGTCCTGCACGTGCCAACAGAGCTGCAAGTGCAATAAAACCCATGAAATCCCATGCAGTGCTCTGGGGAACACCTATGGCATACCTAAAATTGGGAAATGGAGTTAATTTCCCTTATTTATATTCTGGCCAAGGAAGGAAGATTCATTTTACCTCGTTACATTTATTTACACTTTAGTGGAGCCTGATTGAGGAACAGGGGGAGTCACCCAGGAAACATCCACAGCAAAACTGGGTACAAACACCAGGAAAATCCCTGTGAATTTGGTTCCCACCATCCGAGGGGCTGAACAGGAAAATAATAATAATAATAATAATAATAATAATAATAATAATAATAATAATAATAATAATAATAATAATAATAATAATACAGCCCCTGAGGTCTCAGCCTTGCAGATCCCCCCCACATTGTGCCATGGTGCCCTGGAATTTCCTTTCCTTCAGAATAAACTCCCAGTGAGGTATTTCTGCACTAATTTTAAGCGTTTTGGAATGAGTCCAAGGATGTTTTGTGGTGCAGGGTTTGCTCAGCTCCCAGTCCCACTGGACAAAATGTTTGGAGAAAAGTGAACCCTCAGCCTTCCAGGGTCCCCTTCCATCCCAGGGAATGCTGAGATTTCTCCCTTGCCTAACACACCACGCTGAGAGCTGTCACCAGGAGGTACAAGACCCTGCAGATGCAAATCCTAAACGTGGAGAGACTAATCCACTGAAATTGTGGAATTTCTTCTTCCGTCAGGTTTAATTTTGCACTGAGTTTATCCCACATCCAGCCCTGATTCAGGCCAAACACTGATTGAAAATCACTCTGTGGCTTCACTTTACAGTATCAACACCAGTCCCCAAACAGCTCAAAGTTGGCTGAACACATAAAAATCATTTTTAAGAATGCATTTTTTTCTCCCTGGTAACAAGCAAGACAAATGCACACAAAGCAATGTCACTCCCATCTTTTACATGAACCTCAGCAGGATTTGTTCCCCTGCTCCCCTCTCCAAGTCCCCCAGTATTGCTGTGGGCACCCCAAGCAGGACACAAAAGCTGGCTCTGATCATCCACAGGGAATTCCTGTGCATCCCACCAAGCCTTGGCCACACCAGCAGAGCTCCTCATGCTTTCAGGGCATAAATAAACCTAAGGGCACAGCAGCAGCAGCCACCAAAACAAGGCATTCCCTCAGCTCTGATTTAAAACTCAGGGAATTCCCACAGGAATTCTCATTCATTCATCTCCTCCTGGAGAGGGACAAGCAAGGACTCTTCTTGGAATGATCCCATCATCCTTCCAAGGCTTATTCCTTTGTTTCGCTCAATTCGGTTTTCCCTTCTAAGACTTCTGCTCCAAGAAATATACCCAGTTTAGTATAGACTATACTTTAGTACAGAAGACTTTTTAAGCTACACAAATCTCAGCTAAATTCGAGTCTGCAACAGAAAGAAGAAGAGCCCAATCTGCCCAGTCCAGCCCAAGTTCCTCAAAGGGATTTAGGGAAATGATGAACTCCTGTGGCAGTGTTACCCCTCCGAGTCCCAGCCTGCACTCCTGGCTGGGGACACCCACCTGGCAGGGATTTTAACACTGCAATTGCTGCTCCTAGCAGCAGAAATCAGGAGAAACCTGATTTAAACACGGCACAGCACCACGCTCCTCACAGGAAAACCCAGCTCAGTGTTTTAACAAGCTGTTAAGGATACAGTAAATTAACTCTGACTTTCATGACATTTACCAAGAGCTGGGCACGACTGAAAGGATTTGGGCTGTTTGTCTTTTGTAACTGCCACTGAAGTATTGATATTTTTCCCTTTGTCAATACCTTGCTATTACATCCAGGCACTGAGAGCCTCTCCTGGAGCACACCTTGAAAGCAGCTCTTTAACCACCAGCGTGGCCCAAACGGAGCAGGGCTGAGGTGTGACCTTCCCCTGATGTCCAGCCTGACCCTCAGGTCCTGTCCCTGCTCACCAGACACCCCAAAACCTTGGGAATCTCCCTGTCTGTATGAAGTGCACCATGATCCACAAATCCACTCTGGTCCAACCCTGTATTTGCATCAATAAACTCTCCCTGACTGCCTTGGTTTTGCACAGGGATGGTGCAAATTGTGCAATATCCCAGAGCTGTGCCCAGTCTCACCCTGCCTGTCCCCCACTGCACTTTGCCTGGGTAACCCAGAAACAGCTGAATTTTCACACCCTGAGAACCATCATCCCATTTCTTACAGGGTCTTAATGGGGCAGCTGAGCCCTTCCAGCTTCCAGCAGAGACTCCCCATGCAGGGAAGAGGGGATTGGCACCATTCTGATGTGGTTCTGGGCATTACCTGAGCCCCACCACGAGCTCACCTTCCCTCGCGTGTGCCAGCACAGACAGGGAACCACAAAGTGATTTTGTGCTGAATATGAGCTGGGGTGGGAAGTTATCACTTTAATAACTATAAACATTCATTTACTTGCTTCGTTACACAGCATTAGAGCTGGGCAGATCATTTACAAGGAGCTTGTTAGAGCTGAGCTGTGTCGGTGCCAGCCTCGTGGGACACCCAGCAGGGGAAGGAGACAGAACATCACATTCCTGTGTGGAATACTGGGGATTTTTCCAAAATTGGTATTTTTTGCTCACCTAATGTCTTGGAGTTCTGTGGTACAGAAGGGCTGGACTAATCTGAACTGAGAGGAGAATTCCCAGAGAGTGGATCCTTAAAGGATGCGAGTGAGCCCAGCAGAGAGACCCTGGCAGAGCCAGCAGGAACCACCCCAGTGCCCAGAGCTGCAGGAGCTCCCCAAGCATTTACTCACTGCATTGCAGCTTTTAATTAATCTCAGTAAGGAAGGAAAGAGTTTGGAGTTCCCACAGAGGTTGGACAAATGGCCCCAGCCCAGCCCTTCCAGCAATGAACTGGGAGGGAAAAGGTTGGCCAGGAAACATCTGGGAAAACTCTGGAACATCAAGGCCAGGCTGGACATTGGGGCTGGGAGCAGCCTGGGACAGTGGGAGGTGTCCCTGCCATGGCTGAGGTGGGATTTGGGGTCCCTCCAAACCAATCCCCGCTGGGATCCTGTGATCCCATGAGGATCCTGGGCTGAGCTCAAGGGTTTAACGGGAGGAGCTCCACTGTCCTGTTACCCTCCCCGGGCTCTGCAGCCACTCTGGGACACTCTCTGCTCCTGTTTGCTGTTTCCTCCCAACCCCACCTGAACCAGCACTAATTGTGCTCTGAGCCCCTGCTAACGAGGGACTGACAGAGCCAGGACAGAGCTCTGACACAACCCTGGCACCCAGAGCCAGGTTAACACACAGCGTTGAGGTGCTGAGAGGAAAAAGGCTCAGTCACTTCCCAGCTGCTCTGTGGCAGCCTAAACCACCACATTTAAACCCTTAAATAATGCTGAGAGCCAGGGAACAGGTGGCAAATGGATTATATGGCAGATGGTGCCTTTTTTAATATTTGTGCTCGCTGCTAATTTACAGAGTCCATAACCACAGACTCATCTCTTACCTTCTTCACTGCTATCACCAAAAACCTCCATGTGAGGAAAATAAATACCCACTTCTTTGTGCAGTAGCTGCAACGTGGTATAAGAGATCACCATTCCTTAATTACTGCAGGTAAGTGCTCGTGTTTGCAAAGTTTAATGCATTTAGGGTTTCTTTGAGGCAGTTTTCAAAGCCTTGGCATGGCAGTGCTGGGAAATGCAGCAGAGCACAGGAAGAGGCAGCACAGCGAGGAGCTGCAGCTCCACAAGCTCCTGTTTAGTCTTTATGTTAAACCTGGCACAAAATCCACACTCCCAGCCAGGCTGCCATTAAATATTTAAGGGAACATTTGCCTGGGAGATGCTCGAGCAGCACCACCAGTAGATGCAGAATGAAGAAAGGAAATAAAAGCAACACTAACCCAAAATGGGGTGAAATGGCAGTGCTGGAACCTTCTCCATTCGCCTCACTGGTGGGAGAGCAGAGAGCACAGAAATTTTGGGCCAAGGCCAACTGCACAGGACCTGAGCTGGAGCCTCCCAATGTCCAGGCACACATCACTCCATGGACAGACTCCTCAGTCTTCAATGTTTTATTCCATATAAAACAGAGCTTTATGTCGCTATTAAAGCCAGGGTTTTTATGCTGCTTCTCTCCCATACGTTTATTTCATCATTACAGGTTTTTCTAAGCTCAGCACAGTGACAAAATAATCCCCAGGAGCACGAGTGGCTGCAGAGCCAAGGCACAGCAACCTGCACCAGCCAGCACAAATCCCATCCCTGTCTGCTCAGCCCCATTTCCCAGGAATCCAGCTGGGATCCTTCACAGCATCCTGCCAGGGAAAGGCTGCACGTGGCTTTAAATTCCCTAAATACCCTCTATTTTCTCATAGCCTTTCTTCCGATTTTCCTCCACCAAACATATAATAAATTGTATTAAAACAAATTTTTAAAAAATAACCACTGGATTGTGCACACATTCAGTTCCCCTGAATTCCTGGTGATTTGCTCCAAAGGGAGCTCCAAGGGATTTCCTCTGTGAGGATGGAAAAGCAGCAGAGCCTGGATCCTCACCTGCCCAGTGCCCTCCCCACACCTCCCACCTTGTGTCACTGCCCTGCTGCTCCCGAGGTCACTAATTAGGCTGCCAGAAATTAATCATAAGGCTGCAAAACTGCCCATAATCAGATAAAAAATAAATATTCACTTCTAAGACTATTTCTCGAGCAAATCCCTGTGATTAGAGACACAGGCCTACACAAGGTAGGAATGGGACACTGGTCTGTAAGAGAATCAATTAACAGGGGGTAATCGATTAACAGGGGATAATCAATTAACAGGGGATAATCACACACACACAACGTTCAGCCTTCCATAAACCAATAAACATGGAAGATTGAGGTTGGAAGTTAATTTAATTTTGGGGTTTTTAGGTTCGTTGCTACTGTGTGAACATGGCCTTCCATAAACTTTAGGCAAGGGGAATGTGGGAAGTTCCTTAACCCCAATGCCACATCCTAGGTCACACTGGATCAGGAAAACACAGCCTCCCCACCCTCACAGGGAGGAATTCCTCCCCAGTCTCCCATCTGAATGGAGCACCCTGCAGTTTGAAACCATGCCCCTTGTCCCATCCCACCTGTCCCAAACAGGGGCTGTGGGATGCAGCCCACGCTGCATTTAGGGCTCCGAGTGTCACCCCCAGGAATTCCTTGGGCACTCCAGGGATGGGCACTCCAAACCTCCCTGGGCAGTTCCAATCCCTGAGCTCCCTTTCCATGGGGAAATTCCTGCTGCTGCCCACCCTGAGCCTGCCCTGGCCCAGCCTGAGGCTGTTCCCTCTCCTCCTGTCCCTGTTCCCTGCCAGCAGAGCCTGACCCCCCCCGGCTGCCCCCTCCTGTCAGGGAGTTGTGCAGAGCCACAAGGTCCCCCTGAGCCTCCTTTTCCTGCCCCTCACTCCTCTGGGTCCATCTGCCCTTCCCAGCCCAGCTCACACCCCTGGGATTCCTCCAGGTGACTCCACAGACAGCTCAGCTGAAGGAGGATCCCTGGGATCCATTCCTCATTAAAAGCTCTCCCATGAACACCAAACCAGAACTGCACCTTCTGCAGAATTCACTCTCCCTGTGCCTTGCTGTGCTACACTTCAATTACCAAAAAGACGGAAAACACACCCTCATTTACATTTTTAACCTAATTGGCATACAACTGTTCTAAAAATAGCCTCAAGCATTTCAAGTGCAGTTACAAACATCACCCCAAAGGCTTCCAGTCAGCCAGAGCTGCCCAGCCAGCCAGGGATGCCCCAGAGCCTCCTCAGCTGCCACCTTCAGAAAGTTTTCACTCAGCTCCCAGAAAAGAGAGACTTTTCCAGGCAGCAGCCACAGCTCAGCCTCGGGGAGAAGGCACAGGCTGCACTCTCCAGCACATTCTGTAACCACACACACACAGACAATCTGCCTGGGCCTCCACCAAACGGTTCTGCACGCTGAGCACACCCCATTGAGTGTGTGAGTGCCCATTCCAGCTCAGCACCAGGGCTCACAGGTTTGCCCACAGAACCCCCCGAGGTGAGGAACCAGCTCAGGTCATGGACTGAATGTGACAGGGACACAACCACGACAAACACCCAGGGAGCTCTGCTCCCACTCCTGACACCCAACCCCAGAGAATGCCTCCAAAACACTCCAAAAGCCCAACTTCCCTCCCAGGCTGTGGCACTGAACCCTCAGCACTGACCAGCACCCTGAGCACTCACCAGCACCCTCAGCACTGACCAGCACCCCTGGTGAGCCCTCAGCACTGACCAGCACCCACACACAGCACCCTGAGCCCTGAGCACTGACCAGCACCCACACTCAGCACTGACCAGCACCCACACACAGCACCCTGAGCACTGACCAGCACCCACACTCAGCACTGACCAGCACCCACACACAGCACCCTGAGCACTGACCAGCACCCTGAGCCCTCAGCACTGACCAGCACCCACACACAGCACCCCTGGGTGCCCAGAGCTGCTCCCCAGGGCCACGGCAGGGACCTTACCTGGGAAGGGCGATGCCAGGAGTGGGACTTTGATGGGGGCCAGGGTGAGGAGGTGGCAGGGCTGGAGGCTCGGCCCCGGGGGGCCCTGGGGGGCCTCGGGCTCCAGGGACAGCAGCGCCAGGCTCTGAGTGCCACCCACGGCTTTAAGGCTGTTCTGGCAACCACCTGTGGGACAGAGAGACACAAGGAGCGTGAGCTGGGGGAGGGCACAGGGTTTGGGGAGAATGATGTGTTCAGCACTCTGAATTCTGACACACAATGGAACAAGATGCAGCACATCCCACCTGGCCCTGTGTGTCTCCTCAGAGAGAGCCTGAGCAGGGGTTATAGCCAGTGGATCTGTGCCCTGTGTTCAGTTCTGCTCTCCAGAGCTCAACAATCACAGAACCATTGAATCATTTACCTTGGAAAAGCCCTCCCAGACCATCAAGTCCAACATGTGCCCCATCTCCACCTTGTCCCCAGCCTGGAGCTCTGAGTGCCACCTCCAGCCCTTCCTCGGACACCTCCAGGGATGGAGACTCCAAACCTCCCTGGGCAGTCCCTGCCAAGGCCTGAGCTCCCTTTCCATGGAGAAATTCCTCCTGGTGTCCAGCCTGAGCCTCCCCTTCCCTTGAATGCCCCACTCTTGAGGCCAGTTCCTCTCATCCTGTCACTGGTTGCCTGGGAGAAGAAACAAAGAAAGAAAGCCAAGGAGCTACTGGAGAGGGTCCAGCAGAGGCCACAGAGATGATTTTGGGACTGGAGCATCTCTGAGATGAGGAGAGATTGGGGAGCTGGGCCTGGTCAGTCTGGAGAAGGGAGGCTGAGAGGGGATCCCATCAATCCACACAAATATCCTCCAGGGCTGCCAGACAATGGTGCCAGAGACAAAACAAGGAGCAATGGCCACAAGTTCCATCACACAAAACACAACAAGTTCCACCCCAAGAGGAGAAAAAACTTCTTTCCGTGGAGGGGGCAGAGCCCTGGAAGAGCTGCCCAGGGAGGTGCTGGAGTCTCCCTCTCCAGAGACATCCAAACCCTCCTGGACATGTTCCTGTGTCCTGCTCCAGGTGCCCCTGCCTGGGCAGGGGGATGGCCTGGCTGATCTCCAGAGGTCCCTTCCAACCCCAGCTATTGTGTGACTCAGATATTTCTGGAGGACTCCCAGAGCCCCTCTGCTAATCGAGATTCCAAAGCCCCAGCTCGTGGCTGGAGCGTTTTCAGCCACTAAACCCCACAGATGTGAACACATCACCACAACCCAGAGGGACGAGGCAGCAGTGACTCACACACAAACTGTGCAGGGTTATTAAATTTAAATGAAAAAACTTAATAAAAAAGGCAAATATTTGAACACATGGAACACAATTATTCTCAGCTTTCCTAAGTGTAACTCTCTGATGTCAAATCTGAATTTATTCCTTGCTATATTAGGCACCCACTGCTGCCTTGCCTTGCCTGGCTGCTCTTCTGTGTCCTGCACACAAACCAAGCTCAACATCTCATCTCCCTCATCCCAAAAACACAACAGGGCACTTGATGGAATCACTGAGGTTGGAAAATGCCTCCCAGCCCATCCAGTCCCAGCTGTGCCCCCAGAGCTCTGAGTGCCACCTCCAGGAATTCCCTGGACACCTCCAGGGATGGGCACTCCAAACCTCCCTGGGCAGCTCCTGCCAGTGGAACCCAGGAATGTCCCAATTCAAAGCACAAACACCCTTCAGCCCCTGCACCATTCACTCCCCAGTCTGAGAGGGGCAGGGAAGACCTTCAGGGCTCAGTCTTGGCTAAATATGTTAAATAAACAAGAGCAGGAGTGTGAAACTCCTGAGGAGCAAAGCAGACCTGACAAACAGCAGCTGTTCCTCCCTCCTCACCGAGCTCAGGATTCAAAAATTAAGCAATCATCAGCTTATTATGGCATCCAGCAAAGCTCCCAGCTCGGGTGCAGCTCCTGCAGGCAACAGGAGACAACTGTGGCTCCACAAATTCCCATCTGGTCCCACTGCTCACTGCAGGCATTCCATCACTCTGAGGTTCCTCTTTCCATGGGTATCCAGCAAGGAAAACAGGAATGGGTTTTTGGGAAGGGTGACTGTGGGTGGGGGATGCAGCCCCCCCAGAACAAGTCAGGTAGGAGAACCACAGCAGAGACCTTGGATAAGATCCATGGATCAGCGAATGGTTTGGGCTGGGAGGGACCCCAAATTCCACCCAGTGCCACCCCTGTGCCAGGGCCTGCCCACCCTCCCAGGGAACAATTCCTGCCCAATATCCCACCCAGCCCTGCCCTCTGGCACTGGGAAGCCATTCCCTGTGTCCTGTCCCTCCATGCCTTGTCCCCAGTCCCTCTCCAGCCTTCCCAGAGCCGTGTTAGGCACTGAAAGAAGCTCTGAGGTGTCCCTGGAGCCTTCTCCTCTCCAGGTGAGCACCCTCAGCTCTCCCAGCTTTTTCCCAGCTCTTTACAAACAATTATTTCCCAACAAAATAAGCCCTGCATTAGCCAAACAGAAGTTTAATATTTTCAGTAAGGGTCACCAAAAAAAATCCGTTATTTCTCCTGTATTCCTCCATGCCAAGGAACACCTGCAGACACACTAAGTAACAGGCACATGTGCCAAAAAACCCCACAAATATTAAAGTTTTGCTCATTCAGCAATGGATAAATGAAAACAGATTTTCTGCCAGAGTGACAACGGAAATTTAAGAACAAAATAAAAACCTACCAGTGTCCAACTAATGCAGGTGTTAAATACAAGCTCATTGTTCATTCACCTGGGAAGCTGAACAATCCCTCAGTGAGGTCAAACACCTGCCCTCCCAGCCTGTGCTCATTCCCAATTCCAGCTGTCTGCTGCTGGGAAAAACCCACAAAACATCTCCTGCAGCTCTTGTGAAAGCTAATGCTGTCTGCAAACACGACTTCACTGTGGCTTCCTGCAGGGCACATGAGCAGAAAGGTTGTTTACTTCTCATTTGATTCTTCTGTTCTGGAGAGGAGGATGCAATTTCCCCAAAGAGGGCAGGAAAACAGGAAAATAATGTGAGCCTGAGCTGCCTGGCCAGCCAGAGCCTGTGATGAGCAGCGCTCCTGGAGCTGGGCTTCCTTATTAAACTTTCATCACTCCCTTATTAAAGTTTCATCACTCAGTTGAAAGAGAAGTTTGGGTGGTTTCCCCTCCTTTGATGAAGTTCTCTCTCCTTCTCTCCTGCTGAATAATTCCGTGGAGGAAGGAGCATCCCTGTGGCTGTCAGTGATGGAGAGGGAGCACGGGCAGGGGTCAGCAGGGCCACGCTCCTGCTCTGCCTCAGCTCAACAACATCCCACGGTTCAGCCACTCAGACACAGCTCTGGATCTGCCAAAGCCTCTGGAAGCCAGCCCAGGACTCCCTGAGAGCTTGGGGCTTCCATCTGAGAAGTTCTCCTCAGAACAAACCAGACCTCGCTGTAAGGTCCTTACAAAAAGGCCTTGAAAGGGTTTTAGAGTTATCATTAATCATCCTGCATTTACAGGGGGAAATTCAACAGTCAAACGCCAGGAAAAGAGGAGTAAAATACTATCACTGAGATTCCAATGAGGGGAAAATGTTGGGGGGGGGGGTCTAAAAAAAATGGTGTTTTCCCCTGATGTGTTTTTGCCAGGCCATGGTGCACCCTGGCAGCGAGGTAAAAACTTGTCCTCGGAATCCCAGAGTCACTGAGGCTGGAAAAGGCTGCCAGGATCACCAAGTCCAAGCTGTGCCCCATGCCCACCTTGTCCCCAGGGCTCTGAGTGCCACCTCCAGGGGTGAGCACTCCAAACCTCCCGGGGAACTTCCACTGCTCCAACATCAGCTCCATGGCCCAGCACCAGCCCAGCCTGCCACAGGAGCTCCCAGAGCCCCTGGGGAGGAACTCTGTGCTTGCACCCAGCCCAGCCCCTCACAGCCCCCCCGGCCCACCTGATGGCTTGGAGCAGAATTTTCAGTGTTTTTAGGTAGGATTCTCTGCATTTTTAAGCTCTGATGTCTTTAAGTAGAGTTTTCAGTATTTTTAAGTAGGCTTCTGTGCATTTTTAAGCTCCAGGACTTGAAGCAGGGTTTGCTGTCCCTTTGACCTCGGTGTCAGATGGAGCCTGAGGGTGCCACTGTCACCCTTAACCCTTGGGAATGCACACAGGTGTTCCCAGGTGTGACAAAGGTGGTGCTCCATGTTCACGGCAAGCTGCTCCTCCACCACCTCCTCCTTGCACTGCCCTGGGCTTCTGCAGGCCTGAGCTGAACTTGGCTCAAAACTGAGTGGGGACACCTCCCAAACACTACCAGAGACCCCCAGAGGGCCCAGGCAGGGGCAGGCTGTCCCCTGTCCTGCAGGAGGGAGGGGATGGAGTAATCATGTATTGGACAGGAGGGAATGTGGAGCTCCAAGGGGTGAATCTGGATTTTCATCCCACTGCAAAGGGAAACACCCCAATATCCCTGCAAGAAAACACAGAGATTTCCCTGCAAAAACACCCCGATATCCCTGCAGGGAAACACAGAGCTATCCCTGCAAAAACACCCCGATATCCCTGCAAAAACACCCCAATATCCCTGCAGGGAAAACAGGGATATCCCTGCAAAAACACCCCAATATCGCTGCAGGGAAACACAGGGATATCCCTGAAAAAACACCCCAATATCCCTAAAAGAAAACACAGAGATATCCCTGCAAAAACACCCCAATATCCCTGCAAAAACACCCTGGTATACCTGCGGGGAAAACAGAGATATCCCTGCCAAAACACCCCAATATCCCTAAAAGAAAACACAGAGATATCCCTGCAAAAACACCCCAATATCCCTGCAGGGAAACACAGAGATATCCCTGCAAAAACACCCTGATATCCCTGCAAGAAAACACAGAGATATCCCTGCAAAAACACCCCGATATCCCTAAAAGAAAACACAGATATCCCTGCAAAAACACCCTGATATCCCTGCAAGAAAACACAGGGATATCCCTGCAAAAACACCCCAATGTCCCTGCTAAGGGAAACACTTTGATATCCCTGCAGAGGGAACACCCCGATATCCCAGCTTCCCCCATATCCCTGCTTCCCCAGGAGGAAAACAGCTGATGGCACTGCCATTGCAAACCCCAGTGAGTGCCAGAACAGCCCTGCTCACTTCGGTGCTCATGTGCAATGGACACAAACCCCTGGCTCCCCACAAACACCTCCTGCCCTGGAAGCAGTGGGAGAGTAGAATTTATTCACCTGCAGGGCTCAGGGCTCAGGCAGGACCATGTCATGGAAAGGTCACAACCACCAGCCCCGCCCATAAAGACATTGCTCCTGGGTTTATCTCTGTCATTTAAGTGGGAAAACAAACTTCACTCAGAGTTTCTCTTGATTTGGAGAGGTAACAGGAAAAGCACCAAAATCCCATGAACTAAATGAGCAAAACAAAAACTTTGTGAAGGCTGTGACTAAAGCCAAGCGTTCCCAGACCTAATGAAGTGCTCAGCTGGCAGTGCTTGCACGCTCCACAAAGAGAGGTTTGATGGCTCTTCAGGGGCATCAATGGGGTCCTGCTGTGCTATTCTTGGTCCCCAAATAGGGAGCCCCAAGCACACACACTTAAATACAAGATAATCCAATTTGGGAAGCCAAAACTTGAGTGCTTGTAAATGCAGATGTGCTTCAAACACAGAGCTCGTGCTTAGGAAATACAGGAGGCTGGAGGTCCTGGGTTGTGTATTTCATGAGGAAATCAACCCAAATTCAACACAGAGCAGCCCTATTTAATCCATAGAGCTGTAATGGCTGAAATTTAAACTGGAATTACCTAGCAAACTGGGTCTGTGCTGGATGTGTATCTGCATATCAAAGCCAATGCTGGTACTGGCGGGGCTCTAAAGGGTACTGGCATTAAGAGAAAGAAAAGACATTAATGAGGAGAATCAAAATGTTCACCTCCTTGGGATGTCCCACACCACATCCTTGTCTCTACGCAGGAGAGACGTGGAACAAGATGGGCTTTAGGGTCCATTCCAACCTAAACCATTCCACAATTCCACGAAAACCTTCCCAAACACAGGCATGAGAACACCCCCTTGGCAAGGGAACACCACTGGTGATGCTCCTGAGAGCCAGGAGTGCCAAACTGCACCACACAGCTGTGAAGGACACCAGGGACAGCCAAAGCACAGAACGTGCTGAGCAGGGCTCCAGCTTCCATCCAGCCACCACCGAGGGGTCCTGCCAGGGCTTCCTCAGCCCCTCCAGCAGCCCCCAGCTCACAGGGGGCACGGGGACACACAGGGGGGCACACAGGGACACACCTGGCCAGCCCTCTCCTCACCCACACAGCCGAGAGCATAGCAGACACAAATCCAAATACTCTCTTCACAGGAATACCCATCACAGAAATCTGAATACTTTCTTCACAGGAATACCAACCATAGAAATCTGAATCCTTCCTTTACAGAAATACCCATCACAGAAATCTGAATTCTTCTTTACAGAAATACCCATCACAGAAATCCAAATACTTTCTTTACAGAATTGCCAATCACAGAAATCCGAATTCTTTCTTTACAGAATTACCAATCACGGAAATCCGAATCCTTCCTTCACAGAAATACCAACCACAGAAATACAAATTCTTCCTTTACAGAATTACCAATCACAGAAATCCGAATTCTCTCTTTACAGAAACACCAATCCTCTCCCTGCAGAACCACCTAAACGCTGCCCTCCTCCCCAGAGCATCGCCCCCCCCAGACACAAACCAGGCTATCAGGGCAGGGGGAAAGGCCACCCTTCTCCTCAGGAACACTCACCACAGAGTGCATAAATTCATGTTTGCAGTGTGTGAGAGAATCATAACTGCTGCTTCTCACCGCAAATAACACCTTGGAGTAGCTGGAGCTGCAGCTGTTAAATTATGCACATTACCCCTCGCCAGCCTCCGTGCTCACTCCTTTATCTGAGGAACGCTGCAGCTCCATTGAGGAAACAATTATATCATTACTGATAACTGGGGAAGGCAGAGCTGCCGTAGGAGCGGCTCCCGAAATGAGTCCTGCACAGAAACCCAGTTAACTTCCCTTTATCCCACTTAAATGAGCAATTTGCTCCCAGGATTTTTATTACTCTTCACATTAAGTGCAAGGATTACACAGGAACTACTCCAGTGCTGCTGTGGCACCTGCAGAAGCAGCTCCTGGTGCTGGGCAGGGATGGCCACGTGTCCCTTATGAGCTCTGGAGCCCCTCACAGCCTGGGATGGTCTGGATTGGCACCAAAAACAGCAACCAGAGAGGAGATCTCCAGAAGGACAGGAAGGAATTCTTGACTGGCCCTGGCACAGGGTGCCCAGAGCAGCTGTGGCTGCCCCTGGATCCCTGGCAGTGCCCCAGGCCAGGCTGGACATTGGGGCTGGGAGCAGCCTGGCACAGTGGGAGGTGTCCCTGCCATGGCAGGGCTGGCACTGGGTGGGATTTGGGGTCCCTTCCAACCCAAACCATTCTGGGATTCTGTGCTCCCATTATTTAGAGATGGCTGAGGGGATCTGAGATCCTTCCTGCCCTTCTCCCACCCCGAGGGAGCTCAGCTGGCAGCCAGCACTGAACCTGCTGCTGGGGGAAGAGCAGGATCCAGCTGCAGGGCTCCTGAGCAAACAGCCATGGGCATGGATTGTCCAGGGGGAGGAAATCCTTCCCCTCCCGGTGCTCCCTGCAGCCCACAGACCTGGCACCAGGCTGGCACTGTCCCTGAGCCACTCCCAGGAACGCTCTTGCCTTATATCTGACACTTTGCATGTCACAGAATATGCTTGTGCACATTTAAAATATTGAAACATTTTAAAATATTGAAGTCTTTTAAACATGCAGAAACAGGAGAGGGAGCTGTGGCTGCCCTGGCCAGATCCCCTCCCTGTCTGTCACCCCTCCAGCTGCTCCTCCTCGGTGACTCCCCCGGGCACACAGCTGATTTTGGGTGTCACAAACAGAAATGGATTAATGACAGGGCTTCCCCCAGCAGTGATGCTCCTGTCCTGGCAGGAGGAGAGCACAGCTGAGCCACAGCTCTGCTAAAACACCAAAACATGGGCACAGACTGAACGGACCAACACGTTCCAGGGCATTCCCTGCTAATTAATCAGGCTGGCTAATGAGCCCAGGAGCTCTTCCAGCACACTCCAAACCTCAGCACTGATGGCAAACACAACATCCTGGGTGCTGCACAGCTCTGAACCACAAACTGCTTTGGGGAGAGGCCACGGAAAGGGAGCTCTGCTCTCCGCTGCAGGGACAGCACCTTGGAGGGCAGGAACAACTGGCAGCAATCAGTAATTCTAATTCCCAATTTAATTGGGTATTATGGGGCTGAAACATCAGTGGTGCCTTACTCCTCAACCTTCTCTGTGGAACAACTGCTATTTTAATTTACTCCTGCAGCAACAAAACAGAGATTCAGCCCTACTGCAGTGCATGGTCTGCTCTTGGCCAAGGATAAATGTTCTTTTCCAGGCATAAATCTTAGTTACCTAAAGCATCACAGAATATTTACACAGTTAATATTTATATTTATACTTACAACTTTTAGTTCTCCTGGTAAGTTATGCAGATTAATGGAATTTATTTCACAAATGACTGAGCCTTAATGAGATGATGAATCCACTGCTCTGCTCTCCTGCTGTCTGCACAGACCCCACAAACCCTTAAAGTGAGCAGCCAGCAGAATCCTGCGTGGACTGTGCCACAGAATCCTAGGATCACTCAGGCTGTCAGCGATTTCTTGTTTGAAAAATAAACTCAGTAGGTGGGGAGTGGTTGGCCCCTTCCTTGCAGAGGTCTCCAGGCAGCTAGAGAACAGCCTGGCACAATCTGCTGTAATTACACACGGCCTTTTCTCCCTCTCAGAGCCATTCAGAGGATGAACTGCACTTGGCCATCAAGGCTCTGCTCAAGCAAGAGATTTTCAGCTGAATGGAAGCAAATCTTTACTTTAGAGAGCAGCTTTGCCTCTCTGGGGGATGCATTAAGGGAAAACCACCAAGAAACAGGCAAGTACCTAATTATGGATGTGCTTATTTCCTGACCTGGCATCAGCTGAGGGGCCAAGACGAGCGTGGGCAGTGGCCTGGAGGCAGCAGCTGGCCTGGCTACAGCCATGGCTACTTGATTGCTCAGCAGCAGAGGCTTCTCAGCCCCCTGGAACAGCCTGGACTCCTCAGGCTGCATCCAGGCCGAATCCAGGGCAAAGGCATTGTTCAAGTAGATCTGTCCAACAGGAAGAAAGAAAAACGTTACAGTTTGAGACCCAAAATTCAGAAATACGAATGAGAATTAAGTCTTTGACTCAGTATTTCAGGAGGCAGTGCCTCAGCTGGGGACAAACTTCCCAAACCAGATGGGTTTCTGCTCCCTCCGTGCTGAGAGTGAATTGAAGTGACCACCTAAAAATTAATTGGCTTTGACATGACTCATCAGCTGCTGGAGCAGCACGGGAGCCAAGGAATCCCTGAGGGCAGCCTTGTCCTGCCACAGGCACTGCGAGTGGCACCAGGGACAGCCTGCGGCCACCTCCCCAGCCGGGACAGGGCAGGACAAAGGCACAAGGAGCAGAGGGACAGCAGGGGACAGAGGCACAAAACCAGGTGTTCAGCACTCAGCTGGCAAGGGGCAGATGTGGGGAACGGAGGTGGGATGGGGACACGGGACCCCGAGGGACACCCTGGCACGGGGACATGGCAGCGCCCGCGGTGACACCACTCTGCCAGCACTGGGCTGCAGAACCCCTTTGGGACAAACAGCGGGGAAAACAGGGAGAAACAGGAGACAGAAAACCCCCATAATCACATCTTGTGGGAAAATGAAGACATTCTACTCGCAGGAACAAATATTAAAGACATTTTGGTCTTATTAAAACTTGGGAACAGTGAAGCTGTAACTGCTGCTCCACCACCTGCCCCTTCCAGCATTTCTCCTCCGCAGGGTTTTCCTGCCGAGCACCGACCTCTCACACCCCCTTCCAATTCCCTAAACCCACAACACCCTTCAGCTTGTGTATTTTATATACTCCAGCCTTAAAACCCCTTCAGCAGGCCAGCACGGCACTTACTTTGCAGTTGGGCAGCCTTTTCTCAATCCAGCTCTTCCCGGCGTGAGGCGGCACCGTGGCTGAGTACACGGGAGGGAAAACGGGAACAAACTCCACGCTGGAAGAGGGGGAAAATCCTACCACCGGGGAATGAGCTCCAAATATCCACTTCGGAGGGGAGAAAAAAAGAAAAAACAACACAACACAGGAGGAGGAGTTAACAAAAGGATTTTACCCTGATGCTTTCCATGATTTCCTAACTACGCGAGAGATGAGGACGGAAAATGTCAGGAATGTCCCTTCAGCCCAAGGGTTTGTGTCTCGCAGGGTGAGCAGCGATCGGCACTGGTGGCACAGAGCGATCACTTCGGGAAGCCACAAGCCCAGAACCGGAGCAGGGCAGCGCCGGCAATGGCTGCAGCCGCCAGGCAAGCAGGGCTCGCTCTGCTCACAGCGAACCTCACACACGAACCCAAAACAGCACCAGCGAGCGCCTTAAAACGCGTCCGGAGAAACGAAGGAAAACGGCAGAAGTGTGTTTTTTCTCAACTTAAATCCGCCTGGCAAATGGGTTCCCACAATAAAGCACCTCTGCAGGTTCGTGAGTGGTCTCCCGCCGGGGAGTAATTGATGTTCCCGTTTCATTAGAGCAGCGCCGACTGTTTTCTGCCGAGCCACAAGAGACGCTCGAGCTCGAAAAGGCTGGAAATCATCACACGGAATCGAGCGGACGCCACAGCGCTCACAGCTCGCGTTTATTTTTACTTCTGTCTACCAAAAAAAACATAAAGCCGAGGCAAAACTGCGCGCACAGGTCCGACCCCTCCGCTGTGCCGGGGCGAACACCCGGCTGAAAGCTCCGCTACCGCGAGCAGCCTCACGGCAGCAATTAATAATTGAAATATTCATCAGGGAAAGCATTGGCGCGACACGCTGGTTCCAGTGACACGGCTCAAAACTTTCGTCTTTATAAATATTCACAGAGCGCACAGCGGCGATGCTGCCCCGGCTGCCGGAGCATCCCTCCCGTTCCGGCTGCGGCTGCGGGAAGCGCATCCTGCGGGGAGCCCAGCCCCGCCGGACGGACCCCCAGACCCTCTGGTGCATCCTGCGGGGAGCCCAGCCCCGCCGGAGGGACCCCCAGCCCCGCCGGAGGGACCCCCAGCCCCGCCGGAGGGACCCCCAGCCCCGCCGGAGGGACCCCCAGACCCTCGGGCAGCCCCTCTCCTCCCGGAGAAATCCCCGGCGCACCTTTCCAGAGCTGCTGGAAGTGCCGCGCTCCAACACGCGCGGGGCCGAGACCGGCGAAAGAGCCCACGGGGCGCAGAGCGTGGGGAAGGAGATGTAGAACCCGGGAAAAGGAGATGCAGTGCCCGGGAAAAGGAGAGGCAGAGCCCAGGGAAGGAGGAATGCAGAGCCCGGGGAAGGGAGATGTACAACCCGGGGAAGGAGGGGGTGCACAGCCCAGGGAATGGAGATGTAGAACCCGGGAAAAGGAGAAT
>VZRF01001713.1:46676-78660 GCA_013396875.1 Vireo altiloquus
CACGCGTGGGGATGGCAGACACGGCTGGGCTGCTCCGGCACCTCCGACAGCCCCAACTTTCCTGAGCCCCCCTCACCCGGACCCCCCTCCTCAACACCCCCGGGCCCCAGAGGTCCCCAACCTCCTCGCCGTTCTCAGAAGCCTCAGCCCCCAAACCTTCCCAAGTCCCCAGTCTCTCCCTTCCCCAGGCCGTGCGAGTGCCGCAGCATCAGAGCAGCAGCGAGTTCAGGCATCCCACGGCTGCCCCTCACCGAGACCCTGCTGTCGGCAGGGAAATAACATGGATTTAAACTGCCAGAGGGCAGGGCCGGATGGGATATTGGGCAGGAATTGTTCCCTGGGAGGGTGGGCAGGCCCTGGCACAGGGTGCCCAGAGCAGCTGTGGCTGCCCCTGGATCCCTGGCAGTGCCCAAGGCCAGGCTGGACATTGGGGCTGGGAGCAGCCTGGCACAGTGGGAGGTGTCCCTGCCATGGCAGGGCTGGCACTGGGTGGCATTTGGGGTCCCTGCAACCCAAACCAGGCTGGGACCCAATGAATTTCCTGGCAGATGAGAGGAGCCTGGTGCCGCCGCTGCTGCTCCCTCGTCCAGCCCAGTCCAGCCCAGGTGATTCCGGGCTGAGCCCCCCAGAGCCATCACTGTTCCCTCACTACCCCTGCGTTTGTTTCTGCTGCCATCTCCTCCCTACTGTGAAATGAAGGAGCTGAGCAAGCCTCTGCTGACGGCACCACAGCTTCCAGCAACTCCAGCAAAAAATTAAAGGGATGAATAACGGAGATAACAGCAGAATGGGCTGAGCCTGAGTTCACAGAACACACAAATGTTTCAGCTTCACGGTTCAAAATCGCTGCAGAGGAGTTGGATCTCCCGTAGCAGCAAATAACCTCAGTAAAGGTAATACCCAAGAAGTTTGGAATCAAATGATGATGATCTGTGGCTAAACACGAGATCAGGGAAATACACTGCTTATAATTACCCTGAGAGACACTGGGAAATGGAGATCAGAGTAATGCACAAAGTGCCAGAAATCTGAACAGAGGATCACTGCTAAATGTTTTAGTGTGTGGCTGCTTGCAGAACTCAAAACCACATCCTGGTAATTGGGACTGAGCAGAGGAAAGGAAAGACAATGACAGAATCAACAGCAAGAGAAACAACAAACAGAAAAAGGACTGTTTGCTGTGAAATGCAGTGGTGCTCGGGGAGCTGGGTTTGGACACAATGGGGGGAAAAAAGCACCTGAGACAGATCCTCAGTGTCACCTCTGGTGCACACCTTGACCCTTGAATACTGCAAAGAGCACTTCAGGCAGCCAAAAAGCCCATTTAGCACTGAAATAAAAGGTTTGAACCCATCATCTTCATTTTTAACTGTGAAAAATGGGTCTGGGCACTCCAAAGAGACATCCCTTTTGTTAATATCTACATTATAGATTTCTCTCCCCGAGGACATTCTTTACCACTTTCCCTCACGCCGGGGCTGTCTGGTGAGACGATCTCCGGTAATGAGCAGACTCCTGTGCTGGTGCACAGAGCTGTGTGAGGGCAGGGGTGCTGCAGGGGTGCTGCAGAGCAGCAGCTGTGCTCAGGGATCCACTGCGTTTGGGGAGGTGGCCACAAACAGCCCAGATCCCACCCCACATTCCAAAGGCATCCCAGAGAACACCCTGAGTGCAGGTGCACCTGTGGCCAGGGAGGTTTGAGCCTCTGAAGGAGCCAACACCGGGGTTCCCATGGGATTTCGGGGCTCCCATGGGATTTCGGGGTTCCCATGGGATCCTTGGCTGCTGAGGGTGTCCGTGGGGGTGGTGCAGCAGCTCCTGCTGCTCCTCGGAGCACAAGTCAAGCCTCCGCTGAGCAGAGCCCCAGGCAAACACATCACATCAAAGATTGACATCAAATGACCCCTCGCTTCGGCTCCTGGCATGTGAAATACCTCATCTTTGATGTGATTTTTGCTGAATTCCATTGATTTCCGTGAGCCCTGTTACAACCCCATTAAGATGTATCAAAAAAAGAGGAGGTAAATGAAGAGTAGCTTGGGTGCAATAAAAATCACTGCAGGGAAACCTGTGTTCAGGAAGGACTTCAGCCTTCCCAGGAGCCCCTTTTCAGTTTCTGGGATGGTGGGAATTGCCTTGGGCTCCTCGGGAGGCTCTCCCACCTCTCTGGCAGGAGGTGACCTCTGGCAAACCGGGTGGAGAAAAGGATGGAGCAGCATTCCTCCTGTAGAATTCCTTCTGTAAAGTATCAGTTTCCTTTCTATTGGACTTCAATCAATTTGTTTACTGGTATTTATACAATATTCACAAGCTGGTTTTATCCACAGATGGAGTTATTGATACCAAAACTTCAAACTCTGGTAATTTAGGAAGGAAGAACAAACGAGGGATCACTGCCCTTCAGTTCCTGGTCAGCTGAAAGCAGAACAAGAGGACACAGGCAAATATGGAATCCCAGAATTGTTGGGGTTGGAGGGACCCCAAATCCCACCCAGTGCCACCCCTGCCATGGCAGGGACACCTCCCACTGTGCCAGGCTGCTCCCAGCCCCAATGTCCAGCCTGGCCTTGGGCACTGCCAGGGATCCAGGGGCAGCCACAGCCTCTTTGGGTAACATCTAAATTCATTCATGCAGATGGTGAATTTCTTCTAATCCCCTTGGATGCAGAAGTCAAAGATTCTTTTCTTCTTTAAAACCAGCCCAGACACAGGATGAGGCTAGTCAGGGTTTGCTCACAGGAAGATCACTTCAGGTAGCTGTGAGAAGAAACAGAAAACATTCAAACCAAGAGAAACAACAAAAAAAGGCATCTTTTGTGTGTGCGTGAGAGAGAGACAGAGAGGCTGGAAACATTCTCTTTGTGAATTGGAGAATAAAGAGCACAGTCAGGCTGGGGAGGGTTTGCTTTGTACCAGCTCCTTGGAACACACCTCCAGTCCGGGGGTTTAACCCTTCTGGGGAGGCAGTCCCAGTGCCACTCCACAGCAGCAGAAGATCAAAGAAAACCAGGATAAAGATATCTGCCTGTGCCCCGCTTTGTGCCAGAGCTCTCCTGAGAGCACACACAGCTCTCTTGGATCTGGGCATCCATTTAAAACACTCCAGAAAAGTTTCCATGCTCAAGGAGGGGCTGAGCAATCGGTAGATGCAGCAACTCAGCTCCCCTCTTGTCAGAGACTGAATTATTATAGTTTAGGACTTAAACATTTTCATGAAGGACTTTTAAAACTGTATTACAAAAGCTGCAGAGAAGACTGCCGCACCCTGAGCGGGGCTCTGAGAGGTCCTGGACCCGCTCGCTGATGAAGATAAGATAAAATAAAATAACAACTCGGGGCATTCACAAAGCACAAGCTTAACACCTCCAAGGTGGAGGCAACAGCCCCAGGGCTATCGGCTGCCAGGCTGGCACCAAAGGGTGGAGGGAGAGAGGCTTTGGGTGCGTGGTGAGAGGCGCAGTGAGCGCCCATCCTCCCTGCGACCTTTCCCCGGGGCAGGGAGAAGCTGATCCGCAGCAGAAGGGGAGCGAAGGACCCCTCAAAGGGGCCCCAGACCCTGCGAGCACAGAGGTGATGCCACAGAGCCCCAGGGTGGCGAGGGACAGGCTCACACTGGCACTGCACGGGAGGCACACAGGCGTCCTCACCTGCCCGAGGTGTGCCTGATCCATGGAATTCTGTGCTCTGGACCCTCAGCACCAGCAGAGCAGATGGAGGCAAGCAACGAGACGCGGTTGGGACCCCTGAGTGGGTGACATGCTCCCACCCAACCCCTGCCACCCTCTCCCTGTCCCCCCACCCTCCACGCACACTCCTTTCTCTAAGTCTTTCTTCTTTCTTTCTTTCTTCTCTCTTTCCTTCTCTTTGCCTCTTTACTAATGAATAAAATACATCAATTTTTTTTGGCACCAACATCTAACCTCGTTTGTTTTTAATCTTGTTTTTGGGAATATTTTGAACCTTTTAAGTGCTTTCTGGTTTAGGCACAGAGACTTAGTTTTCTATGCTCTTCTGGGTTTAAAACAGATCGCAACACCTCTACAGCCAGAGGTGGCTAAACCCACCCTCAGTACCCACCTGGCATTCACAAAGTACACCCAGAGATGCCCTCAGGGATGCCAGGGAGGTGAGTGCCTCCCTCAAACACCTGCATTGCTACACCAGCAACCCTGACACAGCACCCAGAGCAGCTGTGGCTGCCCCTGGATCCCTGGCAGTGCCCAAGGCCAGGCTGGACATTGGGGCTGGGAGCAGCCTGGCACAGTGGGAGGTGTCCCTGCCATGGCAGGGGTGGCACTGGGTGGGATTTGAGGTCTCCTCCCACCCAAACCAGTCTGGGGTTCCCTGATTCCGTGGATCTGCTGTCCTGGGGCTGGTGCAGTGCTCCAGAAGGGCCCCCAGGGCTTCCCTGGGGCCAACACTTCTCCTTTCCATGGGAGACACTCCTGGCAGGCACTGCTGGGCAGAAAGAGACAAATTTCCTCATTCCCTCCCATCTTTCCAGAGCCAGCAGATTGTCTGGAGGACTCTGTGGATCTCCAAGGAGACACTGCAGAAACACAGCATTCTCAGAGTCAGACTTGCACCTTTCAGCCCTCCAAAACAGCGAGACACAAGTGTGGCAATAAGGCTTTGAGGAGGAGATGATTTTCAGCTGCTACAGCCCCAGGTGTTTCCAGGGATGCTTCCCTCATTTACATTCTCCAGCCATCCCTGAAAGCCTGGAGAACTGGTCCTCTGCACTACCACTCATAAGCATTCCAGGAACCTCAGGGAGCTAAGGAAGAAATTCTGAGCATTGCAGCTTCTCAGTGGAGTCAGATCAATGAGTTCACTCCAAATAACTTGTCTGGAAATTAACTCTTTCGTGAATTTCAGCAGAATATTAGTGTGAGAAGCTCCAGACATGCTGCTGATCCCAGTGTGGACAGGGAGTGCTGCTCCTTGAGGGATGGTCCTGTCATCACAGTTCCACAATCACTGAGGCTGGAAAAGCTCTCCAGGACCATAGAGTCCAGGCTGTGCTCCATCCCCACCTCATTCCCAGAGCTCTGAGTGCCACCCCCAGGAATTCCTTGGGCACCTCCAGGGATGAGCACTCCAAACCTCCCTGGGCAGTTCCAATCCCTGAGCTCCCTTTCCATGGGGAAATTCCTGCTGCTGCCCACCCTGAGCCTGCCCTGGCCCAGCCTGAGGCTGTTCCCTCTCCTCCTGTCCCTGTTCCCTGCCAGCAGAGCCTGACCCCCCCCGGCTGCCCCTCCTGTCAGGGAGTTGTGCAGAGCCACAAGGTCCCCCCTGAGCCTCCTTTTCTCCAGGCTGAGCTCCTTTCCAGCTCCCTCAGGAATTCTCCAGACCCTTCCCAGCTCCATTCCCTGCCCTGGACACGCTCCAGCCCCTCCAGGGCTCTCCAGAGCTGCCCCAGGATCCCAGACCCAGCCTCAGGAGTTAAATCCATGAGGGCAGGGAGGGCATTCATGGGCACTGGTGTCTCACACAGGGGGAAATCGTCACCACCTCTGCTGTTCATCCATTATCCCAAGGTAGAACACATGGCTTTGGCTCCTTAATTAGGTGTTTTTACCTCCCCACATTAATGCAATTATGTCAAAGCTGATTGCAAGTTTTAAACTTCACTTTATCAGCCGAGCAATTACAGTTTTATGGGCTTTATCCTCTTTGCAGCACCTTTAATACACTTTTGTTTCCTAATTATTTCCCTTCCCAGATTATTGCTCTTAAGTAACATCACCATTACTCCGGATCCAGCGCTGGAGACGGCCCCAAATCACACACCACACTTCCTCCAGGACCAAGTGTGGGAACAGCAGTGCCAAGTTACAAAAAAGGTCCCAAGAACTAATTATTCTGTCTGGAACCCTTCCCATTTCATCTCCCCAGCACTAAAGGCCCAGAATGGCTGCACAGCTCTCAGCTGGAATGGGCTCTGCTCTGTTCCTGCAGGAGCATTCCCAGGATGGAGCTTCCCAGCCTCTCCTCACTGCAGCCACTTTTCCTCCCTGCCTAATTACCACTGCAGGGATGATGTTCCTTTGCAGTCGGCTCTGGCTCAGGCCATTAATGCCACGCCAGTCCCTTCTCCTGCGGTCCAGCCTCGGCAGGCCCTGCAGCAGGGCTGGATGCTGCCCTTTGCCTCCCCCTGATCCAGAGCTTTCCCTGGAGGGGCTGCTGAGCCCCAGGACGAGCTGCAGGACACAGGGACATGGACAGTCCCTGCCCCAGCCCGGGGCTGCTCACCTGGCACTGCTCAGCATCCATCGAGGAGTTAGGAAGGACACAAAGCTCTCCTGGAAACAAATTCATCAAAACCCTGCTCCGAATTGTTGTGGAGCTGTGCAGAGCCATGGGCAGGAGGGCACAGCCCCGAGCTGGGCACAGGAAACAGGTCCAGAGCGGCTGGAACTCAGCCATGGGGAGAAGGGAGTTGAGCCTGCAGAGGAGAAGGCTCCAGGGAGAGCTCAGAGTCCCTGCCAGGGCCTGAAGGGGCTCCAGGAGAGCTGGAGAGGGACTGGGGACAAGGCATGGAGGGACAGGACACAGGGAATGGCTTCCCAGTGCCAGAGGGCAGGGCTGGATGGGATATTGGGCAGGAATTGTTCCCTGGGAGGGTGGGCAGGCCCTGGCACAGGGTGCCCAGAGCAGCTGTGGCTGCCCCTGGATCCCTGGCAGTTCCAAGCCCCATGGCAGGAGCTGGAATGAGATGATGCTTAAAGTCCATTCCAACACAAACCACTCTCTGATTCTGTGACTTTTAAGCAACTTAAAAAAAACAATTACCGCAAAATGTTTTGAGGAAATGCCTTTACAGCCACTAAAAGGTTCACTATTACTGCTCAGCAAAGACTCGTGGTTGACCTCAAGCATTGGATTCTCCAGACTTGAACCCTGCAAATTTAAGACAGAAGCTTTACAATAAATAAACAAACCCCAAACCAACCCCGTGGCTGGCAGGACAGACTTGTTCCTTCCTTCTCCAAACGGAGCAGCTGGGGATGGGGAAAGCTGCCTGCTGTGGGCCTGGGCAGTAAGGGACTAATCATGACTGAAATCCTCCCTTCCTATTAGAAATTTCCCCTGCTCTGTTTGATTTAAAAATAGCCTGAGCAACTGCTGGTAGTGCCATTCTACTAGAAAGGAAAAAAAACAGCTAAGTTTCTTTTTAGGGTATTTTTGAGCAGATGAAAATTGAAAGAAAAAAGAAGTGTTTCAGTGCAGGCAAAGCTCAATCGACAAGCAAAGTCCTAAAGGGAAAAGGGAATCAATTCCGGAGGGTCCTGCTGGCAGATGACAATTCCATCTGCCACGGGAATTCTCCTCGGTAATGAAGTTCTGTGTCTCTTGTTGTGACCCTCGAGAAAGTGAGGGGAAGGTCCCTGAGGCATTGCAGTCTTCTGTGGGCTCTTTTGGGCTTTGGCTTGGGGTTTTTTCTTGGTTTCTTTAAGGTTTTTCATGGGGGCTTTCAGAGAAAACTCAATATAAAAAAATACCTGAACATTTAACCACAGCAGGGTTTGGTTCCACATGTCCCCAAGGTGTCCCCAAGGTGTCCCCATCAGTGTCTGTAACTCCCCATGTCCCTGAGATGTCCCCAAGGTGTCCCCATCAGTGTCTGTAACTCCCCATGTCCCTGAGCTGTCCCTGAGGTGTCCCCAGCAGTGTCTGTAACTCCCCATGTCCTCGAGGTGTCCCCAGCAGTGTCCCCATCAGGGGCAGTGTCTGTAACTCCTCATGTCCCTGAGGTGTCCCCGAGGTGTCCCCAGCAGTGTCTGTAACTCCCCTGAGCTGTCCCTGAGGTGTCCCCGAGGTGTCCCCAAGGTGTCCCCATCAGTGTCTGTAACTCCCCATGTCCCTGAGATGTCCCCAAGGTGTCCCCATCAGGGGCAGTGTCTGTAACTCCCCATGTCCTCGAGGTGTCCCCAAGGTGTCCCCATCAGGGGCAGTGTCTGTAACTCCCCATGTCCCCAGGGTGTCCCTGAGGTGTCCCCATCAGTGTCTGTAACTCCCTATGCCCCCGAGCTGTCCCCGAGGTGTCCCCTCGGGGCAGTGGCTGTGCCTGCCCAGGCTGTGGGTGAAGCCCAGCCTGCCCCAGGCAGCACCAGGGGACCAGGGATTGCTGCTGCCCTGCTGGGAGCAGGCAGGGCCCTGTGCCAGGGCTGAGAATGTTGGTCAGAGATGGGAGAGAAAAACCCCAACACATCAAACAGCAGGAAAACACCTCCAGTGCTCCTGTGACAGGGAAATGTGGCATTTCAGGCAGCTCCTCTTAAAACCATTGCCATTAATGCATTATCAAACCCTCCAGTTTGCTCAGTTTCTGTAGCACAAACTGCCAGGAGCACAGAACATTTCATGCTTTCATCTCCCAGAAATAATTTGACAGTACTTGAGGATTTGATCGCTCTGATTACATTATTATTGTTTGTTGAATACCAATAAAAGCATTTAAAAATTGCTTTTCACTGCCTGCTGCAGCAGCATGTGCCATGATGGGCCAGCACAGAGGACATGGGGGATTTTTCTTTTCCCATGGGATGGGGATGAGCAGGAGGATTCCCCACCAGCTCTCTGAGCCCCCTGTGCTCCACTGCTGGTCTTGGTGGGGCCAGTCTGTCCCTGGAGCAGCTGATCCTGGTGGATCACGTGAAGGAGCATCCCACATCAGCCTTGGGCTTTACACCAGTTCATTCTGCTCCTCCAGACTTACTTACCCTTACCATGGAATGCTTTGGGTTGGGAAGGACCCCAAATCCCACCCAGTGCCACCCCTGCCATGGCAGGGACACCTCCCACTGTGCCAGGCTGCTCCCAGCCCCAATGTCCAACCTGGCCTTGGGCACTGCCAGGGATCCAGGGGCAGCCACAGCTGCTCTGGGCACCCTGTGCCAGGGCCTGCCCACCCTCCCAGGGAACAATTCCTGCCCAATATCCCATCCAGCCCTGCCCTCTGGCACTGGGAAGCCATTCCCTGTGTCCTGTCCCTCCAGCCCTTGTCCCTCTCCAGCTCTCCTGGAGCCCCTTTAGGCCCTGCCAGGGGCTCTGAGCTCTCCCTGGAGCTTCTCCTCTGCAGGCTCAACTCCACTCTCAAGCAGCACACAGAGCTGGGTTCTGCTGGACCCAACACTGTGGGAAATGTCAGTTTGTACAGTTTATATCTGGGAATTGCCCATCTCCCCAGCCACAGGGCGATGCTGGGTGACAGCTCAGCTGCCCAGGGCAGGCAGAGACCTGCCCTGATAACAAGTGACAAACTCCACAGGACTTCAGAAGACTTTGACAACCACCTCGTTTTTCCCTGCTGATTTCCAATCCTGCCCCAGCCAGGCCCAGGATCCAGGAGCTGCTGAGCTCAGAAGAGCCCTGCAAGTTCAGCCACATCCCCACAGCCCCTCCAGAGCCACCCTGCCCCCAGCCCTGTCCCCTCGTGCGAGGAGGCTGCAGGCAGAGGCACGAGGCGTGGGATCAGCCTCATTATTTCCTTCCTCGTAGCATTAATTTCGCTCCTTAATCCAAACAGGGCTTTGCGCAGTTATTAAAGCAGTTTTAATCCAATCAAACATAAACAGCACGGATCAAAGGAGGCCCCAGAGGCGCAGCAGCGCTCGGGTAAAGTTCAGCACAGCAAAGGCCGAGGCTGCTCCTGCTCAGGTGGGGTCTGCAGGACGTGTGTGCCCCCTTACCCCCTGTGCCCCCACGCCATCCATCCCACCAGAGTGCCCGCCTAATCACCAGGGAGCGCATCCCAATTAGTTTAATTAACAGGCAATAACATTACATCAGTGCAATGATAACGCTGGAAGGCGTTTTCAGATGAAATCCTAAAAGACTGCAGAGCACAGCCAGGCCTAGAGGAAGTGAGGGGAAAGCTGCTCTCCTCCCTTTCCTCCCGAGCAGCTTCCAAGAACAGGCACGGGCAGAGGGCTGGAGATCAGAATTCATTAGGTGAATTTATGGATTTCGTGAAATCCAGAGGTGTTGATTAATCCAAGGCTGCCTGTGAGCTTCTTGGATCACTGAGTGCTGATAGCAGTGCTTGGAGTTGGACACGAGAATATTCCATGGTTGTGGATGGAACACTCCCTGGCTCATCCCACAGGGATGATCAGAGCCTTTGCAAGTCCTGTGTCCTAAAGGGTGACCAAATTCCAGCAGCTGGCCACCATTCCTGACACCACTTCAGCTCTTTTCCCACCCAAGGAGTTCATCTGGAGCCCCTCACCCAGCCCCAGCCCCCCATGCTCAGAGGAATCTCCTCCTCTGTGGGCTCCTGCAGGCACCAGCTCCCCGTGTCCTGCCAGGAGAGCTTCCATGCCAGCCCAACCCCTGGGCCTGCAGAGCTTCCCTGCCCCAACACCATCCCCTGGCCGTGCCAGCACCTCGAGCTCCCTGCAGCAAAGCAAATGCTGCACTCAAAGGAAGCTTTTCCTACCCCATTCATTAACTGGATCCACTGAGGAGACTCTCTGGGAATTCTCTAGGGAAGTGCAGGGTGGGCAGGCCCTGGCACAGGGTGCCCAGAGCAGCTGTGGCTGCCCCTGGATCCCTGGCAGTGCCCAAGGCCAGGCTGGACACTGGGGCTGGGAGCAGCCTGGCACAGTGGGAGGTGTCCCTGCCAGGGCAGGGGTGGCACTGGGTGGGCTCTGAGGTCCTTTCCAACCAAACCAGTCCATAATGCTATAAACCCCAGGTTTGGCAGGGCAGCAGAACAGAAAAATGTCCATTACCCACCCTGAACAATCCTCTGCTTCCTCATTTAAAAAAGTTGAATTTAAAGAGAAATTAAAACTTTCTCCCTCTGAATTTTCCTTCTGATCTACGTATAGGAATATTTCAGGGGTTGCACTGCACCAACTGGAAAATAATCACATAAAACTCCTGTCAGAATTTCTTAGTGCTCCAGCTAATGAAAGGACAAATAAAATACCAGCATTATTGCCAACCTTTGAAAGTTGCCTTTCTGAGGAGTCCTTTTTAAGTGCTAATTAATCAAATCAGTGATATTTTTCCAGGGTCAGTGACTCATTACTGCTGCACTCGCTGAAAGTGAAGAAGGCTGAAATATTAAACTAAATAGATCATAATTCTTCCATAGATGGTCAAGCTGTGTTTGAGGCAGGAGCAGCGTTGTCTTGAGTCAAACCCATTCTGAATCACTTTTCTCTCCCTCTCTCCCTCCTTTTGATGGCACTACAGAAGCAGGAGATGACATTAGGAGGAATTATTCCGACTTGAGCAGTGCAGAGGAGCAGCACCGGGGCCACCCTGCCCTGCTCCCAGCCCCGCGAGAGCCTGGAGGGGAGGAAGGTCACCACACTGCCACCAAGGCTCATCTCTGCATTCAAACCCTGGGTGGGACTGCAAGGCTGTGGAAGGCACAGCTGGACTCAAGGCTGGCAGCAGAAATCAGCTTTTTGCTTGGATGGAACACAGGGAGTGGATGAAACCTCATTCCAAGGACTTCCCTCCACCCTGGCACCCTCCCAGCTTCTCAAATTGTGTATCCAGAAAGCAGTGCTGGAAGAAGGGTGTCAAAAAGAAATGCAAAGAGAGCAATGATAGGAAAAGGCAGAGAGAGAGAGGACTGATGGGAGATCCCAGACTGGTTTGGGTGAGAAAGGACCCCAAATCCCACCCAGTGCCACCCCTGCCATGGCAGGGACACCTCCCACTGTGCCAGGCTGCTCCCAGCCCCAATGTCCAGCCTGGCCTTGGGCACTGCCAGGGATCCAGGGGCAGCCACAGCTGCTCTGGGCACCCTGTGCCAGGGCCTGCCCACCCTCCCAGGGAAGGATTTCCTCCTAAAATCCAGTTTAGTCCCACCCTCTTTCACTTCAAGCCATTCCCCCTTGTCCTGTCCTGCCATCAAGAGGGGTAAGAAACAAAGAAGAGTAAATAAACCAGGGGAGAGACAGATTGATGTATAAAACACACAAGAAGAGATGATGGGAAGAATGTAACGAAACACAGAGAACAAGGAAAATCAGTTTAAAGAAAAACAAGTTTTAAACCATCTCACAAGTGAACATTTCTTACATGAGGAAACCCAGGCTGGACAGAAGCAGAAAGTTCCAGAGGGATCTTCAAAGTCAGCTGAAGCTCTGCACAGGAGAGGTGAATCTCAGAATCACAGAGGGATTGGAGGGACCCACAAGGATGGAGCCCAACTCCTGGGCAAAGGCAGGAGTGGAGGAGCTGCAAACGCCACGGCTGAAGGGAGGAGCAGCAGCAGAGGTGAGGCAGCAGCACGTTAGATACAGAACACATTGACAGGTAGATAAGGTCTGGGTGTGATCCCAGAGCCTTGCCCTGATCAGCTGCACACGCCTGCCCAACACCAACCCATTTAATTTATCATCATATTCCTGAGGAAACACACTCAGGCATTAACCTAATGCAGCTGAGCTCGGGGAGGATTTGTCTTCATCAACACAATGGAATATTCAGGTCTCCCAGAGCCCCTGCTGGAGAAAACCTTTGTGTAATCTCAATGCCAATCTCAATGCCACAGAAACACAATTTAGGGGTTGACATTATGAGTTATTACATGCTATTAGATGAGTTTTTTTCATTTCTTTTGTTAACTAATGCCTGTCCTCAGAATCAAAATTATGTGCAGCAATTTCTCTCCATGATTGCACAGGGATGATCTAGAGATTGCCATGAAACAAAAGGAGTTGGTGGGGTTTTCAGGGCAGCAAATGCTCTTCAAAACCTCCAACTTCAACAATCTTTGTGGCATTTAGGATTTGCCAGAGACTCCACACCACCACAGGGAACACTATAGGGGATAATCATGGAATTCCAGAGAGTTTGGGTTGGGAAGGACCCTAAAGCTCACCCAGTGCCACCCCTGCCATGGGCAGGGACACCTCCCACTGTGCCAGGCTGCTCCCAGCCCCATCCAAGCAAGCAAGAAACCTTTAAAATCTGTATAAGAAATCGAATGAGCCAAGTGAAAACAGGAAGGGCTTTTTTGAGGAAGGAGCACATAAAAGTTTGCTTTTACTGGAGAAAAAATATTGGCAATGCTGAAGGCCCTCTGGACCCCCCTGTGTGGAAGGCAGATTTGATAGGATTGTTCAAATAAAAAGCAGAATGTACATATCCCCACTGCTTCTGTAATGATGATTCAAAGCCCTGGAATTGTTCTTTCTGGGTTTATTTCTCCCTGTTTGGAGCAGGTTTGGCTGCAGGCACGGAGACATTCCCACAGCCCCCCATCCAGACAGCCTTAATATTTCCCTCCATGGGCACAAATCTCCTCCAGGCTCTGCTACACTCATGACTGGTAATTAAAAGATTCAGAAAACCTCCAGGACTACACCCACACACCCGAGAGCCACATGGCAACCTGCTGCTGCTGAGCCCTGATAATGGTCTAATTAATTTTCTGTAAGAGAACAAAGTTGAAAAATCACCTCCACAAACCAACCCCATCTTTGCTGCTTCCCAACATCCCCAGGGCTGCGCTCAGGGAGGATGGACAAACACCCAGAGCAGAGCTGGGCTGCAGGGCTTGGCTTTGGGCACAGTTTATGGAGTTGTGACCTGTTCTTTCTTCAGGCCCAGCACCAGCATCCTCCAAGGTCAATCTTGGAATGGTTTGGGTGGGAAGGCACCTGGAAGACCATCCCACATTCCCCCTGTCATGGGCAGGGACACCTTCCACCGTGCCAGGCTGCTCCAGCCTGGCCTTGGGCACTGCCAGGGATCCAGGGGCAGCCACAGCTGCTCTGGGCACCCTGTGCCAGAATAATCGCGGGAAGAATAATGAGAATAAAATTCCAATCCCCTGGGAAGAGGGACTGACCTTGAACTGCTGTTCATGCCCAAATTCTCCAGAGGTCACTCCCAACAGCCCACTGGCCACGGAGCACCCCAGCATGTGGCACCTGGAGGCTCCTGGGCAGGTGGCACCAAGAGATGGGCACCTCACCAAGGGTGCTGGGAAAAGGTCGGGTCTGAATTAACACAACGTGGGAAAAGACAAGCCTAGCTGAAATGTTAGAATAATTTACACAAACCCTTTCCTTGGGCTTACAAATGGTCGTTATCTCCTCTCCAATCTGCGTAGCAGTGGCAGGGAAGGGATGAGAGCTCAGCCGAGCACTTTAGGGTAATGTTATTCATAAGCAAGGCTTATCTCCCGCGGTACAGCTTGCATATTTTTATAAATAACTGAATTCCTTAGCCACTCAGGCTTTGGGAGCCCAGAGATTCGTGTCTCACCTCGTTTCCCTGAGGAAATGGATTTATGGCCACTGTTCCGCTGCCTCCTAATTAGCAGGAGGTTCTCAGCAGGCTGGGTTTGATGAACCCTCTGCAATATCGACTCTCCAGGTGTGAGGAGAACACTCTGCCACTCCCTGGGAATCCCGGGGAGCACTGAAAGAGGAGGGAATGTGCTGACACAGCACCTTCCTGCTCTGGGACCCCTCAGGGAAAACCTCTCTCCATCCCGGGGTCAGACCCTGCAAACAAAACCCTGAGCGTTCCCTTCCCCACACTGTGTCCTTCCACGCAGTAAAGGGGAGAATCCCAGCAGTCCCAGAGGATTCCTGGAACCAGACATGCCAACAGCTTTTAAACCTACACCTACAAAGAGGTGTAGCTTTTAATTTGCTTTAAATGGCAGATTAAAGTAGGCCACTGTCACTGTGACTTTGTCTACTTCAAAATTTTTCATGGCTTAAAGTAGCAATTTATTGTTTTGTACTGAGAGCTTCCAAAAAGTCAAGCTGAGAGTGGTTCCCAGGGAATAAATCATCTCACTGCGATAAACATTTCCCTTAAAATTGCTTTTTCCACAGTTTATTAGACCTTTTATTTTGGAGGAGGCAGTTTCACAAATTTTTCTCTGCAGTTTTAGTGATTGATAATTAAGCTCATGTGGTTTGACTATTCCTGTGATTTCAAAGGCAAATCTTCCTCTCGCCCACCTGACGCTCACCTACAACAACGTGTTCCATTTCAAAATAAGAGAACTATGGAAACATGGGAAGAACAGGAAAAGATTCTTCATGGAATGGTCTGTCCAGGCCTGGCACAGCTGCCCAGGGCAGGGCTGGAGTCCTGGAGGTGCCCAGGGCCAGGCTGGACAGGGTTTGGAGCAGCCTGGAACAGTGAGAGGTGTCCCTGCCCATGGCAGGAGTGGGATGGGATGGTCCTGAAGCTCCCTTCCAACCCAAAACATTCTGGCTTTTATTTCATTTTTTACTTATCTAAGCTGAATTTGATTAAACTTGGCCAACTTTTTGGTATTAACAAAATCACGCAACAGAACTTCCTCCCCTGAGTGAGTTCTCCCACACACATGCAGGGAGGGCAGGCGTGCCCAAGAATTCTCATCAAGAAAGGATTTTTCAAACAAAATAGGGAATGGCATCCTTAGTCTATAGCATGGGGAACTGAGGATGGCTGCAAGTCTTGTCCTGGCTGAGGCAGGGAATTTAAACTCCAAAATTAAGGTCTCAACTCAGACATCCTTAGCCCACATTTAATGGAGCTCCTTTGCCTTCTCCTGTTCCTCACTGCCTGGTAGCACTGCAGCCTTTTCATACTTAGGATGGGCCATAACCACTGCAATCCAAATAAACCCATCTCACCTTTCAATAGAAACAATAAAAAGATAGATAAGGAACAAAAGCTGAGGGTTCTTTGTCACATGTTCATAAATGAATAAAGGTACATGATGGAAAACTCTCTGAAACAACATCCAATCACTGGTGGTACTTATAAGAGACACATCACTAATGGTTCATTTAACTTTGCAATATCTTAAACTCCCTCATTTTGTGAAGCTGGAATTATTTATGAGACAGTTTATTATGAGCAGATTAATATTCATTGGACAGTTGGCAGAAGATGTATGCTCACATCTCGGCTTGTTGTGCAGGAGAACAGAGCCATCACTTCGGGAGCTGGGACGGAGAACTGATTGCAATCAGTGCCGTGCAGGAGTTCATCAGACACGGGGATGGGGTGTGAGGGAAGGCATCCTTCAGGGAATGGGAGCCTGGGGCAGGGAGCAGCCTGCTGAGCCCTGCTGAGCCCTGCTGAGCCCCTGGGGCAGGGAGCAGCCTGCTGAGCCCTGCTGAGCCCTGCTGAGCCCCTGGATCGTGGTCCCTGCTGGCTGAGGAGGGAGGATGGTCACTCACGGAGAGGACACACTTCATTACCGTGCTGCCAGCTCCCCAGGTATCTGGAAATAGGCTCCAAGCTTGGAGGAACCCAGCGCAGGTGCACAGCTTGCCAGGCTCCCCAAACCTCCCCCACCTTCCCTCTGGGGTACCTGGAACACCAGGATTATTTGCTGTGAGGCATGGGCTTCCAGAGGATTCCTGCAAGTTCAGTCCCTGCCTCTGCTCCGCTCCTGCAGCCACTGAAATCGCCTGCACGTCAGGGAACAAAGAGCACCAGCGACCTCCCAGCTGGGGATGGCCCCGGGCTGCAGCTCCGAGCATCCCACAGAGCCTGGCCGTGCCTGTTTAACTCACAGCCAGACACCCAGGCAAAGCCAGCAGGAGACTCAGAGCATCTCAGAGCAGGAGACAGCAGCGCACGAGAGGGGAATAAACACACACTGAGTGATTTGTTTGCTGTGGGGTGACAAATGGGAATGGGAGGGAGTGACAGCTCATCTCCAGCAGCCACCACAGCTCCCGGGGCCCCCATCCCACAGACAGCTCACCCCATCCCACTCCACCCTCTGGCTCAATCCCAACCCCTGCCCGAGCCCAGGAGTTGCTGTCCTTATGTAAAGAAAGAGTTTTTAAGAGTCCCTCTCAGAGTCAATCCATCAATACCTGTTATTTATTTGCCTGGTGCTGAATATAACTGATGCAGATGCCAAGCAGGATGCCTGCCCCACACGGCTCCAGCAGATCATGGCAATCACATGGAAAATAAAAGAACCCTGGCCCCACTGCCTGCTCCCATCGCCTGAGAGCCATCAGGGTGGGGATGGCAGCAAGAGCAGACATAAAACTGTCACATCACGGCAGAGATGCTCTCACTGAGAGACAGCAGCAAGGAGTAAAACAGGCCTTGGATCGATGAGAGAGCTGTTTGTGCTCAGCAAGTTGTGCCACTCACAAGTGTCCCAGTGACAGAGGTTGCCTCACACACACCACGAGTGCTGCTCTCTGTTGTTACCTGCGGGGGCTTTGCTCGAGCCTTCCACTGGCTGCTGTCAGCCCGGCAGCACCAGGACCCTCCCGAGGGGCACCAGGACCCTCCCGAGGGGCCTTTGCCTTCCCCCTGGCTGGGCCTGTCTGAGGTTCCAAAATGTGTTCTGGAGAGGCCCTTGGTGTCTGGGGCTCCCAGGATGTTTGCTCTCCTGGTTTAACGGTGCCGTGGGGCTGAGCTGAGTTATCAGCCTTGGGAAGTCACAGTGTGTGGGCTAAAAGCACTGGGAACACATCAAACTATAACAGAGTGTGTGAGAGGGGTGTAAAAGGAAAAGCAAAAATCATCCTGGCATCACTCTCAGCGCTGCATTTCCTGCACCGCTCACAGCTGGCTGCACAGATCAGCCAGTGCATAATTACCTGATGGCACCTAATTAGCGACGGCAGCCGCCAGCAAAAGCACCTCGGAGCCTTCACAGGGTCTCACACAGAGAAATCAGAGCTGATTGTGGCTCCATCTGAGGGAACTGCTCTGCAACCCCCCAGCCACGGCTGCAGCTCCTCAGCAGCACAGCCTGAGCCACACAAGGCTGTGCTCAGGAGGAAAACTCTTGAGAGTTCCAAATTTAAAATTTAAAATTTCCTGTCCAGTTCCAGCACTGGGCATCTTTAGGAAACTTGTGAGTCGATATCCAAACTGCTGCTACCCTTCTTCACACACTGCTGAGAGCTGGAAGGGACCCCAAATCCCACCCAGTGCCAGCCCTGCCATGGCAGGGACACCTCCCACTGTGCCAGGCTGCTCCCAGCCCCAATGTCCAGCCTGGCCTTGGGCACTGCCAGGGATCCAGGGGTTCACCTCCTGTACCCTTGAGCACAGACCCACTCTAACTTCTCCCTGTATTTTGACTTTTTTTGCCTCTCCCCACTCTGCCAGATCCAGGCTGGACCTGACCAGGGCAGCCAGGGGCAACTCCAGCCTTGTGCCAATAAAATCCCCACCAGCTGCTGCTGAAGCACCATCCTTGTGTTGTTCCTCCACACAGAATCATCTTTATGGGCCAGAAGTGAGGCCCAGCACTCCCCTGGCTCATGCTCCATCCCCACTGCTCTCCTGCCAGCCCTGCTCCTCCCCACACACGCAGCAGAAAAGGAATTTCAACACATCTTCAATGTTTAATGTCAAATTAGGTACATTGGGGTCAATGCTTCACCTGGAGCAGTGCAAGGGTCATTCTCATTTGGAACTTTATTTCCCATTAAGCCTGAACACACAACTTGAGAAAGGACCCTCCTCACCTCATCCCCTCTCCCAAAACCAGAGGGGTTTGGGGAGTCAGGAGAAGGCACAGAGCTACGAAAAACTATAATGAAAAACCCATTGCATGCTCAAATCACCCTCTAATTTCTTATCATATTCACAACATAGAAAAAATTCTGGTTTTAGAATTTCTATTCTAATTTCTAATAATTCTATCTAGTGGTTTTCCACTACCATTATCACTTGTAACCCCCAGTCTAAACCCAGCCATTACATTATTCCCTGAGAATACTTGAAACCAGACAAGTTAATATATGTATAGGAAAAATCAACACACCTTTGAATCTCCTAATGAGCCCAGAGCTTTTCTAATAAGCCTATTTTTGGTCTGGGTATTTATAACTATCCCACCCTAAACTGAAAAGAAGGAGCAATTTATAAATTGATCCAGTATTTGCATAAAATATGTGGCTGGAGCTAATGCTAATGAGAGCATTGTACCCGAAAGGAAAAGCAAACAGCACTCACTGAGTGGCCAAAATTCCCCCACAGCCCGAATTTGGACCCCTGTGGGTGTGACTCCTGCGGGTATGATCCCTGTGGATGTCACCCCTGCGGATGTCACCCCTGTGGGTGTGATCCCTACAGATGTCACCCCTGCGGGTGTGACTCCTGCGGGTATGATCCCTGTGGGTGTGATCCCTGTGGGTGTGACCCCTGCAGGTGTCACCCCTGTGGATGTCACCCCTGGCAGTGTTACCCCTGCAGGTGTCATCCCTGTGGATGTCACCCCTGGAAGTGTCACCCCTGTGGATGTCACCCCTGTGGATGTCACCCCTGTGGGTGTGATCCCTGTGGATGTCACCCCTGTGGATGTCACCTCTGTGGATGTCACCCCTGGAAGTGTCACCCCTGTGGGTGTCACCCCTGGAGGTGTGACCCCTGTGGGTGTCACCCCTGTGGATGTCACCCCTGTGGGTGTGATCCCTGTGGATGTCACCCCTGTGGATGTCACCCCTGCGGATGTCACCCCTGTGGGTGTGATCCCTGTGGGTGTCACCCCTGTGGATGTCACCCCTGTGGGTGTGAACCCTGTGGGTGTCACCCCTGGAAGTGTCACCCCTGCGGGTGTCACCCCTGGAGGTGTCACCCCTCCGGCTGTCACTGGGGCTGGCCCCTGGCAGGGAAAGGTGGCAAAGGTTTTGCTCATGGAAATTGTTCTGCTTTAGGCACTCTCAGCTCCTGGAGCAGGGGAAGGATCTTAATTGCCTGAGCTGAGGAGCTGACAGAGAAATAACCTCCAAACCGAGCCCCTTTCTGTTCAGAATGGGCTTTACGTGGCAGAGCCATTGCTGCTTTAATCTGCTTGTCCTTTCCAGGGTGTGACAGCTGTCAGCACCGGGAGCGGTGAGAGCAGGGTGCCAGGCAGTGTGACACTGGTCACCGCGGCTCTGGGGCACAGCAGGACACCAGGCTGGCACTGTGTGTGCACGACTCGCTCCCTCTACAGCTTTCATTTAAAGCTTTCTTGGCTGTTTGCTGCTTCTCGTGGTTCCAACAACCCACACACTTCTCTAAACCCGATACAAGGACAGCTCTGAGCGTCCCAGGAGCAGGGGAGTGCTCTCATGGGGGCCTGACCTTGAAACAATCGTTCTGCAGGGCTGGCTGCAGACATTTAAAACCTTTAGCTGCTCCCAGAATTAACCCTGGAGCCCCCCAGCTGCCCCCCGAGCCTGCACAGCACTGCCAGCCCCCTGCCCCAGGGCTCCATCTCCTTCCTTCCCCATCCCACCCCTGGGCACGAGCATTTCTCCTTCACCCTGGGCTGCTGCTCGGATTTCCTGCCCTCCCTTCATTCAGCAGCACCATCACTGTTTATCTCCGCGAAAATATTTGTAATTTGAATTAAAATTGTAATTTGTATAGAAGCTGTAATTTGTATAGACACTGTAATTTGTATAAAAACACATCTCCTCCAGCAAATAATTTGCTTGGCTTTTATGTTTTCTGGATTTGAAACACAATGAACACCCCCACTGCACATCCACTGTTTCCTTCTGAATTCTTAAAAGGCAGAAAAATGGTTAAGGATTTGTAAACTCCTCTCCTATATATTCAGAAGTGGAAAACAAATGAAGTGAGTTTCATTTCAGGAGGGTTTGTTTTTTTCAAATATTCCCCAGGGCAAAATTCTGATGCAGCAGCAGCAGCAGAGTCAGGTTGTCTCACGCATGAACAGCATCATATATAAATATATATATATATATATACACCTCAGGTTTTGATATTTGAAATCCTCCCAGCAATGGCCTCTCTGAGCACGTGCTGTGGCTGTGGGGTCAGGAGCAGGGATGGACATTTCCCTGCTTTTATCCACATCCCTCCTGCGTTCCCGAGGCCTGCCTGGCCTAGCCCAGCCCCTGACGAGTCCCGTGCAGCTCCAGCCCTTCCTGCAGTGGGTGTCGTTCATTATCCCTGCCATTAATTGTGAATGAACCAGCAGCTGCTCGCTGCTAATGAGGCGCAGCACAGAGAATTCTCTGGGTGGTGGCTGCTCCGGGCTTGGCAGCGTGCCTGGAGCTCATGGAATCGCGGGGAACTCGTGGGATCACAGCCTGCCCGCCTGGGAATACTCCTTAAACCCCATCCTTGAACCCCATCCTTGAACCCCATCCACCTTCCCCTAGCCCAGGGTGCTCCAGGCCCTGTCCAACCCAGCCTTCAGAAGGGATTTGGCTCAGCAGGAGCTGAGGTCTGCAGTGGGTTCAGCTTTTTCTTGAGTCATGGTGACAATTAATGCACTGGCTGTGTGTTTTTAAGTGGGAAAAGCAGGAATACACATTCATCCTGTGTACATTCCCCACGTTTAGAGTTAACTGTAGTGCTACATCAAACTGAGAGTAGGTTGAGCTGGGATTTTGGGCAGGAATTGTTCCCTGGGAGGGTGGGCAGGCCCTGGCACAGGGTGCCCAGAGCAGCTGTGGCTGCCCCTGGATCCCTGGCAGTGCCCAAGGCCAGGCTGGACATTGGGGCTGGGAGCAGCCTGGCACAGTGGGAGGTGTCCCTGCCATGGCAGGGCTGGCACTGGGTGGGATTTGGGGTCCCTTGCAACCCAACCCATTCCATGATTCCATGTGCCCATGCCACAGGTCTCTGAATCACCCCCATGTCCTGGGCATGGTGCTAGAACACCATAAAGAAGCAGGAGATGAAGAAAACAAAGGGATTTATGGGTTGGAGACCCCACGGAGCTGAGCAGGGAGCAGCTGCTGGTGACATCCTGTGTCCCAGGGGACCCTGGAGAGGCCCTGCCTGGCACTGGCCGGTGCTGGGGCCAAGCCCTGCCCTGCAGCTGGGGGCAGAGGCCAGGCAGGGCCAGCTCTGAGCCAGGAGCTGCAGCAGCTCTGTTCAGGCTGCTCCTCGCTCCCTCTGGGGTTGGTGCCAGTCACTGCTGCCCTCCCTGCACAGCCCTGACCCACACTGATGCCCACTGACAAATTCAGTGCCCTGGGTCAGAACCTCGTGTGCTCTCCTGGAAATGTCATTTTGGGGCGGCTGTGGGGACACTGAGTGTGGCAGGAAACCCCTGCAGTCATTAACCAGCTCAGACACTCCACTGCAAATAATGGAGAGATCAGTGCAATTAATTCATGTGAAAAGAGCCACCAGCTCCCATTTCATGTGTGTTTATGTGTACACACACTTAGAACCATGTATAAAGGGTATATTTGTTATATATGTATATATGGTATATATATATTTGTTATATATATATATGGTATATGTATTTGTTATATATATATGGTATATGTATTTGTTATATATATATGGTATATATATTTGTTATAAATATGGCATATATACTTGTTTTATATATATGGTATATATATATTTGTTATATATATATGGTATATATGTTTTATATATGGTATATATATTTGTTATATATATGACATATATATTTGTTATATATATATGGCATATATATTTGTTATATATATATTATATATATTTGTTATACATATATATGGTGTATATCTATTTGTTACATATGTATAGATAGATGCATGTAGCACACACACAGGGGGTTTGGGGGTCACTAGTTCAGAACTGGGATCACTGGTTCAGAACTGGGCTCACTGGTTCAGAACTTGGCTCACTGGTTCAGAACTGGGATCACTGGTTCAGAACTGGGCTCGCTGGGTTCAGAGGGCTCCTCCAACCTAAACAACCCCCTGTGTCTGTGATCAGAAAGGTTTTCCTCTGAAATTCTGGTCACCAGCACCAGAACCTTACAATGTATAAGCAAACTCCTATAAATAAATACCTATAGACAAACCCAGATTAAGGTTCTATTTAACCTTACATGGACAACTGAGACCAGGAGCAGAGGAGACACTGACTGGATTATTTTAAATAAAGGAATGCTTTCCCAGAGGCATTCCCTGATTGCTGAGCTGCCAGAGGAGCCTCAGCAATGCCATTTGTAGGACATCCAGCACAAATGGGAGCCCGAGGGAAGCTGCTCCTTCCTGGCACTGATCTGAGCTAAACGAGACAAACCAGGAACGTTTTGCCTTCCCGGAGTGGAACTGTGCTGCTCCTGACAGGTTCACTGGGCTCGGCAGCCAAACCACTTCCCTCTAACTACAGCAACATTTCCCCAGGAACATTCTCCTGTCTGCAGCAACTGGAGACGCCAATTGAAGCTGAGGAATTCCTGCTGCAGCACAGGAGTTTAATTCCCGCCTGGATGTCGTGATTTCAGTCTGACAGGGAGCAGTTAATGGGATGGAAGGAGGGAATTGTTCCCTGGGATGGAATTCCAGCTGTGGCTGCCCCTGGATCCCTGGCAGTGCCCAAGGCCAGGCTGGACATTGGGAGCAGCCTGGCACAGTGGGAGGTGTCCCTGCCATGGATGGGCTTTGGGGTCCCTCCCAACCCCATTCTGTAATTCTATCATTTACAGTAACTTTTCAACAACTAAAGGCCCAGGCCTCCAGTTTGCTTTTTCTTTGCATCAAATCCCTTTGATGACCTCACTTAACAGGAGAGCCAAGTGAGGAGTTTTTGGGGTACAGTACTAGAATTTGATGAAATAAATTTTTTGACAATAAACAAAATTCTCAACTTGGATGTCTTGGTTATGGTGCTGCAAAATATCTTTGAAACGGCTCTATTTTTTTTTTTAATGAAGAAGGTCATCAAATTTGCCAGATAACATTGAAATGCAAAGTATAACAGGTTTTTTTTCTGCTTTTTGGGGAAATAAAGCATCATGGAATCACTTTCTCCTATTTAAACACCATGGGGCAATGAGAGCTGGTGCACTCGGAATGCAAAGCAGGGAAACACTTAGATTAGAACAATTAGTGCAAAAAACATCTGCATCCCTTGTTAACCATAGGGACCATCCAGCAAAAGTGATTTTTTTTTTTTTTAACGTTAATTGGAATTCATTAAAATAACTTTGCTTCAAAGTAAACATTAAAGCCATTTCTGAGCTTTTTATTTCCGTGTTTACCTAGTCAGCTTCCATCTGGTTCAGGCTCTCCTGAACAGCAGCTCAGAGGGAGAGGCTGAGCTTTGAAGGAATCTTTGCTGTGGCTGAAAGGCTCCAGCAGCTGCCAGAGCCCAGCCCTGCCTGCTCCCGGGTCCCTGCTGCCACCGAGGGGACACTGGGGGCTCACACGGAGCCCTTTCCCCTGAGGAATTGTTCCCTGGCAGGGAGGGCAGGCCCTGGCACAGGGTGCCCAGAGCAGCTGTGGCTGCCCCTGGATCCCTGGCAGTGCCCAAGGCCAGGCTGGACATTGGGGCTGGGAGCAGCCTGGCACAGTGGGAGGTGTCCCTGCCATGGATGGGGTGGCACTGGGTGGGATTTGGGGTCCCTTCCCACCCAAACCAGTCTGGGATTTGATGATTTTACAAAGAATTGATTCCACAAAGAATTGATTCCACAAAGACCCTGCTGCTCCTGTGCCTCCCAATGCCATGGAGGAATTGCCCCGGAGAAGGCAGCCAGGGATGGATAACAACCATGGAGCTTTGTGTTTGTAATCCCTGGAGGACACGGTGCCTGTGGAATCATCCCCACACGCTAATTCCCAGCCCTAGCCTGCAGGGAACAGCGAGGGAAAGATCAAAGCAGGAGCTGCAGTTCCATTCTGCATCGGTGCCCCTGTGCCCTGAGGAATGCCCTCAGTGGGGCTCCCACCCCCCCGTGTCTGCAGGGAGGTTAAGGGAGAAAAGCAGAGAAAGAGAACATCAGAAATGCCCATTTTACACTGGCATGCCAGCGCCTGCAGTCCCCTCCTGGTGACAGCAGCAACAGCCAGAGCAGGACAGCAGAGTCCCAGAGCTGGCCAGGGCTGGGGGCTGAGACCAGCTGAGGTCTGACCCCATCCCAGAGGCTCAGAGCTCACCTCTCCCTCCCTGGGGCTCTCCCTCATCCTCACCCGGAGCTCCTCCTGTTCTTCATGCCCTCCCTGAGCTCTTCTTGTCCCTCATCCCCACCCAGAGCTCCTCCTGTCCCTCATCTTCACATGGAGCTTCTGTTCTTCATCCCCACCCGGAGCTCCTCCTGTCCCTCATCCTCACACGGAGCTTCTCCTGTCCCTCATCCCCACCCAGAGCTCCTCCTGCCCCACCCAGAGCTCCTCCTGTCTCCTATCTCCTCCCGGAGCATCCTCCTGCCCCTTCCCAAGTTCCTCCTCTCCCCCTCCCCGCAGGGACCTGATTTTCCCCCACTCTGAGGGTGAGGATGCCCTTCCAGGAATCCTGTCCCACGCTGCCTCTGGGATGAGCCTGCAATATTCGCTGCCCTGCAATATTCCCTGCCCTGCCATATTCCCTGCCCTGCAATCTCCACCAGGACCAGCCTGTGCCATGCAGAGCTTTCCCTCTGCCAGCACGGAGCCTCCCGAGCAGCAGCGCTCCCAGAAAGTGCTGAAAAGTGACAAAACCTGAGCTCTAATTCCTTCCAGGATGACACGTTATTACAAGGGTATTAGCTGAGGTTTCCAATTTTCCCGGTGCCTCTGATTTAGGAAACCAATGTAAAGATTTCCAGAAGCTGCATATGAATAATTTACCCCTCGCTCGATTCATCTCTGGAAGTCTTCCCCATTTCACCAGGATCAAGCAAATGTCACATCGCAGCACAAAGGTAAATGAGTACATTTATAGCTGAAAGACATTCTGAGCCAGGTTAATGCCCAGTAAAGCTCTAAGTGTGGATGGGTGGGACTGGGAGAGTGAACCCTGTGGCCACACGAGGTGGAAACTTCCCATGAGTGGTGGGGACTGGGTGCCAGGGGTGGCACTTGTCCCCTCACTGCTGGTTTGGGCTGAGAATCAATGAAACCACTCAACAGCGGCACTGGGGACATCACAAATGGCATTAGGAGATCAAATTGAGGTTCAGAGCACACCTTTAGTTCCTGACCTCCAGGAGCACTAACATCCATGAAGGAGGGGTTTGGGATGGCAGCGAGGCGTTGGCAGCAGGGCTGTTCCCAGCAGGAGCCTGCAGCCCAGGAGCAGCCCCGAAGGCAGGAACAGGGTGCATGGAGGTGTTTGCTCACCCAGAAGCATTGCAGTGACACTTTCTCCTGCAAATGAGAACAAACAGGGAATTCCCACCAAGCAGGCTGGCAGTGTTCATTATCCCAGGCTGGGTGAGGCTGGGAGGGACCCCAGTGGGGCATCTGCTCCAGCAGGGCCATCCCAGAGCCCAGGGCACAGCAGTGTGTCCAGAGGGCTCTGGAATATCCCCAGGGAGGAGACTCCAGCCCCTCTCTGGGCTCTGTTCCAGCTCAGGCACTGCCCAGGGCAGTTCTGCCTCTCCAGGGGAACTTCCTGGGATCCATCCCTGCCCCTCCCAGACCTGCTGGCAGCTCCTTCCCAACATCCCCAGGAGATCTTTGATCCACCTGCACTGGCAGTGATGAGGTCAGCGTCATTCAGAGAGACAGAATCACCTTTTTTGTTCCAGCAGAACTTGTCTGCTGTGATGATTCAACACTTCCCAGAGAGCTCTGCTTGCTGGAAGCCTTCAGGATGGATTTAGTGTTGCATCATTAGAGGGCTCTAATTCAGTGCGAGAGGAGACACTTGAAACATCACCCTGGATTTGCACCTGGTTCTTATGGCTTGAACTCGGAGACGGCGAAGGTTCCCAGGAAATTGGCCTGGGGAAGGTCTGGGAGTGCAGCTGTGGCTGTAAACAGCAAACCCAGACACTGCCAGAGCAGAGCAGCCCTCTGCATCCCCCAGTGCATCCCACCTGGCAGGAATTTTACAGCAGCAGGAAACGTGGAAGTAAAGCCTTTGCTTTGAGATTGATGCAGGGGAGCTCGGTGCTGAGGATTATTTACCCGTAAATAAAATTCCCCTGAAGTCACTGAGGCTGCAGTGGTGCACAGTGGAGCCTTCCCTGCAGCTGGAATGNAGGCTCCATCCAAAGGCTGCTGCCCCTTCCAAAGGCTCCATCCAAAGGCTCCTGCTCCTTCCAAAGGCTGCTGCCCCTTCCAAAGGCTGCTGCTCCTTCCAAAGGCTCCATCCAAAGGCTGCTGCCCCTTCCAAAGGCTCCATCCAAAGGCTCCTGCTCCTTCCAAAGGCTGCTGCCCCTTCCAAAGGCTCCATCCAAAGGCTCCTGCTCCTTCCAAAGGCTGCCTGGGATGCACAGACACATTTCACTGGGAGAGTCAGTTGGGAATTGTTATTTCCCAGAACACTGTAGGGAATGGCAGCTGTTTTGGAGGGAGGGGTGTCCTGTCCTGTCCTGTCCTGTCCCCCCAGCCCTGTCACCTCCTGGCCCCTGCAGCCGTGGTGCTGTGGCAGAGCAGCTCCCTGGCAGAGGGGGCAGCCGGGTGGGAACAACAGGGAACAACAAGCAAACGGCCTGGAGTTGAGCCAAGGGAGGTTTAGATTGGAGATTGGGAAAATTCCCTCACTGAAAGGGTGGTCAGGCACTGGCACAGCCTGTCCAGGGCATCCCCATCCCGGGAGGGATTTAACAACCTGTGGCTGTGGCACTCGGGGATGTGGAACCTGTGGGTTCTTTGATTCCAAGCACACACACCTTCATTCTTTGATCTCCTAAAGCCACTTACCCAGAGCTTCTCATCCCAGATTTCCCTCTAGGGCTGAGGCTTCTCTGTTCAGTTCAGTCCCTGGGAATTGAGGGATGCAGGGAGCTGAGCACAGCTCCCTGAATGAAACCTCTCTAATTTTTCCTTTGTACTTAAACTCCTCCAATTCAATATTTTTGCAAGTCTGAAATTTGTTTTGGAATAATAAGCTGAATGCATCTGCAGCTGAGAATGTTTGGCTGCCAACGCTTACCCAGACTATTAAAGGAAGTTTTTTAAAATAACAGCTTTTTCTGACTTCAGCAGCATAATTAAGCATATGCTCTTAGCAGAGCTCACCTGCAGTGGCACCTGCTTGCAGCAGATTAAAGCTCTCGACCATGTATTTGAGAGAAAAGCCAACCTAGCAGGGAGAATGAGCCCTCCTGCTGGAACCAAGGGCAGAAAATTGCCTTTAAAGGAGCAGAGGAGAGGTTTGGTTTGGGGAAGGGAGAGGAGCAGGCACGTGCCCAAGGAAATGCTGGAAAAGCCACCACCAAGGGGTTCTGCAAGAGGAGTGACCCAAAGATGAGCCTGAGATGGGATCTTGGGAAGGAACTGTTCCCTGGGAGGGTGGGGAGGGGCTGGGATGGAATTCCCAGAGCAGCTGTGGCTGCCCCTGGATCCCTGGCAGTGCCCAAGGCCAGGCTGGACATTGGGGCTGGGAGCAGCCTGGCACAGTGGGAGGTGTCCCTGCCATGGCAGGGCTGGCACTGGGTGGGCTCTGAGGTCTCTCCCCATTCCATGACTCCAGGAATTCCAGGCTCGGTGTGACCCCTCCTCCCCAGGACCCTGCCTCTTTGTGATGATCCTCGAGGTCTTTTCCCAGCTCCCCGATTCTATTTTTCCCTGCAGAGACACACACGAGCTGAGGAGGCTGTGCCAGAACCCTCTGCCTTCTGCTGTGATTTAGTTGTGCAACAGCCCAAGGAGGAGCGAGAGAAATCCTCCCACCGCATTCCGAGAGTTCAGAGCAGAGGCATGACAACGAGGATAAACAGGTATGCGCGGCGAAAAATAGCACCTCGTTTTCCTTATCTCCCTTTAAAGTGGCAGCAGGAACAGAAGAAGTGAAAGGATGCCCTTTAGAGCAAGCGCAACCCTTTCCCTGCTTTGTAACGAGCGAGCAGCTGCCCTGACAACGAGGGGAGAATAATGGGCTGAGGAACCAGAACATGGAGCTTTCTGCCATTTGTTCATTTGAAGAATGAAAAGAGGTGGATGAGGAGTTCTCTCCCCAGTCTGTTTAAAAGCTCTGCTCACCCCCTCAGCAGTTAACTCCTCTCAGTTCCAGCGCAGGGGAAGATGCTGCTTTCCCAGGAGCCCTGCGAGTATCTCTTTTAGGGGAATTTGTAGATAATGTTGTCATTGCTTTCTTTCCCCGGAAAAGTTCAAAGTTTTCAGCCAATTCTCACTGTGTTTTTCTTGGCTGTGACATTTGGATTTCTGAAGGCAGCTGAGACTGATGATGTTGACAAACCTCCCCACTCATCACTTTGTACAAATGCTTTAACATAACCCAAGGTGTTTTAAAGCCTTACAGGAAAACCCCCAAACCCTTGTTTGTCCTGAATCTGCAAGTGCAGATTTCCTTCCCCTTCAGATGGAAAAAGCCCAAGATCTTGAGATCTCCCAGCTTGGCATCACATTTAACCCCTTCAGCCCCCTGACCCTTCCTTTGGAAGGGCTGAATGTGGCACGTTCCAAGGCAATACTGAAGATTTTTTGCCACTGCATGGGCAGGAGCTCCCAGAACGCCTCGGTGCCATCTGGAGCTGTTATTAGGCAGTGAGGAGCAGCGTGGCAGGGATGATGGATGATCCCACGGGGAAAGCCCAGCTGGCTGCACACATCCAGAACGTTTGGGCTCTGGAGAACGGTGCTGGGGAGTTGGGATTGCAGAGAGCAAGGCTGGAGTGAGATGGGTCCCACAGGGCACAGCTCCAGGCCAGAGCTGCCCAGAGCCTCTTCCCTCCCCTCCCCAGACCCTCCTGGTGTTCTCTGGAAGCTCCACAGGTGGAACCTCAGCCAGGGTCTGGCCAGGGAGGGTCAGTGCTGGGGTGGAGCCCTGGGCAGCACTTTGGGGTGGAATCAGGCTCTGGAAGGGCTCCAAAGAGTGGTCTTGTCCAGGCCAGCAAGGCACAGAGGAGCCAAATGGCCTCTCCTGCCTCAGCCAGGGGTCCTGGCACTCGTGTCCCACTGCTAAACCATATTCTCACGTGTTGGGATGGAAAAGGGCCAAGGTTTAGGATGGACACCAGGAGTTCCTGGGCACTGAGCTCAGAGCAGCTGCCCCTCAGCCCCAGAGCTGCCTGGCACACACTGCCCTGCCCCTCCTCACCTGCATCCCCCTCCCAGCCCCAGAGCTGCCTGGCACACACTGCCCTGCCCCTCCTCACCTGCATCCCCCTCCCAGCACTCTTATTTCCTGTCTCCAGGTTCTGCCCGGCCCAGAAGAAGAGCTCAGATCCTTGACAGGGGAGGACAGATTTATCCCAAACCTGCTGAAACAAACGGTGACGCTCCTTTAACTCCACATCTGCTCCCCCATTATTCCTGGGACGCTGGTGCAGAGGGAGTAGTAAATCCCTGTTAGCTGGGACTTGCCGTGGCTATGAAGTTTATAAATCAGCCAGGCACAGCCCCGTGCTGCATTATTAAAGATCTGTTATTACACTGCATTTCTGAGCTCAGATAAACCCCACCAAGCAGCTGGGGCCTGTTTGCCTGGTATTAGACTTTCTGATAAGCAAAGAAAAAGTGATATTAAAATATCCTGCTAAGAAATTTCTTGTAATATGAAGATAGAGCAGCAGATAATAGAGGCACCTATAAAACATTTTCTTTGTATGGCTTTGGACATAACTGATAAAATCGCTGATAGGAGAATCCCACCCTCTCCTTTGCTGCTTCTCCCTTTAGAGCCACGGGGGAGACTCACGGAGGAGGCTGCAAAGTGCAGAGCAATCCCCCCAAGGAATCATTCAGCTCTGCAAAGCATCTTCAGCAGAAACCCTGCGAGCTCACTGAGGCAGTATTGCCATCAAATTTCATTTAGCAGAAGTCAGATGGAAAGAATTCTGCATCTCTTCAGGCTGGGCTGCAGAGCAGAAGGAACAGTGCCAGAGGACGGCTGGGGCTGGAAGGGATCCTTTGAGGATCCTTTAAGGTCACCTATTGTCACAGCCTGCCATGGCAGGGACACCTTACTGTCCAGCCTGGCCTTGGGCACTGCCAGGGATCCAGGGGCAGCCACAGCTGCTCTGGGCACCCTGTGCCAGGGCCTGCCCACCCTCACAGGGAACAATTCCTGCCCAATATCCCACCCAGCCCTGCCCTCTGGCACTGGGAAGCCATTCCCTGTGTCCTGTCCCTCCATCCCTTGTCCCCAGTCCCTCTCCAGCTCTCCTGGAGCCTCTTCAGGCCCTGCAAGGGGCTCTGAGCTCTCCCTGGAGCCTTCTCTGCTCCAGACTGAGCGAAGCTGCACAGCCCCAGGACAGGAATTCACACCTGAACAGGCACTTGTTTGTTTTGCAAATATCAGCTCTCGTTATCCTGAGGAGAACTGGAGAGCAGGGGAAAAAAACCCAGCTCTGCTTCCCTGAGTGCTTCCCTGTCACTCCTGCCGCCCGTGTTCCTCTCCATGCAGCAGGAAAACCCTCGGAGCTGTCAGCAGGGCTTGTACAGCCACGNCTGCCAGGGATCCAGGGGCAGCCACAGCTGCTCTGGGCACCCTGTGCCAGGGCCTGCCCACCCTCACAGGGAACAATTCCTGCCCAATATCCCACCCAGCCCTGCCCTCTGGCACTGGGAAGCCATTCCCTGTGTCCTGTCCCTCCATCCCTTGTCCCCAGTCCCTCTCCAGCTCTCCTGGAGCCTCTTCAGGCCCTGCAAGGGGCTCTGAGCTCTCCCTGGAGCCTTCTCTGCTCCAGACTGAGCGAAGCTGCACAGCCCCAGGACAGGAATTCACACCTGAACAGGCACTTGTTTGTTTTGCAAATATCAGCTCTCGTTATCCTGAGGAGAACTGGAGAGCAGGGGAAAAAAACCCAGCTCTTCTTCCCTGAGTGCTTCCCTGTCACTCCTGCCGCCCGTGTTCCTCTCCATGCAGCAGGAAAACCCTCGGAGCTGTCAGCAGGGCTTGTACAGCCACGGGAGCTGGCAGCGGGACACAGGGCTGGGATCGCTGCTCTGAATTCCCATTAGCTCCTTTGGAAAGCGTGAAAGGAATGGCAGGCACGGCGCCAAGTCCTGCTTGGAAATGGGCTTTCCTAGGGAAAACATGGGACTGCTGCTGGGGCTGCTGGCCCCTGTCCCACTGCCCCAAATCAGCCCTGCTCTCCCCTGTCCCACAGCCCCAAATCAGCCCTGCTGGCCCCTGTCCCACAGCCCCAAATCAGCCCTGCTGGCCCCTGTCCCACAGCCCCAAATCAGCCCTGCTGGCC
>VZRF01001713.1:79201-132740 GCA_013396875.1 Vireo altiloquus
CTCTCCCCTGTCCCACGGCCCCAAATCAGCCCTGCTCTCCCCTGTCCCACAGCCCCAAATCAGCCCTGCTCTCCCCTGTCCCACAGCCCCAAATCAGGGCTCCTGGCCCCTGTCCCACAGCCCCAAATCAGCCCTGCTGGCCCCTGTCCCACGGCCCCAAATCAGGGCTGCTCTCCCCTGTCCCACAGCCCCAAATCAGGACTGCTCTCCCCTGTCCCACGGCCCCAAATCAGGGCTGCTCTCCCCTGTCCCACGGCCCCAAATCAGGGCTGCTGGCCCCTGTCCCACAGCCCCAAATCCCCTTCTCGGCACCCACGCAGCCTGGGAAGGGCAGAGCAATGAACACTCCCCTGAAGGAAGGCATTCCCAGGTTTCCAGGGGGCAGGAGAGCTGGAGATGATTTCCAGAGCCGCTCTTTCCCTCGGTGCCGGTGTTTGATGTGTTGAGAGAAGGAGTTTCCCACTCTCCCACCCGGAGTCGAGGCTGGATTTTAAATCCACTGCACGGCACAGAGTTCCTGACTGCCTCCACTGCGCCTCACCTCCAGCCTTCCTCCCCATTTCCCATGCTGGTGGCATTAATTACCATGGGGTCATTAACGGGGTCCTTAACGGGGTCATTAGCGGGGTCATTAACAGGGTCCTTAACGCTGCCATGCACAGGGACAGCTCCCAGCAGCAGCGAGAGCAGCTCTGCCCGTGCCCAGCTGCCCAAAGATTTGCCCAAACCCAGCAGTTTTGAGTCATTTATGGCTGTTTTCCCGTGATTCGGGTGCGTTATTGATCTGCTTCATCTAAGTGGCTTCGCAGAAGGAAATACTTCTCTTTTTTCTGCTGCTCCTTTATGGCTCTCCCTAGCACGAGAATTGTGCTGCCTATTACCCTAATTGACTGATTTTTAAACAAGTTTCAGTCTAGCTAGAACAAAACTAATTTCAAAATGCTTGATCAGCTTCAAGCTTGCTCCTCTCCCCATCTCAGGACGTCCCTTGCTCCTTCTCGTCCAAGGGTGATCTTGAGGTCTTCTCTGGTGAAGTTTGAGGGTCGGGCAGTGAGCTGCCAACTTTTGCATGAGGCAATCTCTGCCCTGCCCCAAGCAAAAGCCACAATATTTAGATTTAAATTGCCAGTCTCATTATCTCAGAGAATATTTTCCTCCTCCTGGAGCCAATAAAGATGCTGCTGCTGAAAGCAGAGCAAAGTCCAAAGGAAATGGTCATAAGTCTTTTAATCTTCATAACTTTTTTTTCCCTATCTATGATGTATCAAAATGAACCCAAACCTTTGGTGTCCCACAAAGGAGAGCCTGGATGCATTCTCCAAAGGAGCTTCTTCCCTGTAATGAGGGGCACAGAATAACCACCCACCAACAGAATCCAGCCCCTTTAAAAGCTAAAAGGAGAAGAGAAGACTGCAAGTGCTTCATTTAGAATAAAATATCCTCACCTCTGAAGAGTCAGGGATGGTGCTCCAGGGCAGCCAGGCCCTGACAGCCACAGGACAAGAGGAAGAGAGAGGCAAGCTTGGGCAAATTCCATCCTTGCCTGGCTTCTGCTTGGGCAATTGATGCTGATATCAAAGTGGGAAGAACTCGGGAGCTGGCATTGTCCATGTTGGGATGCACTGAGGCAGGAGCCTCTGGAGCCCAGAGTGTGACCTCTGAAGGCCTTTCCAATCAATCCCTCCTTTATTCCTTTATTCCTGCCTGGTCTCTGTTTCTAGGGAGCCATTTAAGGCATCAGCTGCACCCAGGCTGCACTGGGAGCTCGCTGGGCTCTGCAGGAGCTGGGAGCAGGAGCTGCACAGGGTGAGATCCCTCTGCAGGGCCCTGGGAGCTCCTGCCCACCCACACCTGGCAGCAGAGCCCACGAGCCCTGCTCAGGCTGCTCAGACAGCAGAGAAGGATTTCCCACCCATTTCTGTCAGAAAACTGCAGCAAAGTCTCAATGCTGGCATTAAAACCCAACCAAACCTCTCATTTCCCACTCGAGCGCAGCTTTATTCTTCAGCTGCTGCACACAACACACAGCCTGGTGCCACTCCTGCTTTAACCTGACCTTTCCTGCACCTGCAATTCCCCTGCTCCATTCCCACATCCCAGTGTGGCAGAGGAGCCGAGGGAAGGCTTGGGCCAGGCACGAGGAGTGGAACACGGAGATGATGGACATGATTGTGGTCAGATTTATTGCTAATACAGAGTCTAAACATTGCCAGAGCAGCACCTAAATACCAAATGATCGATTACAAGGGATTATTTCCTGCTTCTGGTGAAATCAGTGCATTTCCCACTTTCAACTTATAAAGCACTTGAGGAGCAGCCCCTCAGTAGCTCCCAAGGGCAGACCAGACTTGTCTTGATTTGCTCCTGATTTACACCAGCATCAAGAAGGAGTCACACCCAGAGCCTAAACACCTCTAGAACTTTTTTGTTTCCCAAATGAATACACTTTCGGGAAGGTTTTATCCACTCTCTGGAGCTATTAACTTTCCTTTAGACTCTTACATCTCAAAAATAGCAAATTTAGCATCATCCTTAGCATAGAATGAAGTGAGAACAAAACCTTATGGAAAGACAAATGGCAGCACGGGGGAAGAGCCCTTCTGAGCTGTATTGCACATTTTCCTTCCCTAGCAGAGGCTGCTGAGCTCCCCGGAGCTGGTCCCTGGCAGTCCATCACACACACTCACAGTCCAAGGCCACCCCAGCCCCAAACAGCTTTTCTGTACAAAGGCAAATCAGCCACAGTCCACACAAAGTGAGGCTCATTTATTTTTCCTTAATTAATCACCTTCATTTCCTCCCTCCTTAGGCTTAGCCAATGAGGTGTAAATTGCTGGGGCAGATGCACTTTCTGGGCTAAATTCCAAATTAAATGTTCTTCCAAAAGTGAGGAGGCACTTAGCACATCACATTAAACCCGCCTCATCCTGGAGGCTTTGGTGGGGTCACTTTGCCCATATCCTCTCTAATCTGATGAGGGCAGATTTTGGACCCTGAGAGCAAAATCCTGAGCTCAGCAGAGAGCTGGTGGGTCAGAGCACTCAGGAGCACAGGCTGGGCCAGCCCTGGGGCTTCCACAAGCCAGGCTGCTCCCAGCCCTGTCCAAGCACCCACTGTACATCCCAGGGGTGGGGCAGCCACCTCTGCTCTGTGCCAGGGCCTGCCCACCCTCACAGAGAGGGATTTCTCCTCATCTAAACCCTCCCTCCTTGTGCCAGCCCCACCTGGCCCTGTGCCCTCCCACACGCCAGGGATAAATCAGTGGGGTTTTATTCCCTGACTTCACAGAGCCCTTCCCTACAGAACTGAGTGCTCCTTCCAAGCACAGGCTCATCTCCAGGGTTATATTGACAGCTGGGATCTCCAGGGGTGCAGTTTGGGATCTCAGAGTTCCATCACCCAGAGGAACTCCAGGAACACACGCACATGGACACAGCACGAGGCTGGAGCTGCGGCCCCAAAGGGACCTTTCCTGGCATGGAACAGCTTCATCACAGCCACTGATTTCCAATGACAACCCTCACGCCGAGGGAAGTTCATAGATTGTCATTAATTGCAGAAAAACAGACTTAGAAGGTGTGGAGTCAGGCAGGCGCTTGGAGCCTGAGGCTTTAGGAGAGGCCCATCGTGCTGGAAGCTCCATTATATTCAGCACGACCCAGATCAATGCCATATATTTGAATTAAACGTGCATTAATACCCCTATAAAGGACTGGGGCCATCCAGTCAATTTTTGGATTGTAAACACAGCTTTTGTTAATCCAGTAAAAAACCCCATTTCTCTGTCAGCCCTAACTCTGATGATGAAACCTGCATCAAGCACAGCTCTTTAGTCGCTCCCATACTGTAATTATTCATCAAACTGACAGGATAAAGATCCTTTTTATCCATCTTCTATTTCATCTAGAAGCATTCCAGTGGTTTGTGAGCAGCAGCCTCACACAGGCTCAGGACATTGCTGATGGTATTGGCAATAAATAAACACTGGCAATTCTGGCTGCAGGGAAAGGCAGAGTCTTTGCTATACATTACCCACTTCTCCTGTTTATAGGGAAAGGGGGGGGTGCTAATATTAAATAATTCATCTTTTAAACGGATTCCCCAGCCTTACAAACTATACAGGTGAGATCCTCACGCTCTACAATATTTTACTTTTACCCAGTTCTCTCTGAGTGAGAGTTCTTCTCTCTCTGAGTTTCCAGTGATAGGCAGGGTTTAACCAGCCCCACCCAAGATGTGCTGAGCCAAAATGCCCTGGGACAAACCCAAATTAGAGCTGCACGAAGGGAACAGAAGAGCACGGGAATGAGGGATGGCACTTACCCCACACGGTCTGGGTTGCTTGAATTTAGGACAAGAAATCACTGGAGATCGTGGTTCTGTTGCTTGGCAGCTGAGCTGTGTCCTTGCTCTGGTCATGCCTTAGGGTTTAACTTTTCTCTGTTCCCAGCCCTGCCCTGCCCAGTGTGACTCTGCAGCTCCCTGGAGCTCGTTCAGTGCTGTTCTCTCATGCTCACACTGACATAACAAAGCCTCTCCAGCTCGCTCTCCAAGGACACCCAGACCCTCCTGGGCCCAACAACTGCAAACCTTCATCTTGGCGAGAGGGGGGCAAGCTTGGGCAAATTCCATCCTTGCCTGGCTTCTGCTTGGGCAATTGATGCTGATAGCAAAGTGGGAAGAACTCGGGAGCTGGCATTGTCCATGTTGGGATGCACTGAGGCAGGAGCCTCTGGAGGCCAGAGTGTGACCTCTGAAGGCCTTTCCAATCAATCCCTCCTTTATTCCTTTATTCCTGTCTGGGCTCTGTTTCTAGGGAGCCATTTAAGGCATCACTGGGAAAGGGTAGCAGCCTGGATTTGAGACCTTGCTGTGCTAAACTCAGCCAGGTGTTCAGAATGGAATTGGAGGGAAAGCCTGGGGACAAAGCAAATCACGGGATCATGGAATGGTTTGGGGTTGGAGGGACCTTAACCCCACCCAGTGCCAGCCCTGCCATGGCAGGGACACCTCCCACTGTGCCAGGCTGCTCCCAGCCCCAATGTCCAGCCTGGCCTTGGGCACTGCCAGGGATCCAGGGGCAGCCACAGCTGCTCTGGGCACCCTGTGCCAGGTCAGGGTGGTTGCTGTGGGACCAGCACAGGCTCCAGAGGAAAACACTGCGTGTGACATAGAGCAGGCTGGGTGACAAGGACAGCCTGTCCTTCAGCACTGCTGAGCTTGGGGCAGCTGGGAAGGAAGGAGCTCAGGAATTGCCCATCCTGCTGGGGGCTGCAGGGCAGGAGCTGGGCAGGGCAGGGCAGGAGCTGGGCAGGGCAGGGCAGGGGATGTGCAGGGCAGGGGATGTGCAGGGCAGGAGCTGTGCAGGGCAGGAGCTGTGCAGGGCAGGAGCTGGGCAGGGGAGGAGCTGGGCAGGGGATGTGCAGGGCAGGAGCTGTGCAGGGCAGGGGATGCGCAGGGCAGGAGCTGTGCAGGGCCTGCCAGGACAGCTGCAGGTGCAGGAGGAAAGGAGCCAGCTCAGGCCTCAGAATCCATCATCCCCAGCCTTCGTTCCACAGCCCTTCAGCCCAACCCTTCTGCTACAAACCCATCCATCTTAAATCCATCCATCTCAGTAACTGCCAAATCCATTAAAAACAAGCAGGGGCTGCCACCTAACACGGACGTTCCTTTTATTTACCTGCATTAGAACGCCAAATTCAAATTACCTTCATTTGAATTTTAATGGGATGAGCGTGGATGGTCTGCAGCCAGCACCAGGGATTTGTGGTTGCGTTGTGATCACTGTAATTGCTGTTCAGGAGAAACTTGATGAACTTGAAGCATTTGGATGTGGGGGGGCTGGACAGACCTCCAGCTAAAGCTTTCCTGCCTCATCTGTCTGACCCAGCTCATCCAGCCTCACCCCCAGTGTGCAATTCCCACCATTCCCATGGGAGCATTATTCCAGCCTTCTCCTCTCACTCAAACAGAGTTTGAGTGTTTTTCTGGGCTCCAGAGGTTTTACAAGCAGCTGCAAATTCCCCCTGTATGGCAGCATTCCCATTCTGCCATTTACCAGCCTCGGAACAAACCTGACCAGCATTACTCCCCTTACAGACACCACCGAAATGGGAACACATCAGAACCAAAGCTGGTGCATTTCAAGGACTGTGTGGTGCCACAGCAATGAGTTTTCCTCGCTGTGATTGAGAGCTGCCAGCAAATGGTGTTACCTAAAATTAGTGCCCAAAACCTCCCAATGAAACCCTGTTATTCCACTCACATATCACAGGATTAAATAAACTCTTTTCAGAATTGCTATAGTAAGGATTTAATGTTATAGAGAAAACCCAGAAATAATTGCTCTAGACCACCTTTAAATGTCAGTACTAAACCAAGCACAAACATTCTGCAAGACCTCCCAGAAAAGGTGTTGGATAACTTGTAAAGCAGCTTTTTGTCAGATCACCTGGGCTGGAAATAACCTAAAAACCAGGATCTCCTTAACCTCAGGCTGTTGCAGGCCTGAGGATTTTCAAATTGTCATTGCTTGAATTTGTCCCTCGGCATTGATATTTCCTTTCTGTAACTTAGGGCAAGGAGAAGCAAATTTCCTATCTGAAAAACAAATTCCTCTAAGCAGAGGACACTTCTCTGCTGAAACATTTCAGTTCCCAATGTAACTGTCCAGTGCAGCACAATTACTTATTCAGCAGAGAAATTCAGTTTTGGGGTGGTTTCTGCAGCCTGAGCCAGTGTTGTTGGGATGGGGAGCAGTGATCCTGCCAAACCCTGCGTGTGTGAGGATGGAGCAGGGAAAACCTGCCCAGGAACAGTCACATTCCCACCGGCATGGAGCAGGGAAAACCTGCCCATAACAACCACATTCCCACCGGGATGGAGCAGGGAAAACCTGCCCAGGAACAGTCACATTCCCCCCGGGATGGAGCAGGGAAAACCTGCCCAGGAACAGTCACATTCCCACCGGGATGGAGCAGGGAAAACCTGCCCAGGAACAGTCACATTCCCACCGGGATGGAGCAGGGAAAACCTGCCCATAACACCCACATTCCCACCGGGATGGAGCAGGGAAAACCTGCCCAGGAACAGTCCCATTCCCCCCGGGATGGAGCAGCAGCCCTCTCCCCTCGGAGCAGCTCTCCAAGGTGCTGATCCCTCTCCATCACGGCTGCTTTGGGCTGACCCGAGCAGGAGCTGCCCTCCAGGAGCTCGAATTTCCAGCGCAGGTCACTGCCGGGGACTGCAGATAATAATAAAAATAATGATCAATATCAGGCTAAAGGCAATGAGCACTCCGGAGAGCTGGGCTTTGGAAAATATTGTGTAGCTCGAGTCTCAGACTAATCCCCACACAAAACTGCAGGGCTGGCTTAGGCTGAGCGTGGAACACGTGCTCCAGCTCCTGGAAAATCTCCCTATGAACAGATATTACCAGTATCGATCAGCACGGCCACCAGTGGTGAGTATCAAATTAAACCACTCAGATTACTGAGCTCAGGCTTGAGGAGGCACGGGAAGAAGCCAAGGAAGGGTCAGATCTCCATCAAATCACTCCTCCCCTGGCAGCTGTGGAACTCCTGGCCCTGCACAGCCCCACTGAGGGGATCCAGGGCCACCCACCCCATCCTCTCTGGGCACCCTGTGCCAGGGCCTGCCCACCTTCCCAGGGAACAATTCCTGCCCAATATCCCATCCAACCCTGCCCTCTGGCACTGGGATCCATTCCCTGTGTCCTGTCCCTCCATGATATATGAATAAACTCCATTATATAATAAGTGGGCAGACACACCTGAGACAACACCCTTATTTTGGGAACAGAGCTGCCCCACTCCCACCCTGGGGAATCACAGCTGCTCCTCTCCCTCTCCCTTCCCAGCTCCAGGAGTGACATCTGCACCAGACAGCTGGGGAATTTCAACCCAATTACCTCAGCCTGCACAAAGGGGCAGTTGTCATTAACGTATTGATTAATTGTGTTTAAAGTATTCCAAGTGACATTGAAAACTTCAACAGCTTTGTCACCAGCACGAACCAAAAGCCAACTCCAGCCCCTCCCAAACCCCCCCTGTGCCTGTTCTGAGTGTGCACTGCAGACTTCAGCCTGAAAAAATTGGGAGGCTTGCCTTTTTTACTGGAGAGTTGTCCTAATGTTGGTTGTAATGCTGAGCCTGAGACTGGGATCTTGTGGTTCCTTTATAAAACACATCCTTCCTGAGGCTGTGCCCCCGCTGTGGCACAGGGTGGAACCCTGCCCCAGCACACCCAGCCCTGTGTAAATGTGAGCACACACACCCCTGGCCCCTCTCTGCCTCCCCAGGGACCAACCTCCCAGGCAGGGCCCAGGATACAAACACAGCTTTGGCTCTGATGCTTTTCCCAGACTTTCATGTCCCAGACTGGATTTGAAACCTGAAATTTTTAATTTTGATCTCATTATTTCCATTATCAGCCCTCTCACTGGGATGAGGATTTCCCTCCCTGCCTGCTGACAGGTGCCACGCACTGCAGAGGGTTTTGGACAGACCCCAGACTGTCCTGACTCCTCCTGCAGGTGCACAGGAACTGAGGGAGAAGGGGAAGCTGCTCCTCACCCCCCTGGGCTCTCAGCTCTTGAGCACTGAACTCGGTGCCAGGGGAGAATTCCTGTTCTCCAGGGAGCACCTTTTCCTTGGACCACTGAATCCCACATTGGTTTGGGTGGGAAGGGACCCCAAAGGCCACCCAGTGCCACCCCTGCCATGGCAGGGACACCTCCCACTGTGCCAGGCTGCTCCCAGCCCCAATGTCCAGCCTGGCCTTGGGCACTGCCAGGGATCCAGGGGCAGCCACTCACACCCCAAAAACTGTTGATGTTTGGATGCAAAAGGAACTTTTGGCTTTGTCCCAGACCTGTGCTTTGTGAAGTGCTGCTGTGGCTGTGTTGAGCAGCAGTTCCCTGGAAAAATCTGCTGTTCAGGGAAACTCCTCCAGTGCATTCTTCCAGGAATTGCTTTATTCCTGGGATCCGAGCTCGTGGTTTGGATGTCATTTATGGCATGAGGGTTTAGAGCTGCTGGCAGCAGTTTTGCTTAATGGCCCATTGGGCAATGTCAGCTTAGTTCATCCCATGCATTGTTAATGAGCTGTCAGCTCCAGGTACCTCTGCCTTAAACCTCCTCAGCGTGAGCTCGGCGAAATCTTTCCCTAAAAGCCAGGACGAGGAAGAGTTCAGCTTCACCCTCACAGAAACTTGGAATGGTTTCAGTTGGAAAAGCCCTCCCAGGCCATGGATCCAAGCATTCCCCAGCACTGCCAAGGCAGTGGTTGTTACACCAGCAGGATTAGCTCATTCCAAACGTGGGCCTTGGGGAAATCCACGGATTTCTAACATCCAAACCAAAGTGAGCGAGTCCTTCAGAGCACGGCTTCCAATCAGCACAATGCCATTCCTAATTAAGCTGATCCATGACAAATAAATCCCAGGACCACAACTCCTTTAAATACACTTGTCACATATCAGGTTTCTCTGATACTCGGTGGGGCTGGAGCACTCAGCCAGGCAGGAACAGCCCTTCAGGTGTCATTAAATCCAACTGGACACCAGTCAACACAAAATATCCTTGAGCAACTGGAGCAGCCCCATCACTCAGGCCGGTGTGGTTCACACCTCAGGAGACAGTGGAAAAAAACCCTGGGCTTTTTAGGCCAGGAGGTGAAAGCCAAATGCTTTTCAACAAACCTGCTCTGTTTCTGAGGAGCTGGTGGGTCTGTGGTGTGTTTGGCTCTTCAGGAATATCTTTTATCAGCAATCACAGCCAGAGCTGCAGAAGGGAGTCTGTGCTGACCCGAGCTGGGCACTGCTTGTCTGAGATCAGAATTAAATCCATCTGGTATGGGCTGCAAAGCTGGGAGCCCTGGGAGACAGCAGCAGCAGCAGGAGGAGGGGGCAGAGGCAGCCCCACACCGTGCTCAGGCCGGACGGTCACTCCTGTGCACGGACACAGCGTCCCTGGAAAGCCAGGACATGGGAAAGCAGGGACACCTCAGCCTGGAGAGCACAGCCCGGCACCAGCAGCTCCAGATTGATTGTTTAGGATTCAGCCCTGAGTCCCTTTTCCCCACAGTGCCCATTACTCACCCTGTGCATGCAGACACTGCTGAAGGCACTCCAGAGCAGCCACAGAAATCAGGCAGGTTCCTGAGCCCAGCACGAGAGGCTCTTCCCAAGGCAATTTGCCATCAGGACAGAGAGCAGGAAACAGCAGAAAATCGTGAGGCAGACTCTGTTCCACAGAATTGTCAGCTCAAGAGGTTCAGAGCATGCAGACACCTTCGAGAGCCTCCCGGGTCCTGCACAGGAACAACTCGAGGCTGTGGGGAGCAGCTGTGTGAGGCACTGCCACAAAGCCCTTCCTGATGGACACGGCTTTGGGTTCAGGTCCTGGCATCCCCTCAGGGCTGGCAGGGCTGAGGCCACAGAGCTCCCCCAGCTCCCCAACACCAACCACTGGTGGGTCCATCCCAGGGGGAGCAGAGTTTGGGGTGCTGCTCATTGGAGACACTGTGGGGAAGAGCTGCACTGAAAACAGAAGCTTCATTTCAGAAAATTCCGAAGGGACTTTATGGACTAAGAAGCAGAGGGAAGGAACGTGAAGTGCCACCACTGCTGCAGCTGAAAGCTGGTGATGGCAAGAGAGCAAGGCTAGGAGGAGCAGGGAATCACAAAATTCCAGAGTCAAAAAGGTTGGAAACGATCTCTGAGATCATCCAGTTCTAGCTGTGCCCCATCTCCACCTTGTCCCCAGCCCTGAGTGCCACCTCCAGCCCATCCTGGGACACCTCCAGGGATGGAGACTCCACCACCATGGAAGGAGAGAGAGTGTCAGATCCAGAGCCATGGGTCTGGACTTGTGCACGTGGATAAAACCACAGAATGCCAGCCTGGTTTGGGCTGGAAGGGACCTTGGAGGTCATCCAGTCACACAATCCCACCTCTGCTAGAAAGAAATCCTGGGGGCTCTGAACTCCACGGGCTGACTCACGGTAAAGGCGAGTCACTTCCCTCTCAGGTAGGAGTTATTTTTAGGAGAATTACTCACTCCAAGTGTTGATGCTTTGTATGAAACAGTAAGACTTTTAAGTTCAGAGCAAAATATTTTAGAAGCCTTGCACAAATACTGTGTTCTCCTACTTTTAAGGCAATAGTCTGAAATTAATTCACATGTGCTCAAAATCCGTAAGCAAAGCTTGACAGTAACAAGAATTTAAAGCTAAATTTAAAGGCAACATTAACAAAGTCAGGGAGCATGAATCACATCTTCCAGGGGAATTTCCAGGCTATAAAACTGATTTAATAAATGTGGCTCAAGAGGGCACTTTTAGGGCCTCCTGTCCTCCCACTCCCCCGATGGTGATGGTCACTCAAGGATTACAATCTCCTGGTTCAGCTGCAGCAGCTCCCTAAGGGTTCATAGTAGGAGCTGTTGGATCTGATTCCCATTATTTGGAGATAGTGAGAGACTGCCCAGCCCTGGCCTTGAAACACCCTAAAAATGCATTGAAAACATCCTAAAATGCACTGAAATACCCTAACAAATGGTTTGAAATGCCCTAATAAATGCATTATTCAAGTCCAGCTCTCCAGAAAAAAGCAGCCATCCCAAAAGAAACAGTTCTCAGGAAATAAAGCAACAACACAAGGGATTACCTGGATAAATTCCCCACTTCACCACATCCATTCCCAAATGTCAATCCCCATCCCAGAGCTTGGCTCCAGCAACTCCACCTTCCCACTTCCAGCCAAGGAAGATCATGCTGGATGAAGCATCCTGCAGCTGGAGGGTTGGGCTTTGTTCCTCTTCCTCGTGCTCCTCTGAGCACCCAACAGACTGACAGACACAAATTATTAATTTCAGAGCGGGAAGAGGAAAAAAGAAGGAATCCAAGTCTTGGGGAGGTTTTTGAGCAGATAGGAAATAACAAACAGAAAAAGTCAGGCAGGAAATCCTGGGATCCAATGCCTTAAAATAATTGATTCAATGATTCCAAACATTTTATCCATAATAAACTACGGAGGAGTTAGTCGGCCTCTTCTCCAAGGAACTTGGAAAAGGAGAGCAGGAAATGGTCTCGAGTTACTCCAGGAGGGGTTCAGGGTGGAAATTGGGGAAAATGCCTTCCCTGAAGCAGGGCTCAGGGCCTGGCACAGCAGCCCAGGGCAGTGGAGGAGTTCCCACCCCTGGAAGTGTCCCAGCACCGAGCAGATGTGGAACTTTGTGATGGCGTTTGTTGGGCGCGGTGGGATTTGGGTGAAGTCTGGGACTCGTGATCTGGGATGTCTTCTCCAACCCCAGCGATGCTGTGGCTCCATGAAATCCCCACTGCCCAGGTGTGGAGATGGGGCTGAGGCAGCTGCAGCTGAGGACAGACCTGGCTCAGCTCCCCGGAGCCTCTCCCCGTGCCCAGGGACACCCAGGACAGGTTTGATGCTGGCTGAAGGCACCTCTGACAGGCTGGGGAGTGCAGGGCGGAGAAAACAATCCTCAGGTTGGGGCAAGTCCCACTGACAGGGCTGTGTGAGGGCAGCAGGGCTGGAACCAAAATAGAAAAGCACCTGTAGGACAAAAGTGGGGCTTTCTCCGAGCTCTGAGCATGGCCACAGCAGCCAGAGAATGTCCCTGCCAGGAAAGGCCTCCACACATCCCACACCTTCATTAGGGCTGCTCTTCACAGGACCTGAGGCCTCACTTTGACTTTCAACCGTTTCAGTCACAAATAATAGAAAATTTCCAACTCAAAAGGATAATCTCCTGTCAGAAGGAGAACAGCAGGCACAGTGAACACTTTAAAAGCTTTGGAGATCTAAAGATTTATTGTATTTCCCAACAAGCCAGAAGCCTTGATTAAAGGTTAAAAATAGAAAATAGGGATGGAATTAAGTTGTACAAGATCCCCCTCAAAAAATAATTTTTATACTGTTGCTATGGTTCAAAATGTTTTCATGGTAAGTCTCATTTTTCCTTTTAAAATTGGTCAGAATTCATTTTTTAATAAATTCATTTAGAATTATTTTCTAGATTCAGGACAGAATTGGCAAAAAACAGGAGGGTTTTGCAACATTACACAGAATCCCAAAATAACAGACTGGTTTGGGTAGGAAGGGACCTTAAAGCTCATCCAGCTCCACCCCAAGCCATGGGCAGGGACACCTTCCACGATCCCAGGGTGCTCCAAGCCCCTTCCAACCTGGAGGTTTAGGAAAGCCATCCCTGAGAGAGAGGATGTGTGGGACTCTTCCCGCTTCGGGAGTGATCCTACAAGCACAGCACCTCCATTTCCACTGCCTTTTCCCACATGTATTTTTCATTAGTGTTGGCTGGGCACCAATTCCCGTGGATCTGCAGTTTTGCAATAATTGGAAATGTGGTTCTGGAAGTGCCTCCAGACCACAGGCCTTGCCTAAACACCTGAGCACAGATTGTGCTCTCAGTGGGGTTAATCAAATGCCACAATGCTGCTATTATTCACCAGGAGAATTGGGTGTTATCTCCCCTCAGCACAGAGGGCATCCAGTGTCATCTGGGAACAACAGAGGAGGGAAGGGAAACAAGTGAGGAGAGAAGGGAACAAGAGAGGAGAGAAGGGAACAACAGAGGAGTGAAGGGAACAAGAGAGGAGTGAAAGGAGACAACAGAGGAGTGAAGGGAACAAGAGAGGAGAGAAGGGAATCAAGACAGGAATGAAGGGAACAACGGAGGAGTGAGGGGAACAACAGAGGAGGGAAGGGAAATGAGAGGAAAAGTTAAAGCTAAAACCTAAGGCATGAGATGGCCTCCAGGGCAGCACTGCAGTGAGGAGCTGGGGCTGCACCGTGAGGATGTGCAGAGGAGCAGGAGCTGGGGATGCACCCCAGGGATGTGAGGAGGAGCAGGGGCTGCACCCCAGGGCTGTGAGGAGGAGCTGGAGCTGCACCCCGGGGATGTGAGGAGGAGCAGGAGCAGGGATGCACCCCAGGGCTGTGTAGAGGAGCTGGGGATGCACCCCAGGGCTGTGCAGAGGGCCCCGTGCTCGCAGGGAGCACTGCTCACAAAAGCTGCTAACACAGCCTCTTTTCTGCTCGGGCGAGCGAGGTATCCTCACAGGAGAGGCTGAGCTGCTTGGAAATAGCAAATTTTTATGCATGATGTAATTCACTGGAAGCTTCACCGCGCTGGAAGTGCCTGACCTTTTGATCTTTGGCAAATAAATGAACGGCCCCAGGGAAGCTCGGGAGTTCTGTGCCCTCAGTGCAGGACAGGGCACCTGAAGGACTGAGGAGTTAAAGCATTTTTTTTCAGTATTTTCACTTTAAGGCACCAAAACTTGGAGAAAAAACCCCACATATTTTAATAAGTAATAACATATTTTAAGTGTTAGTCAAAAACACCCTTCAAAATATATTTGCACAAAGGTTCAAAAGGTGCCTCTGCAAGGTTGGAAATTCATATGAACTTTGGTCAGCTATTAATTAAAACTAGAGGGAGGGAGAGAGGGATTTTGCAGCCATCACATCTGCTTTCATCAGCCATCTAAAAAAGGTAATTCTGCTTTCAGAGTGATGCTGTGTGAGGATCTCTCTTGTTCCCAGGAGATTTCCTGGAAAAGGAGTTGTGTAAGTGCTCCTGCCTCCCCTCCAGACCTACCTATTTCAGGCTTCTAATCTGACATCTAATACTGATTGGTCCCTGTTTCCTTCTCATGCATTTGAATTTGTTCCAGGTTTAAAACGAGATGGAAATGAAAAAAAAAAAAAATCTGGTTCTGTCTAGTGAGTTCTAGGAAGTACCTGAAACATAACTCTGCTTGTGTCTGCAGGACTGAGACCTGGGAAGTGCTGGGAAAGCCGGAATCCCAAACCCTAAATCCAGTGGGATCAGCCATTTCTGTCCCATCGACACAGGAATTCAAACTTCAAGCCTAGAAAAGGAATTAATGCTGTCGAAAATTCCCAGGAAGCAGCTCACCCTCAATAACAAATATCAGCTTTTCTCCCATCCAAGGCTTCCCAACAAAGGCTTTGTGGATCAAACCTACCCAAGAGTGAGTGAAATGGCCAAAGCAGTGCTGGGATGGTGCCCAGGGCAGTGAGGAAGGCACAGGCTCCACACCAGACCTGGAGACCATCAGGCAGGGTCTGTCATCCTCTCCACTGGACACCATGTCCTGCTCAACATGGAAAATCCAATTCTTGAGACAGCTCAACATCCTCAGTTCAAAAGGAAAAGCCAAATGGGAATGTGGAACCAGCCCTCTGTGAGTGCTGCTGTCCCACCATGGCTCTGGCACATCAAACCTGGGGAAAGAACTTTCTCCACTGACGGGAATGGACCAAGGAAAAGGAGGGAGGGAGGGAAAAAGAAGCAGATCTGAGACAATAAGAGAAGAAATCACAGGGAAAGCAAACACAAATGAGAATTTTCCCTGCTTTTGACAATCACCCTCCCTTCCCCCGCCCTGCCTGAGGAACACAGAGCTTTTAAACATCAGCCAAGGCAGTTTGGTGTTTAGCACTGAATCCTTCTCATGGTTATTTAAGTTAAAAACAGGGCTAGTGATTCTAAACCTGAAGTGCTAAAATTATTCCAAGTAATGCATGTCCAGCTCTGAAATCCTGAAGTTAATTTTAAACATCGCTTTCAGAAATAGGTTGCCTTGTCCTGACAGATCTATGTGGGCCATATTGTGAGGAGAACTATCAATATTTGAATAAATTTTACATGCAAGCAAACTAAAATTATCTTTATATCGATTCGGTAACAACTGCTCCAGTAGGAGCTGGATAGAATGGCCAATAAATTGACAAATCTACAAAACAGAATGGGAGAAGCATAAAAAATGGAAAGCTGGCTGTTCCCTGCCATCTCCCATTTCCTATTTAATGGGCAAAGGCTCTCTCTGAGCAGGAGGAGCCGTGGTTATTGGCAGTCCCTGGGCTCAGACTAGCCCTGCCCTGGCGCCAGGCACTGCTGCTGGCTCAGCTCAGCTCAGCCCCACGGATCCTCCCTTCCCTTCCCTTCCCTTCCCTTCCCTTCACCTGGGCAGGAGCACTCCGAGCTGTGAATATTCCATGTTTTCTCTCTCCAGGGAGCTCTGCCACCCTCACACCCCACGTGGCCTCGGGGAAGGAAGGAAGCCAATGCTGGTGGGTTCAGACAGGTCTGTGAGGCTGGAACTGCTCCAGGCTTTAACCCTGCACAGGACAGTGAATGCCAGAGCTGCAAATGGCCCAGCAAAGCCTTTTCTACAGCCTGTTCCTCACTGCTGCAGTTCAGCCCCACATCCTACAGCCTCTCCTCCTCCCCTTGCCCTGGAAGAGGAGCTGAGCTCTGCCCTGGCACCAGGTCTGGCACCCAGGCCCAGCGGGATCTGAGTAGAGTTTGGGGATATCTGTGACCCTGCCAGGGTTTGGGGATATCTGTGACCCTGCCATCCCCAGGGTTTGGGGATAACTGTGAGCCTGCCAGTGTTTGGGGATAACCATGACCCTGCCATCCCCAGGGTTTGGGGATAACTGTGAGCCTGCCAGTGTTTGGGGATAACCATGACCCTGCCATCCCCAGGGTTTGGGATATCTGTGACCCTGCCACCTCCAGCTGATGGGCTCCAAGTCGGGGGAAAGGATGAGGTGAGCTCCTACCCAAGCTCACACCCAGGACTGCTCCTCTCCACATGTTCAGCTCTCAGTGCCAATCACAGAAATGTCATGGAAGAATTTCCTGTTACATCAAACAGTTCCACTCTGCCTTACAAAGACACCCAAAGCATTATCCAGTGTAAGGTGGCACTGGGAGTAAGAGCTGTGGTTCCCCCAGGCCTGTGGTGCTCAGTGGAGGCACCCAGAGCTGGCACAGGCAGGGAAGGGATCTGTGACACTGAAATCACCCTTCTGAGCAGCACTTTTCTCATTCTTCCTTACAACTCACACACTCACAGATTCCCAGGCTGGTTTGGGTGGGAAGGGACCCTAAAGCTGATTTAATTCCCCCCCCTGCCATGTCAGGGACACCTCCCACTGTGCCAGGCTGCTCCCAGCCCCAATGTCCAGCCTGGCCTTGGGCACTGCCAGGGATCCAGGGGCAGCCACAGCTGCTCTGGGCACCCTGTGCCAGGGCCTGCCCACCCTCCCAGGGAACTATTCCTGCCCAATATCCCATCCAGCCCTGCCCTCTGGCACTGGGAAGCCATTCCCTGTGTCCTGTCCCTCCATGCCTTGTCCCCAGTCCCTCTCCAGCTCTCCTGGAGCTCCTTTAGGCCTGCATGGGGCTCTGAGCTCTCCTGGAGCCTTCCCTTCTCCAGGTGAACATTCCCAGCTCTCCCAGCCCATTGACTCCCCCAGTTTGGGTTCTCTTGGGGCAGCAGGATGATTTTATCACCTCCATAAACAATGGGAGAGGCCAAGCTCTGAGAACAGCCTGGGGAAGCTGAGATGTCCCACCTAGGAAACTTCATTTTGATTTTTATTTATTTACACACTCCAATATTTCTAAATATTTGATTGAAACATACCTTTGACGAACAAATCTCTCCATGCTAATAATCTTTAAAATATCCCAGCCTTCCTAAAAGCTGAGCTTCAGGGAGAACAAACAGCACTTGCTGCAACCCGTGAAAAGTTAATTTTTTCATGCTGCTGCCTCTTCCATTTTCTAGCCTTATTTCTATTCCTAATTAAGCAAACTTGAGAATGATCCAGAAATACAAAGAGGAGCAGTTGAATTTGGAGACATTAGGGGAATTTTAAATGTCTTGCTTTTTGCCTCAAAACTGAATTCAGGTGAGAAAAAAGTAAGTAAGTAAAATATATATTTTTTAATCTTCCATGTACCCCTCTATTAACCACAATTACAACACTTGAAAGCACATTAATTTCCTGCTTTTAAGTTTTCTATAGCAACAGTTTGTTGAAAGAGTTTGATTTTATTATATTATGCCAATACTACCCTGGTAGAAATTTCAATCTTTTTAGACAGAAAGAAGTGCAAAAATGACATTAACAACGAGCATAAAGAAATTGAAACTCTCAATGCCTCTAATTTATGCCATTTTTCTGTGGGGTTTTTTTTTAAACCTCTTTTTTTCTCCCAGCTTGATGCTGCCTCTTTAATGCAGTTTGCATTTTCCAGGGGAAGCAGCTGAATGGAGGGGAGGGGAATGCAGGAGCAGCTTCCCTCCCCCTGCAGCTCCCACACAGCCCCCGGGGCTGCAGGACACAGGGACAGAGCTGGGTGCACCCAGGGCTCACCCTGGCCAGGGTCCTGATGGGCTTCCACCTGCACACCTCCTCTCTGCTCCAGCCCTGCAGCCCCAAACCCAGGAAGGACCTGGAGCTGCTGGAGAGAGCCCAGAGGAGGCCCTGGAGCTGCTCCAGAGCTGGAGCCCCTCTGGAGCCAGGCTGGGAGAGCTGGGGGTGCTCACCTGGAGAGGAGAAGGATCCAGGAGAGCTCAGAGCTCCTTGCAGGGCCTAAAGGGGCTCCAGGAGAGCTGGAGAGGGACTGGGGACAAGGCATGGAGGGACAGGAGCCAGGGAATGGCTTCCCAGTGCCAGAGGGCAGGGATGGGTAGGATATTGGGCAGGAATTGTTCCCTGGGAGGGTGGGCAGGCCCTGGCACAGGGTGCCCAGAGCAGCTGTGGCTGCCCCTGGATCCCTGGCAGTGCCCAAGGCCAGGCTGGACATTGGGGCTGGGAGCAGCCTGGCACAGTGGGAGGTGTCCCTGCCATGGCAGGGCTGGGATGGGATCAGCTTTAGGGTCCCTTCCCACCCAGACCAATGTGGGATTTTGGGATTCTCTCACTTTTCTCCCATTCTGCAGACACTCGCTGTGACAAGAGGGACAGCAGGGACCAGGAGAGCCCCGAGCACCCAGGGGACCAACAAAGACCTGCAGCCCTCAGTGTCACCCTGACTCAGCAGAGCAATTGGCAATGAGTTCTGCTTAACCACTTCTCCTACAATCAGTTGGAAAATAATTCAATAAAACTTGTGTTAAGCTGATTCCATGCTGCAGTACAAACAAAGTGTGGAGCAGCCTAATCCTCTTACACCAGGGAACAGGCTCCTAAAGTAATTATTTAATAAGATTAAATACTGCAGGTCATAAAAATTAATTTATACAGCTGCCATGGTTTAAAAACTACATGTCTGCAGAGTGGGACAAATTCCTTTCCTGTGGAGAGGCAAAGGTGAGCACAAGCTGTGGCTGCCCCTGGATCCCTGGCAGTGCCCAAGGCCAGGCTGGACAATGGGGCTGGGAGCAGCCTGGCACAGTGGGAGGTGTCCCTGCCATGGCACAGCACTGAAACCTCCACTTTGAATGTAAACATTCACTTTAAATTGTTCTAAAATTATTTTTAAAAATCGCTTTCAGGCACAGAGCTCCTGGAGTCCCTCCCAGCCACACTCATTTCACCACAAAGGAGGACATGAAAGGCTTGGACTTCATGAAGCCTTTTCTCTTCTTTTCCCAAGCCTTGCTTAAACTTGTTATTTCTTGCCCCAATTTACCAAATTTTGCTCCTGAGACATAAAAGAGGGAGGGGAGAGAGAATAAAGACACCCATCAGGACTCTTCTGCTCACTCGTGGAACTTCAGGTACTGCGTTAAATTCTTTGAACCCAGGAAGAACAAAAGCATTTCTTACGTTAATAAAGGAAGTAATACAAACACATATAAATAAAAATATATAAATATATGAAATTTTATATATCTTTTAAACCCTGCTTACAATACCTCTGTTTGCATTCGGAGACCCTGATCCCAATCCTAACCCCTAAAACTTTAACCCTAACCAAGCCTGGCCCTGCCCCAGTGCTTCTGGAGCTGTTACCTGGGGGAACATCACTCACACCACAGCAGAGCCTTTGATGCCTTAGGGTTTAACTTTTCTGTTTTTCCACTCCTGCCCTGCCCAGTGTAACTCTGAAGTTTTCTGTAGCTCGTTCAGTGCTGTTCTCTATGCTAAGATAGACATAACAAACCTCTGTAACTTGCTCCCCAAAGACACCCAGAACAACAACTGCAAACCTTCATCTTGGGGACAGGGGGGCAAGCTTGGGCAAATTCCATCCTTGCCTGGCTTCTGCTTGGGCAATTGATGCTGCTATCAAAGTGGGAAGAACTCGGGAGCTGTCATTGTCCATGTTGGGATGCACTGAGGCAGGAGCCTCTGGAGCCCAGAGTGTGACCTCTGAAGGCCTTTCCAATCAATCCCTCCTTTATTCCTTTATTCCTGTCTGCTCTCTGTTTCTAGGGAGCCATTTAAGGCATCACCTTGGCTGCCCTGTGGGAATCAGGGAATTGTGAGGTTGGAAAAGCCCTCTCAGACCATGGCTCCAACCATCCCAGCAGTGCCCAGGCCACCACTGCCCCATGTCCCCAGGTGCCACATCCCCGGGGCTGTTAAACTCAGCACTGCCCTGGGCAGCTGTGCCAGGGCTGGGCAGCCCTTCCCATGGAGAAATAATTCCAAATACCCAATCCAGACCTCTCCTGGCCCAACTTGAGGCTGTGTCCATCCTCTAATCTGCCCCAAAGAGAAATGCAGCAATCTCTCCAATTAAAACCATCCATCATCGTTTGGGCACTGTACATGAAAGAGCAGAAGCTGCAGACACATAAAGGATTCTCACCACTGGCATTTTCTAAAGCAATATTTCAACAAAAGGAAAAACCCTTCCATCACCTCCTGGAAACGCCAGCTTGCAGAGAAATAAATATCTCTTTTGTATCAAAGCGATTCCCAATCCCTTTGATAAATCTTACCACTGTGCAGTTGAAACAACCCCATGAAGGGCTGGAAGAATCATCTAAATGCATCTGAACAACTCTGTTTATTTTGTATTCTGGAGCGCATCGCGCCAGCCCGCAGAGCTCTTCCATTAGTCTTTAAAAATAGTATTAAAGGACATTTCCGTCTATTTAAATTATGTCTATTTTCATTTAAATGAGTTGCTAAATAACAAGCTCCATGCCAGCATTATGTTGGAGTGTGTGACTGCGAGAAATACGCTTCAAACAAAACAAATTAGGGAACCTGGAAATTGCTACAGCAGAGCAAGGACATATTTTTGGGCAAAAGTAAACAGAGAACAACGGCAAGTCATCAAAAATATGATAATAAACCCCCCGTGCTCCGTGCGTGAGGAACGGCACATATGGAGCAGCTCATTCCACTCCTGTGAGGGCTTTATTTATAAAACAATGCACAAAATTGGCAGTTTCCTGCCTTAACTGGAGAGGGACTAATTACCTTCCCCTGGCCTGGTTTCTCACTCCCAGCACCGCGCTGGGAATTCCGAGCTCGGGGCAGGACAGTGGGAGCACATCTCACATCCCACATCCCACATCCCACATCCCACATCCCACATCCCACCCTCCACCCTGGGCCAGCCCAGGGCCCCCCAGCCCAGCCCACTGCACAGCCAGGGCTCAAACTGGCACACGAGTTCCCCGGGCAGGCTCAGGGACAGGATGGACACTTCTCCTGATGGACACTTCTCTCTCACAGGAGCTGAGAGTAATAAAATGGAAACAAGAAACCCAAAGGGATGTTGGCATCAAGGCTGGGGACTCGCAGAGGTCAGCACCTGTGCTGCTGTCACACACTTCTCTCCAGCTTGTGAAAAATCCTGGGATTGACCTGTGTAGGACTGAAATCTCACAGGAATAAAGTCTGGCTCTACTGACTTACAATCAGAGATTTATGGAATCACAGAATCAGGGAATCCCAGAGTGGTTTGGGCTGGAAAGGACCCCAAATCCCACCCAGTGCCATCCCTGCCCTGGCAGGGACACCTCCCACTGTGCCAGGCTGCTCCCAGCCCCAATGTCCAGCCTGGCCTTGGGCACTGCCAGGGATCCAGGGGCAGCCACAGCTGTGCCAGGGCCTGCCCACCCTCCCAGGGAGGAATTTCTCCACTTACCAAAGTTAAAGAATTATCAAAGTTTGCCTTCAACTAAACCCCCCTTCTATTGTACATCAGGAATTTGTACATTATCAAATACATCAAGAGCACATTAGAGAAGAAATGCTTCATGTGAGGCACAGTTAATCAAACACCAGGACTGGAACCCTCACGGGGAAGTGTGCCTGGAATTTTAAGCTTCCAGAGGAAGTTGGGCACATCCACCCCCAGCACAAGGAGACCATGACTCTGCTGGCTACCGCTGACACTCTGCTTTTTAATCTGCCACATTAATACAGCTCTTCATGTTTTGCAGAAAGTTGAGGCCAGGGTCTTATTCAGCCACCTACTACGTGTTGCTTGGATATGGATTATTATTTCCCAAGCAGGATGTGGAATATTTTATTTTTGTACCAACGGATCTTGCTCACACGCAATCATTTGCATTCTTAAGGAGCCAACCCAGTCTGCTTTGTAACTCCTGTAAGCCCAGAAAAAGCATCCCCCCACTCCCTCTGTCTTGGGAACGGAATTTTCACAGCACACCAAGTATCTTCTGATTAGAATTTTGGTGTTTTTTTTTTAAAAATACAGCTTTGACATGCCAAGGCACATTAGGCAAGACAAGGAACAAAGTGGCACAGTAACAATGAGCATCATAAATGTTTAATAAATATAAATACATGAACTGAGGACAGGGGTCAGAGCATGTGTGAGTATTTGGGCTCAGTACGACATAAAAAGTAACTCACACATAAAACCACCTTCTACCATGGCTGTAAAGCTGCTCCTCTCCCGTGGCTCTCTGGAATTGTTTCTAAAAGCTGAAAAGATTTGGGTCTTTTTGTTGATATATTTTCAAAGGAATAAATCCATCTCCTGTAAACAGAAAGTGTAAAAAGTTTTCTCAATGTAGGTAATTTGCATTCATATTTACCCTCTAGAATATTCCCAGCTCCAGTGAGATGTAAAGAAATAATTCAATGTATACATTTGGTGCTCAAGCCATGCCACAAATCATGTGCACTTAATTCAACAGGGCCATAAACCCCAGAACTACAGGAGTAATCAAGAACCTACTTAACCTTTCTCCAAGCAACACTGAAAAAAGTTAGTGTGAAATATGTGACAATCCCCTAAAATTATACCGAAAGGGCAGCGAGCAAAGGTGTGCTGTAAAACACAATCAGCAGGAAGGCAGGAAAAAACTGGGGAAATAGAAGAAAAATTAGTTCTGGAGTCACGCTCAGTAATAGCTGATGTATGCCCACAATAAAATGAGATGCAGAATGCAAAACTCCTCGAAAATAAAAGCATAATTTCAACAGTATTCAGCCAGCAGGTCTAAGAGTTACAGAATTCCTGTGGGTTGGAGAAAAAAAAAAAAACAAACAACAAACTGAAAAAATAGCAGAGTCTCAGAATCTTTAGGGTTGGAAAAGTTCCCCAAGGTCATCGAGTCCAGGTTGTGCCCCATCCCCATCCTGTCCCCAGAGCTCTGAGTGCCACCTCCAGGAGTTCCCTGGGCACCTCCAGGGATGGGCACTCCAAACCTCCCTGGGCAGTTCCAATCCCTGAGCTCCCTTTCCATGGGGAAATTCCTCCTGAGACACAAAGGTTTTTAAAACCCAAGGTCATAAAAAAATTCCAGATTAAGGCTCAGGTATCTTCTGTTAGATTGATGTAATTGCAAGACAGAGAAAGGAAACCCAGGGCAATTGGGAGGAGTTTTCCTGCAGATCCAACCTTGGTTCAGTCAGTTATGGAAGCTTAGACAGACACAGATATATTTCAACCCTTATACATATATATAATATCTATATATTTGGATTCTTGCAGAAAACTCAAAAGTTTTAATTTCTCCAAGATAACCTGGAGCCAAGTGCAGACTTTCCCCGCACAAAGTCCTGAAGGCTTTCACCAGCAGTGTGGTGCTGTCCCTGCATGCACTTGTAAAATAAAGAAATAATGTAATATTCAAAACTTCAGCTCCTCAAAGTCAGACCTCGAATCTACACTTAGAAAATTAAATAGTTTGCCTGATCGCAGAAGTCCCAAATGGTGAATAATTTCTGTCAGCTCACAGGTCTCTTTTGTGGAAGGGGAGAATTAAAACATTCATAGGTATTTGTTAAGTGAAATACAGATTTACTTCAAAAAAATCGGTGGTACAGCGTGGTTGGAGGTGGCACTTTGAGGTAATCACTGCAATTTCTTCTACAATCCCACAGCCAGGTCAGGGAACCTGTGCATTATTTGGTACATTTACTGTGGGATGTGTGTCCTGCTCCCAGAGCTGTGGAGCCAGGGCTGAGATCCCTGAGCATCCCAACCCCAGTGCCAGCACCAGGGCTGAGATCCCTGAGCATCCCAACCCCAGTGCCAGCACCAGGGCTGAGATCCCTGAGCATCCCAACCCCAGTGCCAGCACCAGGGCTGAGATCCCTGAGCATCCCAACCCCAGTGCCAGCACCAGGGCTGAGATCCCTGAGCATCCCAACCCCAGTGCCAGCACCAGGGCTGAGATCCCTGAGCATCCCAACCCCAGTGCCAGCACCAGGGCTGAGATCCCTGAGCATCCCAACCCCAGTGCCAGCACCAGGGCTGAGATCCCTGAGCATCCCAACCCCAGTGCCAGCACCAGGGCTGAGATCCCTGAGCATCCCAACCCCAGTGCCAGCACCAGGGCTGAGATCCCTGAGCATCCCAACCCCAGTGCCAGCACCAGGGCTGAGATCCCTGAGCATCCCAACCCCAGTGCCAGCACCAGGGCTGAGATCCCTGAGCATCCCAACCCCAGTGCCAGCACCAGGGCTGAGATCCCTGAGCATCCCAACCCCAGTGCCAGCACCAGGGCTGAGATCCCTGAGCATCCCAACCCCAGTGCCAGCACCAGGGCTGAGATCCCTGAGCATCCCAACCCCAGTGCCAGCACCAGGGCTGAGATCCCTGAGCATCCCAACCCCAGTGCCAGCACCAGGACTGAGATCCCTGAGCATCCCTGAGCATCCCTGAGCATCTCTGACCATCCCAACCCCACTGCCAGCACCAGGGCTGAGATCCCTGAGCATCCCTGAGCATCCCTGAGCATCTCTGACCATCCCAACCCCACTGCCAGCACCAGGGCTGAGATCCCTGAGCATCCCTGAGCATCCCTGAGCATCTCTGACCATCCCAACCCCACTGCCAGCACCAGGACTGAGATCCCTGAGCATCCCTGAGCATCCCTGAGCATCCCTGAGCATCCCAACCCCAGTGCCAGCACCAGGACTGAGATCCCTGAGCATCCCTGAGCATCCCAACCCCAGTGCCAGCACCAGGGCCCTGTGCCACGGGAAGGGGGCAATGGGAAATGCCATGCTCAGGACAGCACCTGCCCCTGAGCTTCTGCCAGCAGGCTTCCCAAGCACTTAATCATGGAATCACAGAATATCCTGAGCTGGAAGTGTTGCCTTTCTCTGGTCTTAAAATTAAAACTAAAACATGTTTTATGGGGAAAAGGGGTTTTTACCTCGGGATTTATTTCAGGATCCTTGGGTGCAGCACTTGGCCCAGGTGGAATGCCCTGAAAATGCATGGACCTGTCACACTGAAATACACACAATTATAGGCCTTGCAAAATTAACATATTTATCAAAGATTCCCCAGTGAGAGGCTGGAGTGAAGCCCTCGTTGTGAGGAACCTTCCCCCTGGCTGGGCCTGTCTGAGGTTCCAAAATGTGTTCTGGAGAGGCCCTTGGTGTCTGGGGCTCCCAGGATGTTTGCTCTCCTGGTTTAACGGTGCCGTGGGGCTGAGCTGAGTTATCAGCCTTGGGAAGTCACAGTGTGTGGGCTAAAAGCACTGAGAACACATCAAACTATAACAGAGTGTGTGAGAGGGGTATAAAAGAAAAAGCAAAAATCATTCTGGCATCAGAAGGGCCCACAAGGCTCATCCAGGCCAACTCCTGGCCCTGCTCCTGTCAGTTATTCTTTGCCCATTTACTTTGGCACACCCTGAAAGGTTTAACCTGGAACATACAAGGTATTCCTGTACAATGACAACAAAGAGTTTAAAAAATAAGTAACTCATGGTCTGGTGTTTGTGTTGTGTTACTGAGATCCTTCTCTTTTGAGAAGTCTTTTAATTTCCCAGCCTTTCAAATTGTATCTCTACAAATCTCTCCCAAACCTTGAGCAGCAACAATTAAAATCTACTTGTTAGAAGCAACATTAGCTACAAACAGAAACAGGAAAGGTCAGGGATGAAGGACTCGTGCAGACTCCCCCAGAGCAGGTACGGAGGTGTTTTGACAGGAGGCTTCTTTTGAACTAAATAATGCGTTCAGCTCTTGAGTTGGGTACAAATGGAACCGTGTTGAGCTCAGAGTCTGGAGGTGGGTGGCTTTGGGCTGTAATTTTAATTAAGTGCTCATCCCCGTATGCAACACTTGGTATTTCTCTGCTGTTAAAAGGCAGATTTGGGGTGGTTTTGCTGCCATGCCAACCCTGCTGCTGGGAAGCACCGAGCGGGGCTGAACAGAAAACCGGGAAGGAAAACCTGGAAAGCAGCACTGACCTCCTGTGTTGGTGATCATCCATGGTCTGTTGTCCCAGGGCATCATTTAGGGATGGAATTCCTTTGGAGCTCACCGTTGGTGGCTCTTCAGCCCCAGCACCTCCAGCTCCTTCATCACCATCACATCCCAGTGTTGGGATCCAGGGGAGCAGCCCAAGGGCCCTGGCAGACAGAGGCTTGGCCCCCCATGGGATGCTTTCTGGGGTCTCCAAACCCAGAAGGAACCCAGGAACACCTGGTCAGGACCAGGGAGTGACCTCAGCCTTCACAGAGAGCCAGAACCCAGCTCGGGCAACATCTTGCCAGGCAATCATCCATTGCCACTCCTTAATGAAAAAGGGTCTGGTGGATCCTGAGTACAAGCCATTCCCTACCTAAACCATCTCCTTTTCCAGAGCCAAGCTGTCTCCTGGGCAGAGCAGGGCAGGGGGAGCCAGGCTGGGGCTCCGGGAGCAGCTTGGCACAGGTGAGGGCTGCATGTGCTGTGCCCATCCCGCGGCAGCGCAGAGGGAACACACGAGCCAGGGCAGAGGTAAGGGATGGTGTCTGTGCAGTTACACACCCAGGAGGGGCAGAACATGCAATATTCTGTGACCCAGGCAGATTTCCACAGATCCCAGCAGCGGGAGCGGCACCGAGAGCCGCGGTCAGGGACGGGCAGGAGGCAGAGCTGCTCCGGGAGCAAGGGCACAGCAGAGCTCGGGCTCCTCGTGATGCAATACATTACACTGACAGGAGAGCTGGAAACACCATCAATAAAATGGATTTTATCATCTCCTATCAGTCTCTCGTGGATAATATGGGCTATTTCAAGAGTACCTTCTCTGGCACCGAGGATCATTCAGCAGGAAAAGGGACCTGAGCTGCTCAGAGCAGAGCAGGAGCTGCCACGCTGCACTCCCGGTAAGGAATGGAGAGATCCAAGGGCTCCCCGTGCCTCAGGGAGGGGAACCCAGCCCCGTGCCCATCTCATCCCCCGAGCAATAAACGGCGAGAGCACGACACCACAAGTTATTTCTGTAATGCACACAGCCTTTCCTGTTCAAAGATAACCAGAAAAAAACCACTTTGTTTCTCTTCTCAACAGAAATCGCTCATTTTCCAACTCCAGGGACATGAATATTCATGGCTATTGTTCGTATGGGGGGGGCTCTCCTCGACTCCATCCCAATTTCTGAAGTAAAATCTAAACTTCTGCTAAATTGCAGAACTCCAATGGATACTTTGCTTTTAATTACTTTCAGAAGTGTTCGCTGTCTGACACTGAGGGACGCATTCTTCAGCTGGGTGATACATTTATTTACTCCACTGTGCTTTTGGAATGTGCAGAATGTTTATAATTAGGCTGTGTAACCATGCGAGCCTTCAGCTGGTGTTTGCTGGGTTTAAAGCAGGTTTGTTCTGCATTTCCAAAGCAGGAAAAGCCACAGCGCACCGTGAACGTTGTGCGCTAATCTTTATACTTCCAGGGTAGGGAAAAAAAACCACTTGAAAATTGTGATTGTGGTGTTTGAAATGCTGCCGAGGTGCAGGGCGGAGGAGGATTGCTGCTGCAGCAGGGACGTGGGGTTTTTGTGATGAACAGTGACACAGAGCACAGCCCCTCCCGAACCGGGACAGGAGCAGCACCAGAGTCACCCCCAGCACCCCGGGCTGTGCAAGGGCTCCCTGCCATGGCCTTTAAGGCCCTTTCCAAGGGCAAACCCCTGTGATTCCCAGAGGGAGCCTTTCCAAGGCTGCTGGCATTGGTGGCTGCCAGTGTCAGGGTCCCAGCCCTGCCCCAGCACTGGATGAGCTCTCTCTGCTCCCACCTGCCCAGCTCCCCCCAGCAAAGCCCAGCTCGGGCGTTTCACAAAGCTCTGCCCCTTCCTGAGCCCTGAAAAGGCCATTGCAGGCCCCGAGGGGGCTCTGGCTGGTGCCCTGGGCAGCGGTGGCATTGGCACCCTTGGGGTCAGCCTGACACCCTCTGTGCAGCTCCCGGGGCTGCAGCACTGCAAACCAGACAATTTCCTTCTGCTGAGGTAATTTATAACCCAGGATTATAGCAGGGGTCATTTTCTTCATTATTTCACAAAAGCATGATTTTTAAATTGTTCTCGATGGTTTCTGCACTAAGAAATTCACATTTGGTGTCAGGTTTAACCATCTGTTAACACACATGTGATTTCAAAATTCTCCCTCATGTCATCCTCCAGCACAGTCCCCACCCATATGTGACTATCCACCACACAAATGTTCACTTACATCTTCCCAGTTCTCCATACAAATTTCCTGGTGAGTGCTCACAAACTCTATTATGTTCCCTTACAACACTGGAGAAAGTTTAACCCAGGCCACAGAACACAAATATTGAAGCTTTGCCACCTTCCCCTGCTGCTGTTTCAGCTGGGGCCAAAGTTATGCAATATGTACATTTTCTGCTCAGGAGCTCAAAAATGAATAATCAGTTTAACGAAGAAACAACTTTTCCTCCTTTTTTTTTCCCCCAAAACAACCTCACAGATTCCCATTTTCTTTCCCATTGAGTTTCGGTCATAACCAAATCAACAGAAAATGCAATTATGCACTGCTGTCGTTGCCCATGGAAGGGGAATTGGATCTAGAAGGTCTCTTTAGGAGTCCTCATTGGTCTTTTAGGTCTCTTCCACCCCAAACCAGAGTGTGATTCTGTGATCACTCCCAATGGGAGGTGGGCAAAGGAGTCCTTGCAGCCCCCCCACCACCCAGCAGGATCCTTCCTTTGCTGGGGCAGCAGCTTTGCCCCTCCTGGGACAGAGCTACTGCACTGAACATCATCACATGAAGGGCACAGGATCCCTGCCTGGTTTGGCTGGGAAGGGACCTTCGAGATCATCCCATCCCAGCCCTGCCATGGCAGGGACACCTCCCACTGTGCCAGGCTGCTCCCAGCCCCAATGTCCAGCCTGGCCTTGGGCACTGCCAGGGATCCAGGGGCAGCCACAGCTGCTCTGGGCACCCTGTGCCAGGGCCTGCCCACCCTCCCAGGGAACAATTCCTGCCCAACATCCACTCCAAATTCCTTACTTTGAAGCCATGAGCCCCTGCCCTATCCCATGACATCACCACTCTGATCTGAAACACAAGCTGTGGAAATCTCCAGGATTTACCCCAAGCCATCTGGCAGCAGACGGAGGAAGTGTGCAGAAGGCAGTGACTTTGGGCAGAGGTTTGTCTCCTCAGAGCTGCCTGTGGCAGGAGCACGGTGAGCCCAGGCTGTGGGGAGGGCTGCTCTGTGTGCCTGCCCCACAAACAGCCCCAGCCAGGAGCCATTTCTGCAAGTCTGCAAGTTCCTGGTGCAGGGCACAGCACACTGTCATTTTCCTTCTCTCCTTCTGAGATTTAAATAGGTCAAGTCCCTCACTCGGTGCAGTGCAGGAAATTGTACACTGCCACAATTGCATTTCAGAATGGATAATGGGCCCATTTAAGTGTTATCATTAGAGAAACGACAGCAAAATACAGCTGGGCGAGTCCTCCCCCTTCCCCACGCACTCCTCTACTGCCATGCCTCTGAGTTATTCCAATCCTCAGCTCTTTGCTTCCCTCGCTGCCTTTCAAACACACAGAAGAGAAATTGGATTAAATAACGTGCTGAAGAGAACTCTCTGCTCGGTGCACACGTGCTGAGCCTGGGCTGCAGGTGGCCAGGGGAGTCACCGAGCTCAGGGCTCAGAGTGTTCAGGGAGAAACCCTGACACCCCAACAGCTTCCCAACACCACCACAGTGAGCCCAGCAGTGCATTCCCTTAGCAAAAATAACGAGGGAGAGAAGGGAAAGGAGGAGACAGTAGAAGGAGAAGCAGAACTAAATCCACTCTTGGTCTGGGGCAATAACCCTTCTTAAATTCTACATCTGTTCCATCCATCCACGTAAGTTGCTCACACACAGCTCAGTCACAAGTGTGGTAGGAAAGAGTGGGAGATTACATTGATGAGAGTTCAGAACGAGAAACCAAAAAGTATTAAAGAGAGAAAGCAAAAGGCAGAACTTTGTCAGCACACGGCAGGCAAAGAGCCATGGACTGACACGTGAAAGTGCTGGAGGGCACAGGAACAGCCCAGAGCCATGGCATGGTCCTCAGGGCCCCTTCCATCCCGAGCCATTCCCTGATTCTGTGATCCCATCCCAGCCCTGCCATGGCAGGGACACCTCCCACTGTGCCAGGCTGCTCCCAGCCCCAATGTCCAGCCTGGCCTTGGGCACTGCCAGGGATCCAGGGGCAGCCACAGCTGCTCTGGGCACCCTGTGCCAGGGCCTGCCCACCCTCCCAGGGAANCATGGAAATTACGGAAAGCACAGGACCAGGAGAGAGCTGAGCTCCGAGCCTGGCGCACTCCCCGCAGCAGGAGGAGGCAAACCTGCCCCAGGCCTTCCTCCCTCCCAGCCCCTGGTCCCTGGCACAGCCTGCTGCACCTGCCAGCCTCTGGGAGGCACATTCCAGGAGCAGGGATCCCTGGAATGCTCTGGCAGCTCTCCCAAACCATAGCAGCCCCTGGCTCTCACTGCTGCCAGGGGAGGCAGCATGAGGGGCTCTGTGCAGGGTCAGGGGCTGAGCTCAGGCCCAGAGCATCCCCTGCACATCCCTGGGGGAGAATGGGGCCTGCAGGCTGGGCTGGGGGCTCAACTCAGCCCCAGAACATCCCCTGCACATCCCTGGGGGAGAATGGGGCCTGCAGGCTGGGCTGGGGGCTCTGTGCAGGGCCAGGGGCTGGGCTCGGCCCCAGAGCATCCCCTGCACCTCCCTGCTCCTGCAGGGACATCCCTGGGGNACCATAGCAGCCCCTGGCTCTCACTGCTGGCAGGGGAGGCAGCACGAGGAGCTCTGTGCAGGGTCAAGGGCTGAGCTCAGGCCCAGAACATCCCCTGCACATCCCTGGGGGAGAATGGGGCCTGCAGGCTGGGCTGGGGGCTCAACTCAGCCCCAGAACATCCCCTGCACATCCCTGCTCCTGCAGGGACATCCCTGGGGAGGACAGGGCCTGCAGGCTGGGCTGGGGGCTCTGTGCAGGGCCAGGGGCTGGGCTCGGGCCCAGAGCATCCTCTGCACATCTCTGCTCCTGCAGGGACATCCCTGGGGAGGACAGGGCCTGCAGGCTGGGCTGGGGGCTCCTCCAGCTCCCTCAGGGATGGTTCCACCCCAGGAACTCATCCCTGTGTAAATATTGGGGCTGTGGGGAGCTGCCAGCTCACCCTGCAGCTCTGCCCCCTCCTGCTGCCCCTCCCTGGCACTCAGCAGATGCACACGGAGCTGCAGCAAACTGTGAAATGAACTGTCAGTCAGCAGAGCTCAGCTTTGAATAATGTCTGCCTGCTAATACCCATTGCCATCAGCTCCCAAAACACAAAATCCTGCTTCAAAATCAATAGGTCTTTCGGAAAATTTAATTGTGGAGCACATTTTGAAGCCCACGGATTTGACTTTGCCGCTCCTTGCCAAAGAGAGGTGTCCATGAGTGCTCAAGACAAATCCTCCCCACTGATCCTAATGGAAAATGCTAAAAAAAAAAGAAAATGAGAATGTTAAACCCTACTAAAAGGATCCAGATGATTTACCATGCAATGGGGTTTATTCTTTAGCGATATTTTTCCTGACTGAATAAAATTAGGATGCTTAAAGGCTGCATGGCAGTGATCCTGATTAGCTGTGTGACTTGAGGGATGTCTGAAGGATTCAGATAACCAGCACTTGGGATTACATTTAATTTCTGGGTGAGTTTTGGATTTGGGAGAAACGTCTGAATTTCAGATTATCCACAGCTCGGGTAACAAGGTAGCACATGTTCAAGGCTTGCCAACATTAAGGAGTTGCCCAAGAGCTAATTCTGCGTTTTCCGTGTAATACATCAACAAATGAAAGAAAGGTTTAGCAGGTAGTTAATAATGCTGGAGAGCAAGCAAAAGAGCACCTCTAATGAAGTACATTTTGCTTGTAACTCAGAAGCAAGAGAAGCACTTTAACCTGGTGGGCAGGAGTGCTACCAGGCCCCTGGAGCTGGGCTCACAGCAGAGGCTCTCCTGTGCAGGGGTTCCAGCCCTCAGGTAAGAGAGCTCCCCTGGCAGGGCAGGGAGGACACTTCATGGGAAGATGTTTGATTCCCTGCCTGTTCACACGTGCAGGGAGGTGCTTCCAGAAGGACCTAAATGGCCAGAAAGGCTCAGCCCTGTCCAGGGTGCTCCAGGGAAGGCAGCCCAGCGTGAAGGGCAGCCCTGTAATGGGATTTCATGGAGAAAGGAACCAAAATCCACTCCAAGAGCTGCCTCCTGTGGGGAGCTGCACAGAGCATGGAATCACAGGTGGGGAAAGCCCTCTGAGACCATTGGGTCCAACCATTCCCCAGCACGGCCAAGGCCACCACTGACCCATGTCCCAAGGGAAAGCAGCCACTCTCTGACCTTCAAAATATTGGCACTGTATTAAAAATAACCTTAAAGAGCAGAACACAGAACCTAAACTCCCAAAGAATGGAATTACAGAGCCACAGGAACAAGCCCAGAGCAGGGAAGGGAGCACACAAACATGGCAGGGGTGACAGGGACACCCCTGGGTGACACAGCACTGCCACCACACCCTGTGTGTCCTGGCCTGGGGGACACAGGACCTGGCCAGGGACCCCCAGGAGAGCCCCCAGAACTCGGGGGGAGGACCTTTGGAGCAGTTTGTTTGGGCCAAATAAAACCAGCCCGAGGGCAGACAAGGACAACTCATTTCCATCAGCCCAACACCCCTGGGAGCTGGTACAGCTTTTAAGGGAAAGAAAAGTAAATCCCAAGAGAGCAATCCAGAGCAGGATTCAGATCAATATTGCTAAAAACACTGGCTTTCAATACACCTGGAGATTCCCCCCTCACATGCAAAGCTTATTTTCCAAGGTGTACTAAGAGTATGCACATCCACGACTGGGAATCACCCTATTTCAGAGGTTAAAGATATCATTTTGCCAGCATTTACTTACTCCAAGTGGTGCCAGCTTTTGATATTTTTATAAACTTATGATAAATCATGTTTTCACCTTCTCACTACCAAATGAATGCATCATCTTCAACACCATCACTTGTCACTCCACCACAACATCCAAGACCATGCAGGCCAAATAAAAACCTGTGAAATCCCCTTGGTAAATAAAGAAAGGAAAGGAGAAGGTGATTTAAAATGAGATGAAATTATTTTCTCATTAAGCAAATAGATGGGGTGTGTCAAACCAGGAGGAATTGTGGTTCCATGGGATGGAGGTTGAGCTCCATGAGGAGAGCTGAAGCCCCAAGGCCCTGTTTGCCCTGTTGGCACCTCCTCTGCCCAGGGAGCAGCCAGATGGGGACACATGGCTGCTGCAGAGCCCAGGTAACCTCACAGGTAACCTCACAGGTGGGCAGCAGGGGAACACACAGGGGAAAAGTGCTGTCAGCATTAATGGAACATCAAAACTTGCAGGTCATCAAAACCAAACCACCAACCAAACCCTCAGCATAGCAGGAGCCACAAAAAATGTGAGGAGCAGCAGTTATTGATCCTGGCCTGCCTGGGGAGCAGCTGGAACAGCACAGGCTGGGAAACACAGCCTGAGCCAGNTTGGCTTGCCTGGGGAGGAGCTGGAACAGCACAGGCTGAGCATGAGCTGGATCTAGAGCTCAGAAACACAGCCTGAGCCAGACCCAGAGCTGGGAAACACAGCCTGAGCCAGACCCAGAGCTCAGAAACACAGCCTGAGCCAGACCCAGAGCTGGGAAACACAGCCTGAGCCAGACCCAGAGCTCAGAAACACAGCCTGAGCTGGACCCAGAGCTCAGAAACACAGCCTGAGCCGGACCCAGAGCCGCAGGAGCAGCTCCCAGGGCCGGAGCAGCAGGAGCAGCCAGGCACAGCTCTCTGGAGCCAGTCCTTGCCATGCTCCCCATTCCCTCAGCACGGGGACAGGGACAGCACAGCCACTCTGCTGGCACCCCAAGCTCTGCTCCACTGCTGCTTCACTCCCACTGCAGCTGGACTCCCTGAAATGGGGCTGGGGAAGGGCACGAGGAGAACCAAAGCTGAAAATCACTGCCTGACTTTTACCAGCCAGTTACTGCTGGAAAGGGGCGAGTTTATGGCAGAAATACTGGGGGGTTATTGGGTTTATTTCTGCCTGTGCTACAAAAACCTAACAGTAAAACTCTGGTGTTTTATCCCTTTCTTGTGAGCAGTCAAGACAAAAAGAAATTGAACTTATAGAAGCAAATGAATCCAGTCAGGTGGGAAGGCAACACGAGGTCTCTGCACATCACAGCCTCTGCTCCCTGCCAGGAGTGGGGATAGAACCAGTGAGCTCAGCCCCAAACACAGCTCCTCTCCCTAAAGGCACCTAAATAAGAGTCAGAGTCCCAGAAACCCTGAGCTGCGACCCACAGGGACCATCCCTGCCCAGGACACCCCAACACCCCACACTGTCCCCCAGTGCCTGCTGCACTGCAGATGTGAGAGCCACTCCTGGACTCCCCCATCCCCTTCATACCCCAGGCAGACAACGTGGGAAACACCTGGATGTGTCCCAAACACAAGGAGAAGATAAACCTACAGCTGCCAGGTTGACTTGGACGAGGTGTCCTGTCAGGAGCAGTCAGTGTCTCCCTCAGGCAGGGCAGGGCTCAGCTCTGCTTTCCACCCCAGCCCAGCAGCACACACACTGCTCTGGCCCCACTGTGTTATATCAGAGCCAGGAGAATGCTCTGCTGCTGGCCAAGAGAGGCACAAATGTACTTTTACATTATTTAGGGAGCAAAAGTGAACAAACACGAGGAAATTCGGGGAGAGGTGTGAACAATGCAGGGACTGCTCAGGAGGCAGCTGAGCTAAGGAGTTCTTCCAGGGCTGTGTCGAGTCCTGGCTCACCCTGGGGCACACAGGACAGGGAATCTGCCACCATTTCGAGAGCCAGGGGAAGATTTAACACAGACCTTTAATACAAGGTCAAACTCAAGCAGCCTAAGCAAGCCAAGGGGCAGAGTCCTGGAGAATCACAGAACTGTTCAGGCTGGAAAAGCTCCTCAGACCTTTGAGCCCAGCCAGTCCCAGCAGTGCCCAGGCCACCACTGCCCATGTCCCCAGTGCCACATCCACAGGAGTCCCCCCTGCCCTGCAGAAGGGGCACACAGCCATGCTCCCCCAACACCAGAACTCCTCTTCAGCACCATTCTCCACACCCTCGGACAAGGACAGGCTCTGCACACAGAGGTAATTTAGGTCAGTCAGACGAATTCACGCTACAACAGAGATCAGATTCCAAAGTCTGGATCCAAAAGCCAAAGTATAAATGAAATGCTTGAGGAAATATTACTTACACGTTGTGTTTTCAGAGAGCAGCAAAACATTGTTTTAAAATGATGTTTCTAAGCCCTTTTGATAAACTGTGTATACAAAGAATAAATTTAAAGTCAGGTCCGTGATGGCTGTCAAACCTACAGCATTTATTTACAGGAAAGAGGAACAATATTTTGACTTCTCCCGAGCAGCCTTTCAGGAACAGGAGCTTTTTGTGACTTAAATGCACAAAGAAATGCCACATTAGTCAAAGGTCTATTTCCCCACTAGAGCAGGAGCATTATTTGGCAGTGACCTCCAAATGGCCTCTATCTTTCAGTGGAGTTGGACCAAGGGTAGAGTTAAAGCCACCAGCAGTCCTCACAGGTCCTGTCTAAACAGCATTTCAGAGGTGCTTTTTGGCTGCTGAAAGATGAGATGAGCCACGTTCTGGGATCCTGCAGCTCCAGATTTACCTGCCTTGGGGTGGCACAGAACACCTCATGTAAGTGCAGCGATTTTCTCTCGTGAAAACCAAGAAGGGAGATGGCACAGAAGCAAAGGGAGCAGGGCAGAAGTGCCTCCTGCAGCCAGGGACATCATTGCACCAACAACTGAAAGAACAAAGCCTCCAAGGGCCAGGAAGGGCCGCTCCTGCTCAGTAGGACAAACCCACCCTGGAGAGCACCTGCCAGCCAAAGCTCTCCAAAACAAACACAGGCACTTTTGCTGCCTCAGTGTTCCAGGGTGCCTCCATCAGAGCAGAGCTTCACTGAGGGTCCTGCTCAGAAATCACAAAGGAACAAGAAGCAGAGAGCCCCTGCCTGGAGGGAGACATGGATGTACTCGTGGTGCTACCAGGTGTGCTGTGGTGTCCTGGTGTTGCCTTTCCCTGGTCTTAAAATTAAAACCAAACCACAGTTTATGGGGAAAAGGGGTTTTTACCTCAGTGTTTATTTCAGGATTCTTGGGTGCAGCACTTGGTCCAGGTGGAATGCCCTGAAAATGCATGGACCTGTCACACTGAAATACACACAATTCTAGGCCTTGCAAAATTAACATATTTATCAAAGATTCCCCAGTGAGAGGCTGGAGTGAAGCCCTCGTTGTGAGGAACCTTCCCCCTGGCTGGGCCTGTCTGAGGTTCCAAAATGTGTTCTGGAGAGGCCCTTGGTGTCTGGGGCTCCCAGGATGTTTGCTCTCCTGGTTTAACAGTGCCGTGGGGCTGAGCTGAGTTATCAGCCTTAGGAAGTCACAGTGTGTGGGCTAAAAGCACTGAGAATACATCAAACTATAACAGAGTGTGTGAGAGGGGTGTGAAAGAAAAAGCAAAAATCATCCTGGCATCACTGGAGCTGCATTTCAGTGCGAGATGAGAGGTTTGGTCCTGGCTGGAAGCACAGCCACACACAGACACAACTCACCTGGTTCTCTCTTCCAGAAGAATAAATTCTATCTTGCCTGGAAAGCATGAACCTTCTCCTTTCCTAACTTTCCCATTTTTCACTCAAACAGTCACCTCGAGTGGTGCAGGTGGAACCAGTCCAGCTCAGGCAGGGTGGCTGTGCTGCAGAGGATGCGATCAGCACAGGGATGGCTGCTGAGCACCTGATGAGCTGTGCCAGGGAATCCCAGCCCAGCGCAGCCTCAGCCTCCCTCCCCCAAGGGGTTGGCTCAAGTTTCAAGCACTGCTGAGATCGAGGTTTTCATCTTTCGAGCTCAGCAGCAGCGCTGAGATTGGGTTTTGAATGAGCTCTTTGGAAGGACTTTAATTTTACCTTTCAAGAGTTGAATAGAAAACACCCCTGTGATTCAGGAGCATTAGCACTCGCCACTGGAGTTGGATAATTTATCTCGGGTAATGGCCCACCCCACTGCTCTCCTTCCTGCCCAGGTAATGTGTTTATTGCAGCTTGTGGAGGGCTGGGATTGATTTGTTGTGACCCCACTTCTAATGGAAAGGAATGAGCTGCTCCCGGTGGGATCTGCAGCCCCCCAACCTCGGGTGCTACCGAGAGCTCAGCTGCCGCAGTGCCATTTTTGGGGAAATAACACTCTGCCAGCACCTCTGCCCCTTGCAATTCACAGCAAAGTGAACTTTGCACTCTCTCCTGCCAACTCGGGCTCCCCACAGCAATCCCAGCTGGGTGCTGGTGCTGCACACACCAAGTCCCAGAGGGGACACTGAGGACAGGACTCCTTTGGGAGGACTGTGAGGGGAGCCCATACTTGTTTCTCCTCTATTTGCCAAAATTCAAAATACCTGTCTGGAAAAATAATGTCTAATAGACAGGAGTGGGAGAGCTGCTCTTCCCCCTGCCCTCAGCAGCAGCAGGGAAGGATTGTGTGANTGAATGAGCCACTCCCAGTGGGATCTGCAGCCTCCCACCCTCGGGTACCACGAGAGCTCAGCTGCTGCAGTGCCATTTTTGGGGAAATAACACTCTGCCAGCACCTCTGCCCCTTGCAATTCACAGCAAAGTGAACTTTGCACTCTCTCCTGCCAACTCGGGCTCCCCACAGCAATCCCAGCTGGGCGCTGGTGCTGCACACACCAAGTCCCAGAGGGGACACTGAGGACAGGACTCCTTCGGGAGGACTGTGAGGGGAGCCCATACTTGTTTCTCCTATATTTGCCAAAATTCAAAATACCTGTCAGGAAAAATAATGTCTAATAGACAGGAGTGGGAAGCTGCTCTTCCCCCTGCCCTCAGCAGCAGCAGGGAAGGATTGTGTGACCAAAGATCTGAGCATGGGAAGGCTCTGCAAAGTCTCTGACAGAGGGTAAATGTTCCTGGGGGTTTCCAGAGGACTGGCAGGTCATGGAATGGGCTTGGGAGAGAGGCAGGTACTCAAATCGCCACCAACCCCAACTCTTCCTCCTCTTAGGGCTCCCACAGGTTTCATGGACAGTCTGAGCTTTCCAGGATTGAGCCCTATGGGATCATTCACAATAATTTTACCCCACAATCCCCAAGGTTGGAAAAGCCCTCCAGGACCATGGAGTCTAAATCTTGACCAATCCTCACCTTGTCCCCAGCCCAGAGCTCTGAGTGCCACCTCCAGGAATTCCTTGGGCACCTCCAGGGATGGGCACTCCAAACCTCCCTGGGCAGTTCCAATCCCTGAGCTCCCTTTCCATGGGGAAATTCCTGCTGCTGTCCACCCTGAGCCTGCCCTGGCCCAGCCTGAGGCTGTTCCCTCTCCTCCTGTTCCCTGGGAATTACAGGGTGGCACTTGCACGTCAGTGGCTTTCCCCCTGCAGCAATCCCACATCAGCCCCCACAAAACACAGCACACAGAAAGGTGCCAGGGAATGCCAGGGAATGCCAGCCTGGCACTGGCTCAGCAGGAGGAAATCCTGGGACTCAGGCTCTGTGGACTGGGACTCAACCACGTTTGGGTTTTGGCTGCTAAAGCACTGAATAACTGATAGGGAATGAAATATTTATTTTTTTTAACACAGCATGACCTCATCAGGTGATGGTACAAAATAATTCAGGCTCCATTCCTTTGTCCCTCGACACTCGATTTTGTACCACACAGCTTGTTCTGCTCCTCACACAACTCTCAGCACTGGCTAAAGTGAAATATGACTGAAGCAGAAAATAAATCACTATAAATTAATCATTCTCAAATGCCCAGAATATTTGTCACCTTTTTATGTCACAAATTATAAGTTTCATTGCCACAGCCACTCTTATTATTCCATCTGCTCAAGCTTGAAAACCACTAAGAGTGCTCTGAGCTCTCCAGTGCAAGGACAGTAAGAAATGAACCCGAAATTATCAACAGCCTCACAACATCTGAACCCAGGGGGGCTGTACAAGCTGCAAAACATTTGCTCCACTTCAGCAAAGACTTATTTTATGTCCTTTGCTCATAAAGCTCACGAGCAAGAAATCAGCTCAATTCCCAGTCCAGTTACACATCCAGGAAATCCGAGCTGCAGCTCGAGCCTGCAGCCCCGAGGAGATCCCAAAAAGCTCCGTGCAGGAGTGTCCTGCCCACATCCCAGTGCAGGACAGGATCTGCCACTGCTGGGGGCAGTTTGTGGGGCTGAGAGAGCACAAAGCCCGGGGGAGAGGCTAAGAGAAGCAGAAGGAACAAGGTCAGGGTTCATACAGGGAATGGGATTGTCTCCTGCCTTCCCTTCTCACTGCCAGAATATTTCATTTCAGAGGGCCCAGGGAGGGCACAGGAAAGGGCAGAGCAGCCATTTGGGGCAGATTTCTCCCCTGCACGTGGGTCCCAGAAAGTGGAATTCTCACCTGTTCAGAGCTGCCTCCAAACACGCTCCAAGGGAGAAGTGCAGCAGCCAAGCACTTTCCTTTTTCCCAGGGCTGTTAATACATTTATATGTAAATGGACCAGAGCCCCCAAACTCCCTGCTCCCAATTACAGTAACATTTCCTCCTTTTGCTTCTCCTTCTGGCACCTCTCCCACACCAGGAGGGTGGTTGGGGATCCCTTTCCCAGCATCCAGCAGGTGGAAAATCAGGCAGATCCCTGGGGAGGGAGACAAGCTTGGCTGGAGCTTCTCAGGCAGAAGAGATTTAAACCCTGCCCTTCCATATTTCATCTCAGCAATTTACCACCAAACTGTTTTGCAATGAAGAGGATGAATTGAAGGAAAATAAGCAACACATCCTCTCGAGGGGTCATGTTTTCTGGGTCACATCTCGCAGGTTTTGATGAAATATGTTTTGAGAATAGCTCACGCTCAAGCCTGGTGGGTAAGGGGCTCGTTGCTGGGTCACTCTGTTCAAAGCACAGCTCCAGGAGCTGGGAGAAGAAAGCCAAAGCAACAGAGACCTCTCTGCAGTTTAATGGAGCTGGGTCTAGGCAGATGTTTCCAGAATATATATATATATAAAAATATATAAAGTGTGTGTGTGCTTTGCAGTTCAGGCTGGCTCCCACAGGCTGACTGTTCCCTGAACCTCCCTGCAGGTGAATTCCTGCCCTGGAGCTGCCCCAGCCCCAAACCCCAGCAGCATTCTGGGCCAGTTCAGCTCTCCTGAGCACTTCACACCCAGCATGGACTGTGCCACCGCTCTGAGCTGGCACTGGAGCCCTTCCTGAGCTGCCATTCCAACCAGGAAAAGGCACCTCCAGCCTCCCAGGGGTTTGACAGCCACTCGGATTCCCCCAGGAAATCTCTCCCTGGGCTGTGTGTGAACACAGGGACCCCGCCACAAATTACTACTGAAAGAGTGAAAACAGAGAGCAGAGCAAGGCCATGCACCAGGGCAAGAGAAGAGGAGGTTTTCTGGAAGGGTTTGTTCCTAACGAGCACAAGGATAACTTCCAGTTGATGGGACAGTACAGGAGCCTGGGGCAAGAGGAGAGGAAACACAGCCCTGAACCTCCAGCCCCTGGGGAGAGGCACAGCCAGGACATCACTGAGAAAAGCACTCAGAGGCTGAGTGATGCCTTAGGTTTAACTTTTCTCTGTTCCCAGCCCTGCCCTGCCCAGTGTAATTCTGCAGTTCCCTGGAGCTCGTTCAGTGCTGTTCTCTCATGCTCACACTGACATAACAAAGCCTTTCCAGCTCGCTCTCCAAGGACACCCAGACCCTCCTGGGCCCAACAACTGCAAACCTTCATCTTGGGGAGAGGGGGGCAAGCTTGGGCAAATTCCATCCTTGCCTGGCTTCTGCTTGGGCAATTGATGCTGATATCAAAGTGGGAAGAACTCGGGAGCTGGCATTGTCCATTTTGGGATGCACTGAGGCAGGAGCCTCTGGAGCCCAGAGTGTGACCTCTGAAGGCCTTTCCAATCAATCCCTCCTTTATTCCTTTATTCCTGCCTGGTCTCTGTTTCTAGGGAGCCATTTAAGGCATCATGAGAAGTAACTTACTTTGGGGGAAAAAAAATATGGACAAGGCAGGAGAGGTGTTCCTGGACAGATGCTTTAAGAGCCTCTCTTGCCTCATCTCTTATTGCATTGCTGGCTTCCCTGGCCCTGCCCTCGTGCTCTGTGCCTTTAGAAGAATGTCATATTTCACAGTTAATCTGCTCCTACTCCTTCCCAGACCTCTAATAAGCTCTTTCTTGCCTTCTGTACTGCAGCACAGTTTGAAGGCAAGCTCCTCTTTCCTCCCTTGCCTCTCCCCTGCTCAGCACTGTCACAGGCTGCATTTTCCCCACGTGCATCATTAGGTGTCCTGAGATCTGCCAAAGCTGGGACAAGCCTAACAACTTCCCACTTACACTCTGCTTCTTGCAGCTGCAAATGTCTTTTCTAGGTGGGCCTTTTGAGCTTTTATTTGCCTGGTTGTTTTGGGATGGAGTTTTTACACATTATTTCACAGCTTTTCTTTTTCCCCACAATCACATAGGTCCCTAATAAACCCCAGTGTCCCTGATCTGCCCCCCTGGACGTTCTTCCAGCAGGTTTGAGCTGCTCCCAGTGTTGGACAAGCACCAAGAGGGAGCACTCAGAGCGTGGGTTTGAGTTTACACAGCAGCTATGTACTCACACACACATATATTGTACCTACATAGATCTATATAAATATATAAAATCCCTGGATGGTGTCTGCAGTCAGCCTGCCATTCCTTTGGAAAAACTGCTGAGGAAGAGGCCTCAGAAACCTGAAGCAGTGCAGCGAGTGGGCAAAGGGAACCACAGTTGAGCTTATGTGCTGCCTCATTTAAATGGCTGTGTCACCTTTGTGGCTGTCCCAGCTCTCCCCAACACCTCGAGGTACTGGAACCACCTTCTCACAGAATAACCCAAACAGCCTCCTCAGAGCCCAGCAACGTCAGGACGAGGTGTTTGCAGCCTGGGCTGGCTGCGAGTGAGGGCAGAGCTGCCAAAGGACAGAGGGCACAGAGCTGCCAAAGGACAGAAGGCACAGGGACCCAGAGCTCCCAAAGGACAGCAGGAACCTCTCACTGAGCACAGGAACCCAGAGCTCCCAAAGGACAGCTGGCACCTCTCACTGAGTACAGGAACCCAGAGCTCCCAGCTCACAGATGCCTCTGAGGTTTCCCTTCCCCTGGGCAAGGCAGGCAAACTCCCTGTGCCAGTGGCTGTCCCCATCCCGAGAGCAGCCCTGTGCCAGCACAGCAGGGCCAGGGAGGTGCTGGGGTGGCTCCAGAGCATTGGGATAGAAGGGCACAGGCTCTGCAGGCTTCCCAGTGCCAGAGGGCAGGGCTGGATGGGATATTGGGCAGGAATTGTTCCCTGGGAGGGGGGGGAGGCCCTGGCACAGGGTGCCCAGAGCAGCTGTGGCTGCCCCTGGATCCCTGGCAGTGCCCAAGGCCAGGCTGGACATTGGGGCTGGGAGCAGCCTGGCACAGTGGGAGGTGTCCCTGCCATGGCAGGGGTGGGATGGGATCAGCTTTAGGGTCCCTTCTCACCCAAACCAGGCTGGGATTCTGGGAGCACAGGGGGAAGCGTTCTGCTGGCCAACAGCAGTGCAGAGTATTTTGCAAGCCAGATGGAGATTACCCTGGTGATCACTGGCTCTTAGTCATAGATCAGAATATTTTCTGTGCTGCTCCTCTAAAGTCTATTCCTGCAAAACAACCACATTTAAAACCCTCCTACAGTAAAGAGTAAGAATTTGGTGTTAACCCAAAAGTGCTTTCCAGGAACTGATGGATGAAGCTGATTTTAACTCTTGCTACTCCAGTTCGTAGCTGCAAGGACACAAAGAGGTTGGTGCCTGCTCCAGGGTAAAATAAAAGGCTAAAAGAGAGGAACAGACAGCTCCCACAGGGTGTGGGGCACACAGGGCTTTGCCCACGCTCCTTTAGGAGCACAGGGGGAAGCAGGAGAGGTTTTGGGGGCAGAAAATCCAGTGCTGCACAGCCAAGAAATGTAACATGGAATAGGAGCCTTTCCCTCTGCCCCAGGACCTGCTCATGGGGGCACCCACCTGAACACCCCAATCCTCAGGAGGGCTGGAGACACCTGGGCATACAGAGAAAATGAAATTTTGCCTGAAAAAGCTGACACAGAAGGGGAGGAAACACAAAGATTAACAGGGAAGAGCAAGAAGATTGCAATGACATTTAGGCCTCCAGTCTGCAAAATGCACTTCCAGTGAGTCCACATTAGGGCTGGGTTTTTAAAAAAGGATTTATGCAAACTGATGGTGCCCCAGGGCCAGGCTGCCAGGGAGCAGGAAACAATAAATGGCAGCTTGTAGTGGAAGTGCTCTTGGTAATTGTACCTGTGCCTTTCATTGCAGCATCTGAGGCACCAGGAGCAGGTCCCTGCCTCCACAAATATCATCTGCAGAAATAAATATCAGCACAGACCCAGCACTCGGGGCTGGAGAAGGCACTCCCTGGGCACAGGGATGTTTTTTGGAGGAGCAGCTGGAACGTGCTTGATGTTGATTCATAATCTCATCCTTTTTGGTTTTTTGGAGGCTGGAAAACGTGAGCAAAGATGGCACTGGAATGAATCCTGGAAGTGTGGGAGACAGGAGCAAAGGAGAACGAAGGGGAGAGGTGCAGAGGAAGGAGATGCAGCCTGGGGAACAACAGGGAGGGGCGAGGAGGGAAGGGCAGCCAGGACAGAGATGGAATAAAGCCAGAGCAGGGGAGGAGCTGTGTGACACCAGCTCAGGGCCCTGATTTCAGACACAACCACTAAAACACCAAACATTCTTTTTAAACTTCTCTTTTTAAAACTGCTTTTAACATTGGCTTAGCAAGGATTGCACCTGCTGAGTTATCCCACAGCCTACAGGGCCAACATTTGTTGGGAAGGATGGAGGCAAAGAGAGGCAGGAGAAACAGGACCAGGAACATCTCAGGCTGCACTGACCCTGCTCAACCACACCAGTCCTGGCTGCCAGAATCCTTCACCCCCTGTTCTGCAACCTGCCTGAAACTTGTCATTCTGCTGGGAAGGCTGCTCCTACTGACCCTGCAGTCTCCTGAAGCCTGAATACAAATTAACCTGGCTGCATGGAGAGGCCAAAATCCCCTCCATGATGGGGGAATGCTCCAGAGAAAGCTCCTGCCTGACAACAGCCTGGGCATCCTGCCCTGTAAAATAGTGGTTGCCCAAGTAATTGAATTCTCCTGATGGCCCAGGTCGAAACAGAGACAAAAGTGTGTCACTCTCTTAGAAATGAGCTTCTTGGAGTGAGAGCAGGACATTCCCCAGGCTGGGATCCCACTGGCCAAGGCTCAGCAGTCCAGCACCTGAGGCTCAGGTGTGGGCCATGGCCAGGGCAGCTCCCAGGGCTGAGGGAAGGTCCTGCCTGGGGAGGGATGGGTGCCCAAACAAGCTCTGCCAGCTCTCCTGCTCTACAGCTGGCTAACTCTTTACAAAAACCCTCAGGTTTGCAATAAGAGTAACAAATCAGACCAGGAGCAGCCACCAAAATTCATGTCAGTTTAAAAGATAATTCAAGTGGGGCAAAGTTCAGTTGTGTCGGATTTTATCCCAGATTGATCTCAGCACTGCCAAGGAAGCCTCAGCTCTGCCTTTGGAACCCATTTCCCGAGAGAGGAGAGTCTACCATGGAGCCTCCAGGGCAGAGCCCACCGGGACTGGGCTCCAAATAACTCAGGGTATTTGGGAACATCTCTCTTTACACCAACCGATCTGTTTCCCTGGAAACAGCCTCAGCACCCACCAGCGAAGGAGCTGGAACTTGTCTTATTTTAACTGCTGCTTTTTGTTCCAGCTTCACCTCCACTTCCAGAGGAGCAGCGGGCACAGAAGTGCCATGGAGTGTCACACTCTGCAGCCCTGGCTCCGTGCTGAGCCCAGCTCCAGCTGTGTTTGGGACAGGCTTTGTTTGTGTTATAAATGCAGATTGTATTGTTGGCTTTTTGCAAATATTAACATGAATGTCATATGTGTAATGTAAGAAAATGAAGTGGTATGGAAATATTTAATTTTAAAAAGTAGTGTGATGTCTTAGGATTATATAATATGTAGAATGTTTCTTTATGTAGTAAGCTAAGGATAGCAAAGATGAGCAAGGAAATTCCCCAAATTCCTGGACTGTCTGGCTGAAGATAACATGGACAGGCCTCAGACCTGGAATGAAGAATGGATCGATCAGAAGTGGAACGCAGGATAACCGGATAGGGGAGAATGGAAACCCAAAGAGATACCAAAAAAGGAATATTTGAATGATGCACAGAAATCTATGAATATGTCTGAGACTCGGGCATTTAACAGAAGAGGTTTGTTAGCTAAGGTGTGCCTCTGGCATCGTGCCAAGCACCAGGCCCTATTAACTCTTTGCTTTATTTCTGTCTCCTATTGTCCCTTTTACTAAACCCCTTATTAAACCTTTTCAACTTGTACCAGGAGTGAACCTCGTTTTTCACATTTGGGACAGGCTCCATGCCTCACCCAGCCCCGACAGCCTCACCCAGCCCTGGCTGGGGCTGAGCTGGCACTGAGAGCCAGGAGGAGAACAGGGGCTGGGATTTCCTTGGGAGCAGCTTCAGCAGGGCTCTGTGGTGGCTGAGTGGGGGCAAAGCACCCACCTGAGCCCCGGGCAGAGGGAAACCACCCCGGGAACCTCTGCAGAGCTGGTGGCTTCAAAGGCAGAGAGAGCAGAGCCTGGGCAGTGCTTGGTTTGTCACCTTCTGCACAATTTTAAGATCACCATGGATATATTCCCTCAGGAACAGGCCTGGATTAAATCATGGTTTTTAATCAAGGTCGCTGACATTTCCTTGTGGGTACCACCCCAGAGCTGCCCCCGGAATTCCATCTCCCAGCACTTCACAGCTGCTCTCCGGTGCAGAACCAACACCCTCCAGGAGCTCAGGGCTCTGAACCTCCCTGTTCTGCCTGGGACCATTGTCCTTTTCTGATGGTTTTGCACTAATTACACCCCCGGCCAGTGCCGGCAGAAACCCGCTGTTTATTTTGCTTTTGTTTTTGTTAGTGGGGAGGTTTTCAGCCCATTTCGTGTTGCTGAGCAGGCACAGGAGATTTCTTTGCTCCTTTCCTCTCCCGGTCCCGATCAGGGCACACCTGAGGCTGTGCTGGATGTGTCACCTGGCTGGAATTTTTCAGCCCTTCCCTTTTTCTTTCCCTTTGCTGCTCCATCTCTGCCAGTTTGTGCTTTCAGTTGCAGGAATTGGAAGAAAAATGGGATGTCAGAGGAACACAACCCAGAGGCTCCTTCCTTGCCTTGACTATAGACGGGGAGAGCAGAAAACACAGAGATGCCACTTCTCCTCTCCTTCCACCACAGCAGAAAAAAGTTCCTGTCTCTGGTAGTCTTGCAATTTGTGCCTGACACAGACGAGAAGTGATGAGCAGACAGACTGGGAACACTTCCACCACAGAACAAATGTTATTTAGTGATCAGCTGAATAACAACAGCCTGGCCAGGCCATAGGAAAAAGAAGCAAAGAGGCACAAGAAACCGATATGAGCTTGCTAAGAATGACGAGAAAAGGGCATGGAGCTCACTAACCAAAACCACAAACCCTGTTTGGAGGGCAGCACTGGGACCTTGGACAGGGCTGCACGACCCTCAGCAGCATGGAACTGAATAAAAATCCTTGAAACGTTAATTTCTAATAATAACTCGGTACAGAGAGACAGCCAAGCAGGGCAGAAGCACCTGCTGGGGTTTTCTGCAGCATTCACATGGAGTATTTTTGCAATGCTAAATAAGACCTCAGAAAAATCAAGCTCCATCTCTACAAGATTGCTACATGGGCTTTTCTGTGTGCCTGGGAGACCCAGGCGCTTTGTAAGGAGAGGAAAATTGAGTTGACTTCCCTTTAAACAGGAACGGATTGCTGAGCCTGTGCAGTCATTTTAAATTTACAGAAATGTGAGCAAGGTAAACACGGGCCCAAGGAGTTCTCCTGACAGGAGGGAACTGCACAGCAAGCACAGGCTCAGCCAGAAAGGTTAAAGTGACCTAACCTGGCTGGTGGGGAAGGAACGGGAGGTGGAATTTTGCCGAGCAGGAGCATCAAGTGTTCGCTAAAGCACTCTGGGGGTGAGAACGAGGGGTGGGTGATGACAGAAATCACCCAATAAATGGCAGAGTCGCCAATAGGAATGGTCAATACCAAACACACTGACGGCCAGAATGTACAACACGGACTGACAAATACATCCAAGGGCTAAAATGAGTTATAAAAAGCAACTGGAGAAGGATTGGGAACCCCAACACCTCCCCTAGCACAGCCTTTCCGGAGTCCCGTTTGGCTCCTGTGAGGCTTATTCATGCAAATAAGAAAAACTGGTTTGATTTTAAATTAGAAAAAAAAAAAAGCCCATTCTTAATTGTGGATTCTTTCATTATGCAGCTTCACAGTGTAATTTTGGAGTAGCTGGTCAAGTGGCAATTAACAGCAAAATAAAGAGATGTTAACTCAGCCGTTGTCTCATTTTAGCTTAGCCAGATAATCTGCAAGAAAATTAAACCCTCGGGGTAAAAGGGTAAAGCGGAGGGGAGGAAAAGGCTGCGAAGAAAAATAAACGCAGACTAACAGAGAGGGCTTCGGGGCCAGGAGATTGGCAACAGGAGCTCCGCAGGCGCTCAGGACACAGGAGCCAACACCCGAAATCCATTGGCGTGGGGCAGGAATTCCCGGGGTGCGGCCAGGCAGCCACAGGAGACCCTGCTGGGGAAAGAGCACTGCCGGGAGGGGACAGCGGGATGGGACTGTCCCTGGGGTGCCATGGGTCCGTGTGTGGGGTGGGACCGTCCCTGGGGTGCCATGGGTGTGTGTGTGGGACGGGACAGCGGGACGGGACTGTCCCTGGGGTGCCATGGGTGCGTGTGTGGGACAGGACAGCGGGATGGGACTGTCCCTGGGGGGCCATGGGTCTGTGTGTGAGGTGGGACAGCGGGATGAGACCNTGGGTCTGTGTGTGAGATGGGACACCGGGATGGGACTGTCCCTGGGGTGCCATGGGTCCGTGTGTGAGATGGGACAGCGGGATGGGACTGTCCCTGGGGTGCCATGGGTCTGTGTGTGAGATGGGACACCGGGATGGGACTGTCCCTGGGGTGCCATGGGTCCGTGTGTGAGATGGGACAGCGGGATGGGACTGTCCCTGGGGTGCCATGGGTCTGTGTGTGAGATGGGACACCGGGATGGGACTGTCCCTGGGGTGCCATGGGTCCGTGTGTGAGATGGGACAGCGGGATGGGACTGTCCCTGGGGTGCCATGGGTCTGTGTGTGAGATGGGACACCGGGATGGGACTGTCCCTGGGGTGCCATGGGTCCGTGTGTGAGATGGGACAGCGGGATGGGACTGTCCCTGGGGTGCCATGGGTCTGTGTGTGANGGGACGGGACAGCGGGACGGGACTGTCCCTGGGGTGCCATGGGTCCGTGTGTGGGACAGTGGGACGGGACTGTCCCTGGGGTGCCATGGGTCTGTGTGTGGGGTGGGACACCGGGACGGGACCGTCCCTGGGATGCCATGGAACAGCTCCCCGAGGGCAGGCAGGGGCACCTGGACCGGGCACAGGGCCTGGGACCCCACCCGGCCCGAGACAGCAGCACCCCTCGCTCTCTTCTCAGCTTTCCGACAGCTTTCCGGGATTTTCCTTTTCCAGCCCAGCTCCTGCCCAGCCTCCGTGAGCCGCCAAAGCACAGCCCCAGCCCTGGCACCCAGCTCGGAGCCACACGGAGCCCTCGGCACCACCCCAGCCACCAAAGAGGAACCTTTGGAAAGGTTTTCAAGGGTTTTACACGCAAATATGAGCTGAATTCTCCACTTCTCAAACGGTTTTGCTTTTAAACGATCAGATTTGTTGATACGGAGAAAAGTACCTGTTCTGCTGAGCTGCTCCAGGGGCTCCATCCGTGTCCGGCACGGCAGGAGGAAGCTGGACCCCTCCTCTTCCTCTAGGACCCCACAACAAACCCTCCCTTCAGCCCCCTCCTTTAAATACTGCATCCCCCTCCCCCCTTTAAATACTTAATCCCTCCCCCTTGAAATACTTAAATACTCCATCCCCCTCCTTTAAATACTTAAATACTTCATTCCCCCCTCCTTTAAATACTTTACTTAAATACTTCATTCCCCCCCTCCTTTAAATACTTCATCACCCTCCCCCCTTTAAATACTTAATCCCNACTTCATTCCCCCCTCCTTTAAATACTTAAATACTTCATTCCCCCCCTCCTTTAAATACTTCATCACCCTCCCCCCTTTAAATACTTAATCCCTCCCCCTTGAACAATCCCACCTGGGCCAGGTGTCCTCGTTTAAATACTTAAATACTTCATTTCCCCCTCGTTTAAATCCTGCCTTATGGCTGCATTTCCTGCTGTGGGGGCAAGCACAGCCCCACTCTCGGGGGGTTCTCCTGCCAGAGCCCCCAAAGGAACTTTGGGGTGACAGCAGAACTCGGCTGCTTGGGGAGGAGTTTTCCCATTAAAAAAAAAGCGCAGGGAAGAACTCTGGAAGGATTTTGCCTCCTAAATTAAACATGCAAATGGGAATTATGCTGCTCTATGCCCTGTACTTGTGCCTCTTGGAGCACAAAAAGGAAATCAAGAACTAATTAAAAAAACCACGGTGCACTGTGTAAAAGCTTCCCTTGGCAGTGACCTTGGCACAAGGAAATTTTTGTAGAAAACCTGGTTTGGGATGAAATCTCTCCATTTACCTGCAATACAGGAACATTTGAGTGTTGATTCAAATAAAACCCGAATGAGATTTTTGAGTCAGAATCTGTTAAAACAAATCCTCATAAATTCCATTTAACTCTTCTCTTTACTGCTTACAATGTTGACATGCAATGATGCTCTCCTGAAAAAATGTTTTAATAGCAGAAAATAACAAATTAAGATAGATTAGAAACAATTTCCCCTCAGTTTCCTCTAACCTCTGACTTGCACCTTTAAATTTCAAAGTCTCTTTGGCCATAAGAACCTTGGACTACTAAAACCTCAGGCATAGAGAACTCTACCCATAGTATCTGTAACTTCAAAAAGTCAAGAAGAAAGATAAAATAATACCATTTTGAAGAAAATACAAGGTTTTTTCTGTAAGTTTTCCGAGTTTTCTAAAGGTATCAAAATATTTTGTTCTTAGGAAATTGATAAATTACTTCATAGAACTTTATGAGGTTGGCTTTGGTAAAGAAAAGATCAGGATGAAAAATGGTTTCTATTTGCTGTGTCTACACCTTTACCGAAAGGTTTTCCCCCTCTAAATCCACAGAAACTGGAATTTCATGATGGTTCTGAAGGAACCTGGATCCCAAGGCAGGAATTAGGGATTGAGGCTGATTCTGTGGCACTTGTGGCCCCAGCAGTGAATGCCAGCACCAGACACTGCCGTGGGGTTTGGGTGGCAGGAAACACTCGCTGGGAATGGGAGACACCAAAAGCTGGGACATCAGGAAAACCCTCCTGGAGGTGGGGGGGACAGGGGACAGGGGACAGTGGTGGCACTGGGGGAGGGTGAGCAGCTCCCTGCAATCCCACCTGGGCCAGGTGTGGAGGGACCTGAAAGCTCACCCGAAATAATCCCACCCGAAATAATCCCACCCTGCCCTGGGCAGGGACACATTACTCCAGGGGCTTCCCAGTGCAGGAGCTCCCCAATTTCGGTCCCCTCCCAGCTGTCCTTTATCCCTCCCCTCTCTGCCCTGTCCCAGCACCGTCAGGATCAGCAATAACCTGACCTGCCCCTCATTTAGCACAGCCTGGATCCATGAACTCCACTCCATTTGTACCACGGGGGTTTTAAGGGATGTTACAGGGAGGAAATAAAAAAACTGTCCTCACTACTGGTGTGAATTTAAAGCAAACCTTTTATTTCTCCTGCCAACAGCTCCCTTCTATCAGTTCGCATTTACTTTTTAATTATGTATATTGCTTTTTTCCGTGTGAAACTCCAGACTAGAAATATGTATCTCATTATATTTTACGTTATTCAATTGACCTAAACACAAAGGCATTTTTCTTGAATACTGAGTGCTGATGTACCTTTTTAATTAAAGCTTAAAAAGCTTTTAATTAAAACAATAAATCACAGACAGCAGGCTCCATCCTCATTGTCTTCTGGCCTGGGTGTATTTTTCCTTTTGTGATCGGACTGACCCAAAAGGTACAAAACAGGTGAAAGGGCTTTCACATTTAATGGCTGCAGTATAAACCACTCTGCTCTCGCACAGCCTGAGCCCAGCAGCACTGCTGGCACCTGCTGCAATCTCTGCAGGCCATGGGGATCTCTTTTCCCCAGCTCTCCCCTAAACCTGCGCCCGTGGCAGCGATAAAGCCTCGGGTACCAGGTACACCTCTCACCTTTGGCTGCCCTAACCCTGCACCAGTGCAGACACTAAATTTAACATTTTTGTGTCATTTTGTTGTCCCTCCCGTGCAGAGCTGAGGTTTTCCAGAACGCAGTGGTCTTTGCAGCACGGCACAGAGCTGCTGGAGCCTCCCAGCCCTCATCCCCCTGCATCCCAGAGCAGCGGGGTCACAACTTCTGTGAGCCTCTGCCAGCCTGGGGAACTGCACTTCTTTGTGAAATTTGGTTTAGTTCAGAAGCTGATTAGAAACACGTTTGGTCCCTCAGAATAAAACTGTACCATGGGTAAGATATTTTTGGCCCCGAGGCTACCATTGCTTCTCAAAATCAGTAAATTCTGTGTGTTCTAAACAGTCAAGATTTGTGCTTACACAACAAAGACCTTTGCAATTATCATTTTTAAAGTAACAAGAGGATCCAGTGAATCATTTCCTCAACTGGAAATAAAAGTTCAGTTGCTCCCACTTTTCTCATGACAATTGGCAAAAGGAACCTGCATTCCTTAGTTTGAAAATAGAAATATTTGTATTTCTACAAAATAGAAATATCTGCCCCCAAAGTGGGGCAGATAGAAAAGCATCTGCTTCAGAAAGCAGCGAGCAGAGAGCGGGGAGAGGCTGGTGGGAGGTGGAGTTCCCTTTTTTCTTCTTCTTCCCAGTGTCAGCAGCAATACTGAACAGCACCGTGCCCATACAGAACATGTGCAGCTCTCCAGATCAGCCTGCTGGGCCCTGGAATCTTCCTGCTTCTGGAAATCTCATTCTACCCAAGGATAAATGAAAAGCAAAATCACAGGGAAAAGAAAAAAAAAAAACAGAAAAAAGAAAAGACTGCTGGGTGACTTCAAGGAGAAACAGAATCTGCCAATAAAGTCGGCAGTAAACTCCAAGTGCTTGCCTGGAACTGCCGAGCTGTAAAAGCTCAGAACACTCAGCTGCTGCTGCCCGAGCTTCCCCTCCCCGGAGGTCAAGTGCAAGGAGGCACAGCCCGAGGCACCAGGAGTCCTTCCTGCCCTCCCAAAATGCCACTAATGTCACCAAATGTCACCTTTTTGGTCCATGAAGGGGTGGGCGAGGAGCTTCCCCCCGGGCTGCTCCCAGGGATGCTCCCTCCTCCAGCCTTGCTGCAGCTCCGTGCTCCTCACTCTGCACAGCAAAGGTGGAGAGGTTTTATCTTCCCTTTCCAAACTCACACAATTCCCTCGGTATTATCCTTCTTTGAGCCTTTTCCCTCTCTTTTTTAGCTCTCAGTCTTTAGCTCATCTCCTTTAGGTTTCTTTATCCATCCCTGTTTATTTTCCCGTTCCCAGTCTGGAGGAGGGAGAGCCTCATGTTCCCTCCCATGGCTGGGGGTCACCCCCTCAGGAGGGCCAGAGGGGCTGCTGAGGGAAGGAGCAGTGTTAAACCACAGCTCACCCCTGCCCAGACCCATTCCCAGCTCCCCAGCCCATCCTAGCCCCATTCCCAGCTCCCTATCCCATCCCAGTCCATCCCAGCCCATCCCAGCCCCATTCCCAGC